>CM044013.1:7798831-8398831 GCA_024085815.1 Flaveria linearis
TGTTGGTGAGAGGTCTTCGCTTCAACTACTCACGATTGTGTTGACCAACCTTATCGAAAATCTGAGCAGGGATACATTCTTCATGTATCACCGATTTATTCAACAAAATCAACTGTGAGATGAAAACGAGCAAGCTTGTCTGCGCAGCTACTCTTACTGTTCCACAAGTGAGACCTACCATCTTCAAGACACTGAAGAAGATGTCCGCCAACTTCACTGGAAGGTACACTCCACTACCTCCAGAGATGACTGAGCGCATAGCTCCTGGTGATATCCCTGTTATCCACAGGTGATGAAACCACACCAGCAACATCCACCACAATGCCAAAACCTTCTCTACCCATCAAAGCTACATATCAGAGACGTCCAAAACGAACCCTTGTTCAATCTACTCTGATTGAACAAGCTCCTCCTGTTCACACCCAAAGGGCTAGAGTGGAATCATGGGCTCCCACTCAGTCCGAGGTCACACCATCCTTCACAATTGACCTCAATGTGGGTTTTGAGCCTCCTCAGTCTCAAACCCCTGAGCCCGAACCCAACCCTTAAGCCCACAGGGTGAGTTTCTACACTCCCCTGTGCAGCCTTCTAGGGACAGCCCTACCATAAGCTCAATGCCTGCAGACATTGATCTAGGTTCCGGGTCAGTAGGACTAACCACTCTCTTTCATGACCTTTTACTCCGCACTGATGAAGAGATTACATCTCTCCATGGCCATGAAGTTGATCTACAACACCCTCTGAAAGATCAACAGAGCCAAGAGGGATCCCTTGTCTCTAGCCCCATCAGAAGCCAATTACTGAGGTGAGTCCACTGATGTGGAGGGGACTCATGTAGGCTCAGCTGCCACTACTCAGAGTCTCTCATTGAGCTCTCAGGACACTGGTAACATAATTAGGACTGAGTCTACGGCAACTTTGCCCATTGACATCTCTGAAAGAGATGACTCTGAGCAAAGGAAACCAGGGTGCCAAGAAGTCACATCTGGTGGTGAGAGTGAGCATACTAGGTATGTTATCTCATCTCCCCGTGATTCTTCTCATGAAGATGAGGGAAGTATGCAACTAACACTTCAGTACTTGCTTTCTAAGGTCTCCAACCTGGAATCATAGGTGAGGTGAGGATCTTAGAATCAAGGACTGCCACTCAGCAACTTGAGATTAACACTCTCAAGGCTAAACTAGCTGAGAAACAGACGGAGAGGTCTGTTAGGCATGTACCAATTCAGGTCTCACTGACTTCTTCCTCTAGCTCATCTAGCTCTTAAGATGATGCTACCAAAAGGGGGGAGAAAGTTCAGAGACAAATATTGAGGAACCACAGACCCAATCCCTTACTTCCCAACTCATCACACTACCCGAGTCATCTCAATCTTTTCTAGAGATTGACTCAAAAATGCTCCAAGATCTCTACAGACTTTTCACAAAGTTTGTATTGAGATCATCCCTAGAACAGCCCAGCCCGACACCACAGTCATATATTTGGGGCTGAGGAGCTTCAAATACTGACTGCACCTTCTACCACTGTGGAAGAAGTTGGTCAACCTAAGGTCCACATGGAACCCGAGATTAGCTTCGAAGGGGAAATGGGGACTGATGGCCCAGCAACTGAAACAGTTGGGACAGAACTTGCAGCAGTCTCATCTTCCGAAGCTCAAGCTGAAGCTTCCGAAGCTTACATGGAAGCCTCGGAAGAACAAGAAAAGTCTTCCGAGGCCGAAATAGAAGCTGCGGAAGGCTTATTTCAGATGTCCGAGGAACTAACCATCACAGATGTTATTGCTGAAATAGCATCTGAGGTGAGCAGGGAGGACATTTTGACATTCCTCCAACCCAAACACCAGCTGAACTTCTCTCTCAATCACAACCCTCCATCCAAGAACCACCACAGTCAAGCACCGCCAAAGACAAAGGAAAAAGAAAATTGATTGTGGAGAGCTTCAGGAGGAGGAGAGGATTAAGAAGCTCAAAAAGAAAGGTAGGTTTACTACTAAAGCTGCTAGCTGCTAGTTCTAAGGCAGCTGCAGCCAATCAGGAAGAAATCAACCAAAGGAGAAGAACATCACTCATTGACCAGCTCATCAGTCTAGGAGCTGCCAATGAGGAGATACTCCTGCTACCACTAGAGGAGTTGGTGACTTTGGAGAGGTCAACCAGGCTAAAACAAGAAGAAGAAACCAGGTTGGCCTTGGAGAGAGAAGAAGAAGAGCGAAGGGAGACAGCCCTGAAGCTGAGAGAGGATAGGATCAAGTTCCTACTCTCAAGAGGCTTCAGTCTTCCTGAACTGTCTCCACATGACGATGACATGATCCTGCTGCTCCACAATAATGAGCAGGATCAAATGGAGATGGAAAGGAAGAAGGCTGCTAGGGAGAAGTTGAGGGAAAAGAAGAGGAGGGAGGAAGAGAAGGGGTCAGTGCTGCCAAGAAGTCAAATGACAAAGCCTGGATGAAAGACTATCTCCGGGCTCATAGCTTCTCTGGTAGGCAGGTGGGACCTATGTCCGAAAGGACACTCCAACGGATGTCAGTGAAATCAACGGATAGTCAGTGAAATCAAAGCTGACATCCGTCTGGGGAAGAGAAGGGAGATGTACAGGAGGGTACAGGAATGGTCTCAACCCAAGCCACTCAACCACAGCCACAACCCACACCAGAACCAACCCCTTTTCCATCAAAACCAAACCCACTGATGAAACCTTCACCCCTCAACCCACAACTCTACCCAAACCTACCACATCACCTCAACCACCCAACTACCCATCCTAAAACCTAAGACACAACCAAAACCACTAAACCTAAGCCTACCCAACAAAAACCAAGACCATCCCCTCAGCCTCCTCAACATCTCTCCTTTAAGGAAATAAAGGAGTTCAAGACGAGGCTCATCAACTGCACCACTTTGAGCAGCATCTCCTGTGAGGGAGAGCTTATCAACATCACCTATGTTGATAACTCTTCAAGTTCCTCACCCTAGGCCAATTTCTTGAGTTTCCTAGAGACACTTGGGCCAGGCTGCAAGACTTCTTGGTCTCAACTCCGATACCCTCAATGTGAGGAGAAGAGACTAAGAAGGAGACTGGTGACTCTGCTTGATACCAGGAAAGAGGACAGGATTTCTAGTCAATCTCCTGAACCTAGAAATGCTATAATCCAGTGGAGGTTCGATGAACCTTCTCAACTTTGTTGTGGAAAGGGAGAATGGTGAAACCAACAGGCTCAATGCCACTTCTCCCTGCATCTCAGCAGATTCGATCTTGCTGAGCTTGCCGAGAAGCCATTCTCCAATCCCTCCAAACTGAGACTGCTGCACACATCAGAAATCATATCAGCGGTCTCCACTTGGCTGAACAAAAGTAGAAGGGCCAAGATTGGAGAGAGTTGAAGCTGAAAAGAGGAAGACAAGGAAGACCAACCACCAAGGCACAGCCTTTCTACAGATGGTGGAAGGTCCTGAATCGGAACCAATAGTTATATGGGAATATGACTATAGTTCCCATCAACTAACTCTCTCAGAGGGCCACAACAAAGGGTACATATAATCCAAGGAGACAGAGTGGAGGTTCTGTCTACCAAGGATCTGTACAAGATTTCAGCATCACATCAGGAAAGAATGAAGACACCAATAAACACCTACTTTCCATGGTGCTGAGAGCTTTGAGAAGAAGAGGAAAGTAAAGTTTGGTAGCATCAGCCTAGGGGGAGTTTGTTGGATCATGATAAGGCTGGTGCAACCAAAACTACTTCACATAGTCATTTTGGTACTACATTCAAAGGCTTCCGAAGCTGAGCAAGAGATCTTCCGAAAGTCTGAAGAACAAAAGCTGAAGGCTATCTTCCGAAGACAAGTCTGAGCTTCCGAAGACAAAGTCTGAAGAACAACAGCTGAAGACTATCTTCCGAAGACAAAGTCTGAGCTTCCGAAGACAAAGTCTGATGAAAGAGCTGAAGACAAAGTCTGAGCTTCCAAAGACAAAGTCTGATGAAAGAGCTGAAGACAAGTCTGCTTCCAAAGACAAAGAAGACTCCAAGCCTTGGAAGAAGCAGTCTTCCGAAGTATAAGTGGCTTCAGAAGAAGTATTCTTCCAAAGCACTTTATCCTTCGGAAGACATTGCTATGACCAGCAGATAAAAGTGGTCCCTGACAGTCCGCTGCAGACCTCTGATACAGCATGGCATCTTCCTAAAGAGCCATGTTGTTGACCATACTTTATTCTACTGTTCACCTTTTTATGATAGTACATGTTACCAACTTTAGTTTGTGACAAAAGGTAAGTCAGGGACATGTCCTGACTACCAACTCTCAGGCAAAATGTCTGAAAGACCTCACCTAGAGTCTTGTAGTATAGATGTAAGGTTAGAGGTGTCCAGCTGGTATCAAAGTATATCCGGCTGTAGGTAGTATTATATATCTTCTCCTTGTAACTTTTTAGATAAGTGATTTGAGTCCAAGAGTCTTGTAATCCTTTGAGTTGAGAAGCAATATATAAAAGTACCTTGAAAATTTACTTGCTGTGTTTATTTTCTTACTGCTTGCTACTTGGTATATTGTGATCAACTCTTCATAGACTACTTGCTGAGTGTTATTTCCAGTGAGTTGAGAGAAAAACCACCCATATTCGATCCTGCAATTTTTTTAAAAAATATATCTTTTTTGTCTTTTCTTCAATTGTTAGAGAAATTTCTTGATTTCAGTTCAGTTTCTGTGATTAGTGTTTTAATATACGTTGGTTTATGGGTGATTTGAATTGGGGGTTTGTTGAAAACTTGATTCTTTATCTAATTAGGTGCTGTATTATGCCTAACGTGCGTTTGTTGTGTGATTTTTATGTAATTTAAAGGATGAATGGGATAGAATTTGAGGAAATCACCATAGATATCTTGAAAAACCAGCAACATGCCCCTGAATATAAAGGTTTGTTACTTTGTTACTACCATCTTTATTGATTTTGTGTTGAATTGTATATTTTTACTTGAATATGAATGAAGAAATGGATCACTGACAACACATACTAATGTTCAATAATCTTGTTTTATGCAGCAATCACCCTATGTGTCAAGTGCCTACAATAGTGATGATGATTTCACTCTGTTTGAGAGGTTTCTTGCTTCTTCTATATACTTTCGAGTTTACGGTATAAGGTTTATGTTATTTTCATGATCTAAAAATGTTAAAACATTATGTGTTTTTGCAGTCACGCGATTCTTATCTACTTATCTTGCAAGTACCCGTCAGTAGCTAGTCAGGTGTATTGTTACAATTGTATTTTTAAATGGGTTTTTTTTTGTTACAGTGGTGTGTATATAGATATTTTAGTTTAATTATTTTTACAATAGTATAATTACAGTGATGTTTTGTGTTACAGTATTGCAATTTAGTTAATATGGCTTAATTATAATGTTGAAATTTCTTTGTGGTGGTATAGTTATGGTTTAATGTTGTTTTGGTTGTTAGTTTTCTAAAATCATGGAGGCTTAGTTACATGGTTTAATATCATTGTTTTACAGAATGGTTACATTGGTTAATATGGTTTACATCAATTTACATTAGTTTACATTGGTTTATATTGGTGTAATGTCGTTTGGTTGTTGTAACTATATTATTACTGTTAGTTGGAGTGGTGTAATATTGGGTATTTAACATTGTAATATTGAGTTATATCAATTTACACTGTTTTACATACTGATTTATATTGGTTAAAATTGGTTTACATCAATTTACATTGGTTTACATTGGTTTAATATTGGGTTTTGTCGTTGTGTAATTTGATGTTTCATTACAACTTTGATAAATGTTGCATTAGTATAACAGTAACTCATTACAATTGTTTTACAATTGTAAAAAATATTTATATTAACGTCATAGTAAGTTGCATCAGCTTACAATTGTTTTACTGATTAATTTATATGGGTTTACATCAATTTACATTGATTTACATTGGTTTAATATTGGTTAATATTGGTTATTATTGGGTTTTTCGTAGTTACATTGTTAATGTCATTCGGTTGTTAAATTGTTGACTGTTATTCATATGATATAATTAACTGTTCTTCAATGTAATTCACTGTATTATGTATGATTTTATGTTTAACTCAATGTTTTTTGTTGTTAATACAACATGTTTCTTTGATGTAAGTCTCGTTATTCTCTTTAATTCTAATATGTATTTCGTTTTGGTGGTGTAGTTATATTGTTTAATGTTGTTCGGTTGTTAAGTTATTGATTGCTATTCATATGTTATTGGGTATTTAACATTGTAATATTGGGTTACATCAATTTACATAGTTTACATATTGATTTATATTGGTTAATATTGGTTTGCATCAATTTACATTGATTTACATTGTTATTCATATGATTTATACTATATTATCTGGGTTTCATCAACCATCTAAGATTGTATGTAAAATTTCATACTATGTTATTCATATGATATAATTAACTGTTCTTCAATGTAATTCACTGTATTATGTATGATTTTTATGTTTAACTCAATGTTTTTTGTTGTTAATACAACATGTTTCTTTGATGTAAGTCTCGTTATCTCTTTAATTCTAATATGTATTTCGTTTTGATGGTGTAGTTATATTGTTTAATGTCGTTCGGTTGTTAGTTATTGACTACTATTCATATGTTATTGGGTATTTAACATTGTAATATTGGATTACATCAATTTACATTGTTTTACATATTGATTTATTTTGGTTAATATTGGTTTGCATCAATTTATATTAATACATTGTTTTAATATTGGTTATATTGGGTTTTTCGTTGTGTAATTTGATGTTTCATTACAACTTTGATAAATGTTGCATTAGTATAACAATAATTCATTACAATAATATTTTACAATTGTAAAACATTATTTATCTTAACGTTATAGTAAGTTGCATCAGCTTACAATTGTTTTACAGATTGATTTATATTGATTTACATCAATTTACATTGGTTTAATATTGGTTAATATTGAGTTTTTTGTAGTTACATTGTTTAATATCATTCGATTGTTAAGTTGTATGATTTTATGTTTAACTCAATTTTTTTGTTGTTAATATCATGTTTCTTTAATGTAAGTCTCGTTATTCTCTTTAATTCTAATATGTATTTCGTTTTTGTGGTGTAGTTACATTGTTTAATGTCGTTCGGTTGTTAAGTTATTGGCTGTTATTCATATGATGTAATTAACTGTTCTTCAATGTAACTCACTGTATTATGTATGATTTTATGTTTAACTCAATGTTTTTTGTTGTTAATACAACATGTTTTTTGTTGTTAATACAACATGTTTTTTGATGTAATTCATAGTAAAAACTTACAATATGATGTGATTCGATGTAATATGTAACGTTTGAAAAAAAATTTTAAAAAATTTCGAGACTATATTAGAATTAAAGAGAATAAAGAGACGAGTTTAATGATGTAATTTTATAAAAAAGTAATAATGTATAAAAAAGTTATAAAGGTTATAAAAACAAAGGGGGTAAATTTTTTAAATAGAAAAAAAAGAATTAGGGGAAGTGAAGTCAAACCAATTTTCAAAAAAAGTGATTGTGAGATAGATTGATTTGATGGTTACTTTTTGCATCTATGTGTTGGTACGGTTAAAATCTTGATGGTTACAGGTCATTAATTGTTATTGTAAATTTACCCATTTACCCTCTATAATACAATTTATTTAGGACCATTAGATGAAAGATGCTAGAAGTAAATCAATTAGAAGTAAATCAATGGACCATAATTAGTTAAAGAGTTCTCATAATAATTAGTTAAAGGGTTCTCACAATAAGGTAGAGTTCTTATTTGAACCTTACTGTCACACCCCGACCGACGGCGGAATCATCGGAGCGGACGAGGGAATGATTGATTGTTCATAACACATGGTTGTCTAATAATGGAAATAATATTAAGATCAGATTACAAGATAATATAAGTTTAACATACACAAATACAACAATCGAACCACAAATAATAATTGTCTTTTATTTTAACTAAGTCCGTGTCTTAAGTGAGCACGTAGAAGTCCACTATCTTGCTTAACCTGAAATCATGTGAGAAAATAAAGTCAGCTAACGAGTTAGCTGGTGAGTAATCACAGATTTAAATATACATATAGATTGATTGATTGATTGAGAATAATTCAATTCACAAGGTAATATTAAGACTTATATGACAATAGCGAAACATATAGATAAACCTGACATAATACAAACCCCTTGACTTGACACTTGCATATAACAGACTCCAAATAAAACCATAGATTGACTAATTTCCTCTGGCATAATCACCACTCGTAAGCCATGTGGGGTGGGTTATCCAAACCAGTAGATCTACTATTGATACCAGGATTGATTGATTGAATTAGGGTTTTACTGTCGTCCAGATTATCATAGTATGTTCACATAGTTGCAAGTAATAACATAACCTGTCTTGAATTGAATTTAGAATGAAATAACAACAGAATATCATGATTGAATACTGTATCACATGATTTCCCCCAAATAAGAAATGATATAAAAAGAGGATATGAATACTCACTTGATTGATGAGATTTGAATTTGGACGTGATAGATTAGACACCAACGATTTCCTTATGATTAACCTAAGGAACGGTGTCTCGAGTTAGAATAATAATGATTTGGGAATTTGGGAATGTATTAGGATTTCCATTGGGTCTTGAATGGTAGTTTAAATTGATTAATTTTATTTGGTTTGAATGTCTTGAAATAAACGAATTTATTGAAAGTGATTATGTCAAGAATTTTAATAAAAATTTATACGTGTAAGTTATACATTTATACAATAAATTGTATATGTATAATTATATTCATAATTATATATAATCAAATAATTATATATAATAATATGTATAATTATATACATGATTATATGTATATAATACATTTATACATAAGTAAACATAACTATATATTGTATGTAAATTATATCCATGAGTTTTAAATTGTATACGATTATGTAAAATGTACTTTATTCAAATAACAGTTGTTTCGGTAATTGAATAATATATAACTATGTATATATATTGGGTTCAATTTATTTATTGTATAATTATGTATTATACACTAATTATAAATTGGTAGAAACATAATTAGTTATTTTATTTATTTAAAACAAATAAAATAAATGAATAAAATATAAAAATATATTTCAGAAAGTAATTAAGTGGTTTTAAAATTTTTAATGTTTGTAAAAATGTTTTTATGATTTTTACAGTTTTTTTATAATTTTTAAAGGCTTAAAAAGCCCAAAAAAATAGTTGAGGTGGCCCGGGGTCGAACCCGGGACCTCATGGATTGCAAAGGGGTGCAGGGACCAGTGAACCAAGGTCACAACTGCGAATGTAATTGGTTCCAATTGAATTTAAACATAAATAAATTGAACCCCCAAATTCATTCGAACCCTAGGTTCGAATCTCTTCAAATTGAACTTCGATTCGATTTCAATAGTGATTGAAACCATGGGGCTTTCATTCCTCATGTAACAACGAGTCTATGTGTGTGTTCAATTTCATGTATGATATCGGTTTGAGTATAAACCTGATGAAGAAACAGTCGCGGCCACGTATGAACTTGAATCGAGTGCTAATGATCTCTAAACTCAAATTAAACTTGTAGACAACTTCGGATGATGATCAAGAACAATAGCCCCTTATCAATTTTGATTAAAATCGATCGTAGGTTGGTTTAAAATCGATTTGCAGATCGCGATGAAGGTGTCGATCGATTTCTGTGTTTGTGGTTGTTTTTGGTGAAATTGAAACCTGAGTTCGATTGGGTATGTAATAATGATCGATTTGCAGCTTTAATTTGTTTATTGATGTTGTTTGAGTGGGTTTATGAGCTGGATTCGAATCCGATATTAAAGTGAGATTATAACCGTTTGTTTGACCGATTCAACACGTGTTTTTGTTGGAATTCCATTAGAATTGGATCCAAGAAACTTTCGGTGTGATTGTGGGGTTCAAAATCAGTTTAATTGACTGATTTTGGTCGGGAAGTTTAGTGACTTCGATGTGGAAACTTTGGATTCGAATTCACCGACGATTAATCGTGTTTAATAGGTGCCTTGGGTTCGAAACTAGTCCATGAGTGCATTGGAACCGGTTTTGCGAGTTGAAATGGTGAAATTTTATCGTTTTCGGCTTCGCCGGAGTTCGGCCGGAGTCTCGCCGGAGACTCGCCGGAAAAACGGGGGGGAAGGCCGGAGGTTTTTAAATTTTACACAATTAGTCCCTGCGGTTTCAACTTTATATTTTATGCATGAAACTTCTTATTAAGTTTCTAAATTGACAGAATCTACCCCTGGACTTTTATTATTATTATTCCTAACATTATTAATGTTATTATTATTATTATTATTATTTATTATTATTATTATTATTATTATTATTATTATTAATTATCGAAAGCTTACAATTAAAATCCCCATGATCGTATTATTATCAAATATTAACAGAAGTTAATATAAAAAATACGGGTGGTTACAGTCTCCCCTGCTTAAGGAAATTTCGTCCCGAAATTTGTTCATGAGGAGGCTGAAACGAAAAGATGAAGGTACTTGGTTTTCATTTGGTCCTCACGTTCCCAGGTGTACTCTGGCCCACGTTTAGACTCCCAACAAACTTTGACAATGGGTATCCGACTGCGTTTGAGTTGTTTAACTTCCCGATCCATAATTTCCACAGGTTTCTCAATAAAGTGCATAGATTCATCAATCCGGACTTCGTCGAGTGGAATGTGGAGATTTTCATCGGCAAGACATTTCTTGAGATTTGAAACATGAAACGTCGGGTGTATATTGCTAAGTTCTTGGGGTAGTTCAAGCTTGTAGGCCACTTTCCCAATTCGCTCGAGCACTTTGAATGGACCCACGTAACGAGGTGCTAGCTTCCCTTTCTTTCCAAAGCGAATCACTCCCTTCCAAGGTGACACCTTAAGAAGTACGAGATCACCGACATTGTATTCCATGGGCTTACGTCTTTTGTCAGCATAATGCTTTTGACGATTTCTAGCAGCGACCAAGTTATCACGGATCTTATGAATTTTGTCAGTTGTTTCTTGTATCAATTCCGGACCAGTAATCTGTGATTCACCAACTTCAGACCAACAGATGGGAGATCGACACTTCCGGCCATACAAGGCCTCAAATGGTGCCATCTGGATGCTGGTATGGTAACTGTTGTTGTATGAAAATTCGATTAACGGAAGATGAGAATCCCACGATCCACTGAAATCAATGACACAAGCCCGGAGCATATCCTCGAGGGTCTGTATCGTTCTTTCAGTCTGACCGTCGGTTTGCGGGTGATAGGCTGTGCTAATATTTAGTTGAGTCCCGAGAGCTGATTGGAGACTTTTCCAGAAACGAGAGATGAAATGACCATCGCGATCAGAAATAATATCTAAAGGTACACCATGCCGACTGACTATTTCATTAATGTAAATACGAGCCAATTTCTCGACTCGATAATCTTCCCGAATTGGAATGAAATGAGCCGACTTAGTCAATCGATCAATGATAACCCAGATACTATCGTGACCACTAGCGGTATTAGGCAGCTTGGTGATGAAATCCATGGATATGCTTTCCCATTTCCATAATGGAACCTCGGGTTGTACGAGTAATCCAGAGGGACGTTGATGCTCGGCTTTGACTTTGGAACATGTGAGGCATTTAGATACATACAAGGCTATATCCTTCTTCATGCCGGGCCACCAATATTGGTTCCGAAGATTCATGAACATCTTATCTGCTCCGGATGAATAGAATAACGAGCCTTGTGAGCCTCATCCATGATGGTTGTTCGAAGATTATCGCGATTCGGAATCCAAAGTCAATTTAGAAAATACAGTAGTCCGTCTGACTTGGTTTCCAATTGGAGTTCAGCACCGCATGACATTTCCTCATACATGTTGCCCTCGGTGACTGATTCGTGTTGAGCTTCGAGTATACGGGTCAAAAGGTCGGTTTGAATGGTAACACTTTGAAGCATAACTTGACCCTTACGACTTAATGCATCGGCTACGACATTAGCTTTACCAGGGTGGTAACGAATCTCACAGTCGTAGTCATTGAGTAGTTCGACCCATCGTCGTTGCCTCATGTTAAGCTCCTTTTGGTTGAAGATGTACTGGAGACTCTTATGATCGGTGAATACAACACATTTAGTGCCATAGAGATAGTGTCTCCAGATTTTGAGTGCGAATACGACAACACCCAATTCAAGATCGTGCGTCGTATAATTTTTCTCATGAATCTTCAATTGTCTTGAAGCATAAGCTATAACTTTGCCTCGCTGCATGAGAACGCAACCTAGACCTTGTTTTGAAGCGTCACAATAGACAACGAAATCGTCGTTTCCATCAGGAAGTGTTAAAATCGGCGCTTCACACAACTTTTGCTTGAGAGTTTGAAATGCTTTTTCTTGATCAGGCCCCCAAGAAAAAGGCTTATCCTTGTGGGTCAAAGCAGTGAGTGGCACAGAAATCTTCGAGAAGTTAGGAATAAAACGTCGATAATATCCGCTAGACCAAGGAATGAACGAATCTCTGTAGGAGTTTTAGGTTCTCCCCATTTCTTTATTGCCTCGATCTTTACGGGATCAACGTGAATTCCCTTGCTGTTTACTATGTGACCAAGAAATTGAACCTCATTAAGCCAGAATTCACATTTTGAGAATTTGGCGTAGAGTTTCTCTTTCCTCAGAAGTTCGAGTATTAGACGAAGGTGATTCTCGTGATCGGATTTTGATTTGGAGTATATCAAGATGTCGTCGATGAATACGATCACGAATATGTCTAGGTATGGCCGGCACACGCGATTCATTAAATCCATAAATACTGCCGGTGCGTTAGTTAACCCGAATGGCATCACTGTAAACTCATAATGGTCATATCTTGTTCGGAAAGCTGTTTTTGGAATATCATCATCGTGCACACGGAGTTGGTGATAACCAGAACGAAGATCGATCTTTGAGAAATGAGTGGCTCCTTGAAGCTGATCAAACAGATCGTCGATTCTGGGTAATGGGTAACGGTTCTTGATTGTGAGTTTGTTGAGTTCTCGATAGTCAATGCACATACGGAATGAGTCATCATTTTTCTTCACGAATAAGACCGGAGCTCCCCATGGTGACGAGCTCGGGCGAATGAATCCTTTGTCTGACAGTTCTTGCAATTGGCTAGCATGTTCTTGCATCTCAGATGGTGCAAGTCGATAAGGAGATTTTGCCACGGGAGTTGCACCAGGTACAAGGTCGATTCGGAATTCAACTTGACGAACGGGAGGAAGACCGGTTAAATCTTCGGGAAAGACTTCAGGAAACTCTCGAACAACCGGAATGTCTTCAATCTTCTTAGGTTTCTCATCTGCCTTCACGATATGGGCTAAGAAAGCCACGTAATGCTTGCGGAGGTACTTTTGGGCTTTGGTACAAGACATGAGTTTAAGCCCCTTGTAAGGTTTTTCCCCGTAGATTTGTAGTATGCTTCCAGTCGGGAGAGGGATACGAATGGTCTTTTCATGACAAATCACTTCGGCATGATTCTTTGATAACCAGTCCATGCCTACTATAACATCGAAACTACCCAGTTGCATGGGTATAAGATTGATAGGGAAATCGTGCTCGCTTAGATTCAAAGTACAGTCGGGAATAACAGAATTAATTGTAATGGGTTTTCCGTCAGCTATCTCTACCGTAAAGGGGTTATCTAGCTGTGTTCGGGCACTAGCAAGTAATGGCTCAAAGTCTAAGGATACAAAGCTTTTATCTGCACCGGTGTCAAAAAGAATCGAAGCGTATTGATTATTAATTTGGAACATACCGTTCATCACGTCATTGCTAACTTGGGCTTGTTGGGCATTGATGTTGAATGCTCGACCTTGAGCTGCAGGGACGGCCTTGAGAAGCTTCGGACATTGGTTACGGAAATGGTTAGGATCTCCGCATTGGTAGCAAGCTCTTGTTTGCGTGATTGTCGAGGTATGCTGAACAGTCGGTGTGGTAACTGGAACCCTTGCAGTATTCTTGCACACGTTGAATGTATGGCCGAAACGACCACAGTTGGTGCATTGACGACATTGAACGTTAGCGGGATGATGATACTTGCAGTTGTTACACTGCGGAAAGGGTCCAGCGTAGGGCTTTTTCATCAGCGGTTGATTGTTTACTGTTGGTTGACGAGTTGGAGGGACTTGATTAATTGGCACAGCAGGGGTAATCACAACAAAGTTTGGGATTTAGCCTTCCTCTTCCTGTTTTGAGAAGTTTCAGGTTTTTCCTCCTTAGGGGGGTCAGCTGAGGGTTTCTCAGGCACCTTTTTAGCACCCTTTCTAGTCAGGGTTCCAGCCTTGACATGATTATCAGTTAACTGAGCAGCTAACCGGATGGTATCTTCCAAGGTTGCAGGATTTCTACCCCACACCGTGTCTTGAATTTGCATGGGTAGACCACCGATGTATTTCTCGATAGCCCGGGATAAAGGAGTAACCAGGTGAGGAACAAGTAGACTCAGTTCATGAAATCGGTTGGTATAAGCTAGATTTTCTCCACTTTCTTGAGTTAAGTCCCAGAACTCAGCTTCCAATTTCTTAATTTTGTTTCTCAGACAGAATTCCCGAGTTATGAGCTCCTTAACTTCATCCCACGTCAATGCTAATGCGGCATCAGTTCCACGGGTTCGTTTCTCACCGTTCCACCAAGTGAGTGCTCTCTTTTGAAGAACACTTGTGGGATACCGGACTTTCAGATTTTCAGGGCATTCGCTGTTGAGGAAAGTGTTCTCGATGCTTTCGAACCATTGTAGTAATCCGGTAGCTCCTTCAGTTCCACTGAACTTGGTGGGGTTGCAAGAACTGAATTGTTTGTAAGTACAAGTTTTAGGAGGGTTTGGTGCAGTTGGGTTTTGGACAGTATTGTTGCCTTGGTTCAAGTGGGTAAGTAGAGTTGGGATGACCGCAGCAACTTCACGTGCCACTATAGCAGCAATTTTACGGCCAGAGTTTCCAGATCGTGAACGGATTCGACGAGAAGACATTCTGAAATATCATTAGGATATTTTATGAGAATTAGGTAATATGACTTATACAATTTGTAAACGAAAATCGGGAATTTGGCATAATAATAATGATATGTTCCGAGTGTAATCGTTGATTCGTAAATCAAAGCGAATACGTTGACTAATCAAAGTATTGGGTCAATCACAACTTTGTTGAAGACATGCGTACCTATAAGCAGATACTCATCCCGAGGGTTCCCAGGTAAGGTAAACAGGTCCATCAGTTGGTTTGGATTTATGCGAATACCTTACCTAGACAGAACACCCTGAGATACAGGCATCCCACTCTTTCAGCATTACATGTATTCAGTTGTGAGACACAGACTTTGACGAGATTTTGAAAACCACGAATAACGATTCAAAGCTCATTTTGAAAACCATTTGATTTAGGCATACAATGCCTTGAATATGATTTAAGATTTTTGTGTGCATTGATAAGAATCAAAGTATAGGAAGAATCACATAGGGCATATAATCATATAATCAAGTATAAACATGTAAAGCACACATATAATCCTATCTATGCATATAATATACATGAGAGGACTCATGTGTAAGGTACTTAGTTATAGTCTAGGTCATTCCATTTCTAATAACCTAATTCCCTATAACCATGGCTCTGATACCAATCTGTCACACCCCGACCGACGGCGGAATCATCGGAGCGGACGAGGGAATGATTGATTGTTCATAACACATGGTTGTCTAATAATGGAAATAATATTAAAATCAGATTACAAGATAATATAAGTTTAACATACACAAATACAACAATCGAAACCACAAATAATAATTGTCTTTTATTTTAACTAAGTCCGTGTCTTAAGTGAGCACGTAGAAGTCCACTATCTTGCTTAACCTGAAATCATGTGAGAAAATAAAGTCAGCTAACGAGTTAGCTGGTGAGTAATCACAGATTTAAATATACATATAGATTGATTGATTGATTGAGAATAATTCAATTCACAAGGTAATATTAAGACTTATATGACAATAGCGAAACATATAGATAAACCTGACATAATACAAACCCTTGACTTGACACTTGCATATAACAGACTCCAAATAAACACCATAGATTGACTAATTTCCTCTGGCATAATCACCACTCGTAAGCCATGTGGGGTGGGTTATCCAAACCAGTAGATCTACTATTGATACCAGGATTGATTGATTGAATTAGGGTTTTACTGTCGTCCAGATTATCATAGTATGTTCACATAGTTGCAAGTAATAACATAACCTGTCTTGAATTGAATTTAGAATGAAATAACAACAGAATATCATGATTGAATACTGTATCACATGATTTCCCCCAAATAAGAAATGATATAAAAAGAGGATATGAATACTCACTTGATTGATGAGATTTGAATTTGGACGTGATAGATTAGACACCAACGATTTCCTTATGATTAACCTAAGGAACGGTGTCTCGAGTTAGAATAATAATGATTTGGGAATTTGGGAATGTATTAGGATTTCCATTGGGTCTTGAATGGTAGTTAAATTGATTAATTTTATTTGGTTTGAATGTCTTGAAATAAACGAATTTATTGAAAGTGATTATGTCAAGATTTTAATAAAAATTTATACGTGTAAGTTATACATTTATACAATAAATTGTATATGTATAATTATATTCATAATTATATATAATCAAATAATTATATATAATTATATGTATAATTATATACATGATTATATGTATATAATACATTTATACATAAGTAAACATAACTATATATTGTATGTAATTATATCCATGAGTTTTAAATTGTATACGATTATGTAAAATGTACTTTATTCAAATAACAGTTGTTTCGGTAATTGAATAATATATAACTATGTATATATATTGGGTTCAATTTATTTATTGTATAATTATGTATTATACACTAATTATAAATTGGTAGAAACATAATTAGTTATTTTATTTATTTAAAACAAATAAAATAAATGAATAAAATATAAAAATAATTTCAGAAAGTAATTAAGTGGTTTTAAAAATTTTTAATGTTTGTAAAAATGTTTTTATGATTTTTACAGTTTTTTATAATTTTTAAAGGCTTAAAAAGCCCAAAAAAATGGTTGAGGTGGCCCGGGTCAAACCCGGGACCTCATGGATTGCAAAGGGGTGCAGGGACCAGTGAACCAAGGTCACAACTGCAAATGTAATTGGTTCCAATTGAATTTAAACATAATAAATTGAACCCCCAAATTCATTCGAACCCTAGGTTCGAATCTCTTCAAATTGAACCTCGATTCGATTTCAATAGTGATTGAAACCATGGGGCTTTCATTCCTCATGTAACAACGAGTCTATGTGTGTGTTCAATTTCATGTATGATATCGGTTTGAGTATAAACCTGATGAAGAAACAGGTCGCGGCCACGTATGAACTTGAATCGAGTGCTAATGATCTCTAAACTCAAATTAAACTTGTAGACAACTTCGGATGATGATCAAGAACAATAGCCCCTTATCAATTTCGATTAAAATCGATCGTAGGTTGGTTTAAAATCGAGTTGCAGGTCGCGATGAAGGTGCCGATCGATTTCTGTGTTTGTGGTTGTTTTTGGTGAAATTGAAACCTGAGTTCGATTGGGTATGTAATAATGATCGATTTTGCAGCTTTAATTTGTTTATTGTTGTTGTTTGAGTGGGTTTATGAGCTGGATTCGAATCCGATATTAAAGTGAGATTATAACCGTTTGTTTGACCGATTCAACACGTGTTTTTGTTGGAATTCCATTAGAATTGGATCCAAGAAACTTTCGGTGTGATTGTGGGGTTCAAAATCAGTTTAATTGACTGATTTTGGTCGGGAATTTTAGTGACTTCGATGTGGAAACTTTGGATTCGAATTCACCGACGATTAATCGTGTTTAATAGGTGCCTTGGGTTCGAAACTAGTCCATGAGTGCATTGGAACCGGTTTTGCGAGTTGAAATGGTGAAATTTTATCGTTTTCGGCTTCGCCGGAGTTCGGCCGGAGTCTCGCCGGAAAAACGGGGGGAAGGCCGGAGGTTTTGAAATTTTACACAATTAGTCCCTGCGGTTTCAACTTTTATATTTTATGCATAAAACTTCTTATTAAGTTTCTAAATTGACAGAATCTACCCTGGACTTTTATTATTATTATTCCTAACATTATTAATGTTATTATTATTATTATTATTATTATTATTATTATTATTATTATTATTATTATTATTATTATTATTATTATTATTATTAATTATCGAAAGCTTACAATTAAAATCCCCATGATCGTATTATTATCAAATATTAACAAAAGTTAATATAAAAAAAAAATACGGGTGGTTACACTTACCATATATATATATATATGAATTAAGATGTAGAGTATGTAAAAACAATTAATTAAGAAATTGAAGGAAAAGAGAATCCGTGTAAACAGGCTAGCAGTAGAGAGTGGTGGTGAAGTAATGGCTTGCCTTGCTTTTCTTCCAACCTCCCTGGAATCTCTCTTCATTATATTGCAACAACACGTAAAAATTTTAAAGCATTTATTTTTTTAATCTCTTAAAATTTTCGAAATCAAAATAGAATTCTATACATATGATGTGTTTTTGTTTCTCACTCATCTATACTGAAATTATAGAATAAATTTTGTTTATGTATATAACTTACATATGTTTAGGTTATTTTACGTATACGTGTGTAAATTTACGCTGCAATACTAGAAAAACGTATGAACAAATTAGTTTGATTATTACAATTGAATTTAAATTTTTACTTTTTTGTCATCTAAGACCGTCTTATGTGTAATTGAATTTGGCTTTACGGTTTTAACTTTTAGTTTTGTCAGAGCGGCTTATGTTTATTAAATTGAACTCATATATGTAAATAAAATTTATTATTTTATAGTATACAGTATGGTAAACAAACTCTTATTAACATACATTTGCCCCGTGCCGGCTCTATAGTGTAAGTTGTGACGCATTGAGCTTCGGGCCCCTAAAAAATAAAGGCTCCCGTTTATGAAAAAATGTATTATAGTGGGTTTTGGTATTATATGTCTCAATGAATTTTGAAGCGGAAATAACACTTGATAGTTGAGTTCCGATAAAAATTTTGATAATTTGATAGGTTATTGAAGAAACACAGTTACACAATTCACAAAACAAACGACCATTCCTAAGTTTTTTCTTTTCCGATTGATTGGATCGACTTCGTCTACCCCTTTTTTTTATTTAAGAAATCAGCTATTAAGGACTTAAGTTGGTATACCAAATTTTCTTTGATTTATTGTTTTTGTTCAAACAAATTTGATTAGATTGCGATTTTCAAAAGGACCTCATTTTTTTTAGTTTGATTGGGGCCCCAATAAACGTTGAGCCAACCCTGAGTGCATAGGTGACATTCACTAGTTAATATTAAACCTCAATGGTGTAGTATAACAATCAAGTACACATTAGAAAATTAATCCCATATAATTAAGCACTTGATAATGAGAAATTACAAACATAACACATGCAATGACACACAAATACAATATAGAAGCAGAAAACTAAGTTTTCCTTTTTAAACAATAGAAATAAAAATATACATCCATAGTCGAGGCTTAACGACACCTTCTGTCCTTCATATCCACATCTCTTCCCCCGACCCTCCTCCCTCCTCATCACAATAATCTCTTCCACCACAAACACCACCGGAGCGAAACCCTAGCTTCATTCTCCAGTCTCCTTCCTTCTGTCAGCTTGAAACCACGTCGATTACAAACCTTTGTCTCACTCGATCACTAAGGCGCTGTTTGTTTTTTCTGCAGGAAAACGTCTGCAGTCTGCGGACCACATCTGCAGACATCTGCAGCAGAAGAGGTGGACCAAACGTCCGCAGTCTGCTAGAAAAAGACTGTTTGATTTTTTAATATCTGCAGACTGCTAAAATATGTTGTAGTTACAATAAACCAAATTTGACTTTGTTCAAAAACAACATAATCCAACTGTTACTACAAAAACCATAATCCAACTGTTAAAGACTCGATTGCATAATCCTCTTCTCTATCACCATAATCCAACTGTTAATTATTAAAGACCCAATTGCATAATCATGAATTATGAACCGTTGGACATAGACACATAGATCTAATATTATTCAGATGAAAAACATTCAAACAGACAGTCTAATTATTAAAATAATAATAATGATCATAATAAAGGTTACGAGATTTCCAGAATACAGGTGGAGCAGAAGACACATGAGAGAAGCCATTAACAACCACCTTCTTATCTTCTTCCATCACCTCAAACAAAGCCCACAATCAATCAATCAATCAATCAATCACTTCAAGGTCGCGAGGGAGGGGGCTGGCGGAGCGGGCGGAGGTCGCGACGGAGGAGGCTGGCGGAGCCGCGGACGTCGGGAGGCAGTGGGCTGACGGAGCTGGCGGAGGTCGCGACGGAGGAGGCTGGCGGAGCCGCGGACGTTGCGAGGCAGTGGGCTGGCGGAGCGGGCGGAGGTCGCGACGGAGGGAACCGGCGGAGGTCGCGAGGCGGCAGCAGGAGGTCCGGTGAAGGGGGCCGGCCGGCGGTACCTTGGTAGGAGATGAGAGGAGAAGAGGAGAAGAGGTGGAGGGGGCTGGTGTTTTATGTTTTGTGAAGATATGAGAAGTGGAGAAGAGGTAAATGTCTTCCCGTCTGAAGACTCTGGTCCATGTCTTCCCCAAGAAGACCTCAGGAAGACATTTTTAAATAAAATGTCTTCCGGAAATCAAACAGTCTGTTCTATTAAAACCTCTTCCCGCGTCTGTATGCGCGCAGATGAAGAGATTGGGAAGAACTTTTTATAAAAAACAAACACCACCTAAATGGCATTCAATAATATAAAAAATAAAAATAACTTAAAACACTAGTAAGTAACTAATTATTCAACCCTTTACCATTCTCTCTATTTCTAAGTATAAACACTATCCATAGAAATTTACAAGAATATAAGTGGACTAATTCACACTTACCATATATCATCCACCTTGATCTCTCTTATCCACCCACACACACCACCCTATATAAACAACATCCACCCTCACCACCACCACCTCTCTTTCACCAATTCCTCCATCTTCTCCGGCGACATTCCGCCACCAACCACCATGGATCCCACCGTAGCACCACTACCAACCACCACCACCACCACCGACGACGACAGCCCGAACAACCCCACCACCATCATCATCAAACGCAAACGCACAAAACGTCAAAGACCCACATTTGTACCTCAATCTTCCACCTCATACAACGCCCTCAATTCTTCTCCGGCGACTTTTTCTGATTCTCCGGCGACATCTTCTTATTCTCCGGCGACATCTTCTGATTCTCCGGCGACTAGCACCACCACTGAAGACGAAGATACTGCTAATTGCCTCATTCTCCTCTCCAAAGGCCATAATAATAATAATAATATTGTCACTCACCGCAACTACAACAACAACAACAATGATAATATTATTGTTACTGGAGAGAAGTTTAACAGCAAAAGATACATACAAACATCAACAGATGATGGGTTATACGGAGTTTACGTTTACGATTGCAAAACATGTGGTCGTACGTTTTCATCGTTTCAAGCTCTCGGTGGTCATAGAGCGAGCCACAAGAAACCCAAATTAGTCAACGAAAAAGCGCCGCCGTGCACGGCGGTTTCCGACGACGATGAACACCCATCAAGGAGAAACTATTCGTCATCTTCTTCATCGATTTCTCTGCAATTACACCACCGGAATTCATCTCCGGCGACCATTAAGAAACATTTAACCTCAAAGCTTCACGATTGTTCGATCTGTGGGGCGGAGTTCACCTCCGGTCAAGCTTTGGGCGGCCACATGCGGCGGCACCGTCCGATCACCACCGTCGCCGTCGCCGGAGATGTTGCCACCGACACCACGTTGTCGTTGGTTCCGTACACTCCGGTGACAACGGTGGATGATGGAGATGATGGAGGTGATGAAGATGATCAGAGGTTGATGATGAATGATGGGTTGTGTTTGGATTTGGATCTTAATCTTCCGGCACAGCGGGAGATCACCGTCGCCGCCGCCGCCGACGACGACGACCGCCGGAGCTTCAAATTTACAGGTGATAATATTCAGAAGAAACAACAGTCGACTGTTCATTTGTCTGGTGCACCGACATTAGTGGATTGTCATTACTGAAACTAAGGTGTAAAAATTATTATTAATTTGTTTATACATTTGTATCTAATTGATGATTGATCATACATTTGATTTTGTGATTTGTGAAGGTGTGATGTGAAATTGTTCATCATGCCCACAGATTTCTAATTATTATTATTTTTTTTATCATGGATGTAATTAATTAATTCTTTGGATTGTTTGATCACATGTTGATAAAGTTGAATTTCTTTGATGGATTTAACTTGAAGTTTCCATTTTGTTTTGAAAATTTGTGTTTTGGCTTTTAAGTTTGTATAAAGTGGCATTCTTTTCTTGTTACACTATCAGTTGGTTTTCTTGTTTTGCGAGTAAAAGAAAGGTTGGCAAGGTATTGTCAATTTGTCATTACCATCTTAATCAAAAAGTCAAAAGGGATTATCCTTCTAAAATAAGAGATTAATATGGGTGTCATTTAGTCCAATCAGTGATAAAATTATTTTTGTAACACTATAATTGTAATTTAATTAAATTAGCTAGCATTGGTTCTCTACTTCTATGCATCAATGCATCATATGTTCTTTTGTATTTGATTTTTTTTACTAGCAAACACTTGTATTTTTCACTTTATGTCTATTTATTCATTAAATCATCATTACACATGCACTCTACCCAAGATTTATATAGACATAACTTTTAGTTTATGTGTACATGAACCATTAACATGTCTCCATGGTATGTTAAGAAACAATAATTCTAAATGCCTTTATAAGCAAAAGGTTGTATTTATTTTAAAGCAACGTTTGGAGTAAAAAGACAGGTTAAGTTTACCCATACGTTTTATGTCTTAACTTTGTGTCACGTAAATGTAATTAATTTAAGATACACGTGAGATGAAGATAAGACACTCTAGGTTGGAGACGATAGAATTTGATTTCAAGATCATCTTAAGACTTAAGTATTTATATACAACTTTTCTATAACGTTAACTTAAACATAATGTGTATGGAAAAAACCATCTTGGGATCCAACTGCACGTGTAAATCATGTGATTTCTTAGTGTCATGGTGTGATAATCATAATCTTCAAACCTTCATCACAAGCCACCACGTTTAATCTGGCAAAAGTATACTATAATACCCAACTTTATCATTTTATGGTTTATGATTTGATTAATCTGCTTGTTATGTAACGCTTAAAAAATCCATCGATCAATCACGTGTTTCAAGCATTACTAGTACAAGTATAGAAGGTTTTTCACCTATCTTGACGACGTTTAATGTGCTTTTCCTTTAGTTTTATTTGATTCGTTGACAATCATAAAGTGCATGTTTGGGATTGTTTATTTCCCCTTTACTTTTGAATAATTAACTTTTGAGAAGTTAATAAATCAAAAAAAGTGTTTGTCGAAGCAAAAGGATATTTGAAACTAACTTTTTATATAGGGTAAAAAGTAGGTTTTGAAAAGTAAGGAAGTGATTATTATTAACTTTTAAAAACTTCTTTTAGTCCAATTTACTATTATACCCCTCTACCACCTCCTATTAACTCCTCATATTTTTAAAAATATGTATTTTTTTATCATTTTATAACGTTTTAGTTTATAATCTAATTCAAATATTTTTTATAAAACTCTTTTTGAAAAATTATAAGTTAATAATTTATTTTTGTCAAAAGTCCTATTCAATCAAAATAATTAATCCCAAACATGACCAAAATCTATTAATGTTTGGTTCATAAGTTTGTAACCAAACGACAAGAAAGATTCCCGGTTTAGACAATCGGATTAGACGAGTTTGTGATCAAAAGAGGTTTATCCATTGTTTAACATGACATGTATAATTTCATTGGTAGTTGTGTTTAACGAGAGAAGGGAAACATCCCGTCATAACCCTAGTTATCTATACTAATAAACCAAATTTTTTATAAGCTACATGATATTTTTCTAAAATATTCATCTAAGTTTCAGCTAGTATCTCGATACATGTGCTCATTGCAATGTCAGTTTCAAATATTCTATAAGGCCATTGATAATTGAACACCCTGTCAGGTGATAAATAAACGCCCTTTGACTTTCTTCACGGCCCGTGAAGGGCCTTACGGGCCGTGAGGGCTTCGAAATTTAATTCTCACAACTGCATTTAATCACGGCCCGTGAAGAAACAAACGGCCCGTAAACGTCCGCACACACAGCCCGTTAACTACCTCAATAACGGCCCGTGAGATCCTTCACGGGCCGTAGTTGTCCTTCTCAGAATTTACTTTCCTCGTTTTGCGTGCACTTTTAAATTTTATAATTATGTGACGCGACGTATTATTCCTTGATTCGATTTAAGATTCTATATAAACCGTTATATATATGACTTGTTATATGGTTAGTGAGAAACGAAACAGTAAAAATGTCTTCTCGTGGAGGTAGGAGAAGACGTCAAAATGAGTCATCTTCAAACTCACGAGATATTGTGGAAAGTATTCCCGATCCAATAGATAACCATAATTGGCAGAACGGGAGGAACTGGTCTCAGAATATTATTCACTTTATACGTAACGGTGACTCCCAAACATGTAGAGTGTATTACATGGGTCATTCCGATATTCCGTTACAATTTTGGCGTGAATTACTCGGAAACGTGTCTTTAGGTACAGAGGTATGATTTAAAGTTTTTTTATATATTTTATTTTATTTTAAAATTCTAACAATTAAAAAGTTGTTGTTTTATAGCATGTTCGGGCGTGGACAAATAGACTCACAATATGGAGATACGAAGAAATACGTAGAACCGAAGAGTTGCCGGGTAGTGATCGTTGGACGATTCTCCCATTTGAGTGGTTTAACTTAATATACTCGGGGTCCGTTAATGGTAACGAATTTGGAGACGGGAGTGACTGTCTATATCCCGCGTTATGGGAAGTTGATACGGTAATACTGTTTTCATATTTTACAATAAAAATCATAAATTTATAACCGTGAATTAAATTGTTTTATAGGTTTACGTACCAATGACTGATGACGAAGAAAATTGGTATCTTTTTAAGATTTCTATGGACTCACTACAAGTTCGTATATATTCTCCATACGAATGCCGACCAAATACGTGTGATGATTCATGGTGCATTCATCGTAATGCGCGAACGATTTTCGTACAATTCGAATCGTACTTTTTACATTTTCTGTCACGTATACAATATTGGCAGCACTCCGGACAAGAAGAAATCAAAGAACTGGTGGTATCGGGTGAAACCGTTTGGCCCCCTAACGCCGGTCATATTGGTCGAGATTCGGGAGTTGTAATTTGTATGTTATTGCGTAGGTTGGTTCAAAATAGATCTTTAGAGTGGCAAGAGGTTAGCTTACAGGATGCTTGCTTTAGATTCCGAAGATTTATGGCAGACGAACTGTATTCTAGACGTGTAATGTAGAACAGTAATGAAATATTTTATTAAAACATAAACGTTTATTAGTACACTTTTTCAAAAACGATAAACCGTTATTATCACACAAAAATAAAACACATAATTTTTAATCTTCTTGATCTTTATAAAAGATCCAAGCCGCAAAATGGTTGAAGGAAATTCCAAATTTCTCCCGATATCTTTCTTGAGTTCTTGTCATAATATCCGTATCATTCCATAACATATTTCGATTGTTGTAAACGTCTTTGTAGAGCTGGTGAAATGTCGTGACCTTCCTTCTCAAGTCAGACCACTTGTTGCTAAGTTCACGAGTGGTGCGATATTCTTCACGTTCGAGAATTTGATGAAAACGAGTTGAAACCCGGTTCCAAAATATTGAATTTGGCGGGATAGTACCTGAATTTTCGATACAAGATCTTACTAAAGTCACCTCCTCTTCATCCGTCCACGGATTTTGATCACTTGTAGCACTCATGTTTGGGTATTGAGTAAATTTGTGTGAATTGTTTGTGTCAAGCGGCTGAATTTATAGACTTGAAAAAGTTTCGTACGGCCCGTGAGAGGCGTTACGGGCCGTGAGTGTGTCACCATACGGCCGTGTAGTGTCAACTGCCGTGTTTTAAAAAGTACAAAGCATCACGGCCCGTGAAAGTGGTAACGGGCCGTGAGGTCCGTCACGACCGTGAGGCCCGATAATATATAGGACCTCACGGCCCATTTGCTCATTTACGCCCCCAAAACACACATACGATTTACTCCCGTCACGACCTCCGTATTTTCATCATTTTCATACATCCGACTCCCTACTACGGTACGTATTCAAATCCGTATTTTATTTTTGTGTATTTTTCGTTTAAATATATTAAAATTATATTTAAAAAATCTGGAAAATTGAAACGTTTGGGGGTTACGGGCCGTGAAGGGTGGTCACGGGCCGTATCCTTTTGAATTTTCAGAGGGTTACGGGCCGTGACGGTCCTTTACGGCCCGTAATCCTTTGAAACTTAAGTGGGTTACGGGCCGTGATGGTTCTTTACGGGCCGTAACCCTTTTTTTTTTCTGGTGAATTTATTTTTTTTTTTTTTTTACAGATTATGCCGCCCCGCAAACGTACACGTCCGGAGACTGAGCCCGAGGGTCAGGGTGACTTTCTGGACCCACACCCTGATCTTCGTTTTCCGAGGGAGACCCAGCCACGGCAAAAGCTGTGGAAGCTGATTGGACGTCCCCTGAAGGGGACACGCACCATCGACTGGGACGTGCTGGAGGAGGTCGGAGACATAGCACGTGCCCAGGATATCATCGGGCTGGACGGAGAGACGCCGTGGAGGCGGATGTTTGATTTGGGATCGAGGAGGGGCTACCGGGAGCTGACGTTGCAGTTTTTGTGTACGTTTCAGTTCACTCCAGCCTTTGAGGATCAGGACCCCCGCCAGCACATAGCGGTTCGATTTAGGCTGGGGACCACCGGTAGGTACGAGTTCACCCTCGCCCAGTGGGCGGTGACTCTTGGGTTTTACACCCAAGAGGAGACGGAGGATCCTCGTTTTTATACTGACGAGGTCCAGTCGGAGCCGGCTCCTTTGGTCGGATGGTGGCCGACCATTTCCGACCAGCCGTGGGAGGGCGCCATTAGGGCGACCTCTATTAGGGATCCTTTGCACCGGTATCTACACCGGTGCATTGCCGGCACCATTGCCGGCAGAGACCAGAGCATGGAGCAGGTGTCGCTCCTTGACTTATTTTTTTGAGGGCCTTGCTTTCACCCAGACGGGTGAATCTAGCTCACTGCATGGCCGCCTATTTTTTGAGCGTCATTCAGGGCAAGGTAAAAAATTTCTACTAATTGTTAACAAATAAGTATTATCTATTATGCGATTCATAATTATGCCTATTGTTTGATTGTTTTGCAGATGGATAGCCCGATTGTTTGCGGCTCGTACATTACCGTCATTGCCTCGCGCTTAGGGTTGTTTACGGACGCCCTAATTGCGAGGCAGACTACGGACACGCCGCCTCGGATTTTGGGTCGACAGACCGTCATGGCCATGGGGATTGCCGCCAAATTTAGCGACGACCTCCGATGGTCCACTGATGGTGGTCGGACCGTCTGGCAGCCGGTGCCGGACGTTGGTGAGGAGGAGGAGCAGCCGGCGCCGCAGCAGCAGCCGTAGCCCCAGCCACACGCCGGACCACCCGTCCCACCGCCTGTTCCCAGGACCATCATTCGGCAGATTCCGCCGACGGGGGAGTTTATGGCGGAGGCACTACATTTGTTGCGCCAGTCCCAGGCCTTGCTATTATGGACGGCGGATGCGTGCAGCATTTTTGCTGCTAGCCAGGGTATCGACCTCCCCCCTCGGCCGGAGTTGCCTCCGTTTGTCAGACGACATGCGGGTGATGACGAGGAGGCTGCTGGTGGTGGTGATGCGGAGGATGCTGGTGGTGGTGATGCTGGTGGTGGTCATGACGCATAGATAGTAGGATTTTATTGTTTTATTTACCTTTCATGTAAAAAATTTGTAAAATTATGTTTATATATTATGAGTTATTTTGGATGATGTTTAAATGTTTAATTATATGTTTACAATTGGTTGTGCTTGTGGAGGAAGTGGTTTGTACGAATAATATTAAATCAACCTTTTGGAGAATAAAATCAGTACTTGAACCTACTCGTCCCACATAAAGAAATATATAATCCTTCAGAAAATCCGACGCCAGGCTCTGCAATTATATAAACATACTTGAATCTCAGTCGGAAAAGTTGCACTGAAAAACATACTTGAATCTCAACATATATTATGCATCTCATATCATTAACATTCCTACACACCTTTTATGCTAACCAAATGCCCAGCTCATATAAACAAAATTCAAAGGTTGAAGAAAAATTCGATAATCTTCTTATTGCATTTTTCTTTGGAAAACGAAAGAATAGATTACATGTTTACAATTCAACAACAATAAAGAATTGAATAAATAAAGAATTGAAAGAATTGATAAATGTGTAAACTATACTAAATCTACATGTTCAACCGGGTCTACGGGCCTTAGTTCAAGATATTTTTGAATTCGACTTCCGTATATAGCCTCCCAATCATTGGCGTTTTCTGTTTTGTACAAATGCCAATATTTGCTCGGAACAGGCATTGGATAGTCACCCACTAATCGAATTCTAATGAAATGGCAATCTTGAACATAAGCAATTGAAATTATATGATGTTCACTGATATCACGAGGAGATAACCAGAACGGGAAAAAAGTAGCGGAGTTGCCGATCGATATAAAAATTATAACCACTCGAAACCTGTTAGCAATAAGGATTGTAGCAGGTGGCACTGTCATCCAATTTTTGTGTGGAGCCGCACCTAACCCGTTCCAGTTTAATGATTCCCTTATTTCGTTTATATCAGGAAACATCGCAGCGTACCTATGTCTGTTTTCATCCAACTCAGATATAAGTTCCGTACGTATAAAACGCCAGTGATTTTCACCATATCCCAGTGCGAGTGCTATAGCACGAAAACCACAATTGCCGTCCGCTAAAACATCATCCGCACCTGAAATATACGGGAAAAAGAATGATGGAATCCAGCGGTTAAACCGGAAAAAATTGTTTTTATCTTCGTCGCCCGGGATATATGAAAACTTGGAACTCTGTTGAGATAATCCATCTTTGGCTCTTGATTTTGAAGACATGGATTGACTGCGCTGCAAAGGCCCTTGTTTTGACTTCACCACCGAACTTGAATATGTTGGCGGACCTTCAAAATTTTCTCTCGGTTGAACATATGAACTATGTCTGGGGGCGTCTAATATTGTTTCTTTTTGCTTATCTTTTTTTGGACGACCCCGTGTATTTGTTTGGACTTTAGGAGGTTTTTTATCCGTTTTTGAAGGAGTAACGAAAGATTTGAAAATATTAATCAAAGATCTTTTCACGCTTTCGGGTTGGACAAGTAAATGTTTTGTCACCATCTCCATCTCTTTATGTACATCTACTTGAACCTCTCGTACAATATACGCGGGTGAAAAATCTAGCTTCCTTCAAAAAACATCAATGGCATCGAGCGGGATACATTGACCTATAAAATAATATATTAAATAAATATAATAAAAGTTTTCATGAAAAAATAAAAAACGTAAAAGAACATTCACCTGTTTGAAAGTAATTGTTTAATTTACAAGCACACGGAAGACCAAAGCAGGTAAAAAAATGGCAGCCACATGATTCTTTGGATATAATTAGATGATGTATCCTGTTAATCTCACCGACTAACATATCCAAAGCCGCAATAGAAACGTTACCTCGCAGCAATTTAAGCACTTCATGATTATGCTGCACCATAAGCATGATTTTGCTTTTGGTAAAACTTTCTTTTATAGCAATTTCCTGGGTAGCTAAGATATTATTAATGAAAGGAATAAACCTATCCAGGGTGCTATTGGTTGCTTTCAGGTAACTTTTCAACAACGAATGTTGGCTCTCAACTCGGTTCGTTGTGTGCTGACCGAAGTTATAACTTCTATTTATCCACGCCGACACAAATCTCTCTTTGTAGGGGTCCAACCAGTTATTTTTTAGGTACATCAGCACTCCTATTAAAAAAAATGCACTTATTTTTATATAAATATACATATATTTTTAAGAATAACACTAGAAAACTTACTTGAATGGTTGGACACCAATCTGCGATAAAGCCGGTCGTAATTATAAGCGTATATGTCCTCCGTTTCAGTGTTAATAAGTACCGACCACACATGCTGAAAAGCACCCCACTATTCATTTGAAAAACTCGCCTTACAATGTTTAGCAATATTTTCCGAAATATGCCATCTGCAAAGTAATCGAACAGCACTCGGAAAAACTTCTTCTGACGCATTCATCAGAGCGAGGTCTCGGTCGGTTAGTATAACACGGGGCTCCATACACTTATCTTCCAGCGTTGTTTTTAGTTGCTCTAACACCCATCTGAAGTTGGCTTCACGCTCATAATCAATGAATGCGTGAGCAACAGAAAAAGATTTCAAGGTGGATGTCACACCAACCATTTGAACAAAAGGCATTTTATACAAGTTAGTTTTGTATGTTGTGTCAATCATCAGCACGTGTGGGTAAGCACGCCATAATGTGTGAGATGTGGGATGTATAAAAAAAACCCCGTCGACGGTATTTGTCGGTTCCTCAATGTGAGGGGTGTAAATATATTGATGTTGTTGTAGTATAGAAAAAAAAACCTGCATTGGGGTTTCACCAATTCTGGTGGACTTTTTTATTTTTGCCCGAGCATTATATACGGTTCGTAACCCAGACACGTTATTGGGATTTTGTTCCCTCAACGTGCCTAGAATGTTTCGAGGGTCAATATTTTGCTCGGTCAGATTCCTTACAGTAGAAAGCTCATTTTCGGTGAGCCTCATTGCGTATGCATGTCCTTCCAGGTGTTCAGCAGGTTCATGGTTATGAGTATCATCCACAACAACTATAATCCACCCATCTCTCTGCATCTGGTACTTACCCTGCAATTCAAATTGACAGTTTGTTTTTTTCGTGCCACTTTTTCTTAGAGTGGATGCTCCCTTATATACACCACCCCGATCGCATTTCAACCAAATTTTAACCACCAAACCATTCGAATTTCTTTTTGAACGTTTGGTGACAATAACGAACCCATTATCTCGCCCCACTTTAGTTGCCCAATCAACTAATTCTTCACGAGATGAGAAAACCTAATCAATTTAATATTTTTAGTTAGTTATTACTAATGATAGTAAAATGAAAGTAAAATTAAATATGATATATCTTATAACCTGATTCGTGTCGTATAAACCCTTTTTACCGGAACCAGAACCGTCATTATCCCCGCTGCTATCGCCACCGTTATCACCCCCATCATCGCCGCCGTCATTCCCTCCGTAATTGGACGCGAACTGTCCTGGATAGTTTGAAGCAGCCTCTTCGTAATAACCGTAACCCTCCTGAGGGTAATAGTTAGATTCCGAACCAAATAAATAGTTGCTATCCCAGAAAGACATCGTAACGTTAGATATTAACGTTTATATAGTACTTGAAATGGAATATTGCGTTTATGTAGTAGTTGAAATGAAATGAATTTATATCGTTGAATTATGAAATGAATTTATAAACTAACGTTTATATAGTAGTTGAAATGGAATATTGCATCTCGTCACATAATTAACACGAATATCGAGGAATATTACGTCATATCAAATAATGTAATAAATACAAATTTACACGACTATCGAGGAATATTACGTCATATCAAATAACGTAATAAATACAAAATTACACGAAAAACGAGGAATAATATATCTCGTCAAATTATTAAAAGTGAAACTAGGACCCGTAAGTAAGTTCACGGCCCGTAAGACGAATTCCATACGGGCCGTGAAGAAATTCACGGGCCGTAAATAAACACGACCGTGATCGTATTCACGGGCCGTTACGTTTTTTAATTACGTTTCTGAATGACCGATTTGACTTGCGACAGACCATACGGCCCGTGAAGGGCCTTACGGGCCGTAAAGAGGGCGTCCAGATATCCTGGAGGGCGTCTCTTTAGTAGGCGTAAAGAGGGCGTCTATAAATATAGTTTCTTTAATACATGTTCATTTACTATTATGTTAATCAAAGTATTTTTTTAATTTAAATATTTCCTTTAAAATATATTAATAAGAGTTAAATTTGTTAAAATTTAAATTAATTTATTGCTAATCATTATTAAAATTAAAATACTTTAAACATCGTATTTTTTAAGCAAACATTTATAAAATTTCAAGATTACGAAGTCAAACACATTTACAATTAGTGATTACTAATTATAAAATAACATCTTCGCTTTTAATGTGCATAATGGTTCAATCTTCTTAAATCTAGGTATATTTTACTACGTCACAATATCATATTCACAATTTTATGTTTACTATTTCAACCCGTGTAACAAACAGGTATTTAACATAGCCGTTAAATATATAAATATAGTCATTGTTAATGCTATTAAAGATGCAAAAGAAACATAACATTTATCATACCACTTAACGATCAAAACACCAAAGGACTTCTAAGTCAATAGTATTCATGTGTGTTGCAAGTTGTTTCATTTCCAGGAACTTGCATGAGGTTGCAGGTTGAAATCTCAGTATGTGGAAGTGGCGTAGATTTATGAGTTGATTTAGAATGTGAGTTAATTGTTAAAAAAGTTAATCAATTAAAACGAGTTAATCATTATCAATATTTAGTTTTTCAGAAATTGTTGCAACCTGTACCAAAAAGACTCACAATCTATATATAATACTAAAAAAGTAACTTGGGGGACACTTGTCATATTTTTAGGCCCCCTAAGTTTGTTTTTACCGCCTATCTCTCCTCTTAAATAGTTATCTAAATTAAAGATTAAATAATTTTAATTCTTTTTAAGATTAAAAATATTCTTAATAAATTAAGAAAAGATGTCTTTTTATTAATTTTATTTCTAGAAAATAATTTTTTTGTAAAATGAGAGTTTTTATAAAACATCAAACATTTTTAAAAATATGAATATCTTAAAATTGATGTTTTTAAAAAGTAAACTTCTTTATAAACTAAAATAATTAAAATTAGGAGTTATAATAAGAAATTTTTAAAAATGATATTTTTAATACGATTTGTTTGGAAAAAATGGTTAAATTTTTTTTGGAAATAAAAATTAAAATTATTACTTATAATTATTATTCATATGTAATTTTAATCATATCTTATTTTAAAATATCATTTTATACTTCCATCATAATTAATATTTTATTTTTAACTTGTGTAATACACGGGTTTACTAAAGTTAGTATTATATAAATAACAATCAACAATTAATAAATTTTATTTTTTCAACCCATGTAATACATTTAATTTTATTTATGTTTTTCTATTATTTTATTATTTAATTATTCACATCCCGTGTAATACACGGGTAACTAAAACTAGTACTATAATATACCGATAACCAATAATAACAGTTGAACTGCAATGTTGATGTCAATATTGTTTCCAATATAGAAAAATGCCCTGGACTTTAAGCTACTTGAAATTAGTTCGACTTTTAAGTATCGTACAAGTTTTTGACCAACAATTTTTTTTAAATTTTTTTTCCTCCCAATCGACTTACACTTGTAAGAATTTGAAGCAAACTATTTTTGTAAAATCACAAATACCACTAAACCATTAACTGTCATATAAGATATAACTATATAAGTAACATAAAAGATTGGGCCATTAGCTGGTTTCCCAAGGGCCTGATAATAAATTACTTTACAAAGTCTGGGCCTAGATCGGGTCTATAGTCTATACTACATTAAAACTCCTTTTACATTTTATTCACTGGTCCCAAATCTAAGTTCTAGTCGGCTGTAACTGTAAATAAACATAAAAAATTACTTTTAGGTTTTATTGTTTTCAGATAAAATAATATTATTTGTTGAATTAAACAAAAATCTAAATATTTTTTATCAGCATAAACATATACTCTACTCTATTTTTTCATAAAATTTAAACCCACAACCTTACGGCCGACATTGAGGTCTGGTTTGTTTTGTGCATTTGTACTTGTTTCTCAAACACATGTTAGACCGTCTTGAGTTTATTAAAATACATACCTTGGATCTCTAGCAATGTAATTTAAATTTTGTGTTTAGCCTTTAACTATTATTAGAATGCATTTGGTTTGCTGATTTTCTTATTTGATGCATATATAAGCTTAATCTGCGTCATAGCTTCATAGGCTTTTTGGAGTACACTAAACTTCGAATTTTAGTCAGTTTTTTATGTTTTTTTATGTTTAGGTGATAAAAATAGACATTTAGTAGAATTAGATAACGCGTCAGATAATGTCTTTTTTATACCGGGTGACATGAAAAATGGTTTTTAAACTTCTTTTTTTAACAGTTTATACTTAATAAACATGCCCGTAAAATTATATCTCTATAAGAATCCATGCACAAAAATACACCTTGAACGGTGGTCACATCAAGGTAGAAAACCAAGCTTGCTTAACACCTTTTGTCACGTTTGGTTTTATATTTTTAATCATATAACATATATTATGATGTGTTATAATGACAATAGCGGCAGACATATGTGTATGGTAATAATGGCAGACATATGTGTATATATATGATTGCTCCTCTTCTCATTTCAATGATTAACAACGACAATAATTTCACCTTCCTCCATATTCTGATCTTTATTCTTCATCTTTATTCTTCATCTTTCTTCTTTATTTTTATCAACTCAATTATTATTATAACACGTTATCAGCACGAGGTGCTCTACCAAGAAGATCAATAAACAAGAAGTTGTCATAACAATCAATGTAAGTTTTTCATAAATATATATAAATTGAATATATAAATACTATGATGATAAATAAGTGCAGGGTACCCCTTACTATGGAGAAATTATAATTTTTGGGACTACTAATAAATATAACAGTTGAGACTACTAACATGTCTAACATTTATTTATGCTCCTAATCTAACATTTATTTACGCTTCTAACTTTTATTATTCTGCTAACTAACGTTTATTTATTTTTGCTCCTAACTTTTATTATTCTGTTAACTAACATTTATTTACGCTTCTAACTTTTACTTTTATGTCATCTAACATATATCTAATCTAACGATTATTAACATTTATTAAAAGGTTTATTTATAATGCTAAATTAATTCTAATATCTATTTTATTGTTTAGAAAAATGTCGAATCTATCAAAACTTGAATTTATGGCTCTCGATATTTCCGGGGATAATTATATGTCTTGGTCAGCAAATATCAAGAGACACCTAGAATCACTTGGTGTATTAGAAGCAATAAATGATAATAATCAATGTTCGGAAGAAGAAATGGCTAAAGCTGATGTGTTTATCCATAAACACATCGATGAATTATTGCAGCATGAATACTTTAATTATGATGATCCACGGAAGGATCTAAAATATAGATTTGATAATCAAAAGGAAGTTTTACTTCCTACTGCCAAATATGAATGGAACAAATTGAGGTTCCAAGATTTTAAAAAAGTAAATGATTACACATCTGCTTTATATAGAATATGCTCAAAACTAGAATTTTATAGGCATCTTGTTACCTAGGAGGAAAAGTTGGAGAATACTTATTCCACTTTTCATGCTTCAAATATTAATTTGGCTCAACAATATCGTTTGTTGAAGTTTTATAAATACTCTGATCTCAATGCATATCTCCTCGTAGCAGAAAAGCATAATGAACTGCTTATGAAAAACCATGAAACTCGTCCCACAGGATCGCTAGCAATACCAGAAGCAAATGCTGTTAATAATTTTGAAAAATGGGAACAAGGCCAAGTTCGTGGTCGAGGCCGCGGCCGTGGTCGTGGTTATTATAATAAAAACCATTTTAGTGGTCATAACAACTTGTTCAAGTCGACCAACAATTATTATAGAGGCCATGGACGAGGTCGAGGTCGTGGCCGTGGACGAAACGCACCACAAAGTAATAAGTTTAACCAGCAAAATAAGTTCACAAATGAAGCTGGAACATCTCAAACTAATGATAGTTCGTGTTATAGATGTGGAAGTAATAACCACTGGGCGAAACTTTGTCGCACACCTTCACACCTATGTCAATTATATCAAGCATCTCTAAAAGAGAAAGAAGTGAACCATGTAGATAAAATTAATGATGTCAACATGGAACTACACCACTCGGATTTTTTCAATGATGTAGAAATTTAAATGCTTTTGAATAATAATAATTTCTTTTATAATTATGTTTAATTATGTTTGTAATATATTTCTTTCTTTTCATGTAACATATTTTGTTTAAAACGTATAATATTATATGTGCTTATTATTATTATTTTTCTTATAATTGAAGATTAAAATAAATTCCAATGGAGTACAAGACCGAACAAGTAATGGAGATTTATGTATAGTAGATAGTGGTGCTACACATACTATTCTTAAATATCGAAAATATTTTTATGAATTGAAACCGACAAAGGGAAATATTGATACAATATCAGGTCCTACGGACTTGATTGAAGGTGTGGGAAAAGCAAATTTAGAATTACCTAACGGTACAAAGATTTTAATAGAGAATGCTCTATTTTCCCCAAAATCAACAAGAAACTTATTAAGTTTCAAAAATATATATCAAAATGGATATGATACCCAGTCAAGAACTGTTGGTAACAAGAAATATCTATATATTGTGAAGGAAAATCACATATTGGAAAAATTGCCAATACTTCATTCTGGATTGCATTATACATATATAAATGTACCTCAAGCACATATGGCAATAAAAGAGAAATATTGTGATCCTGGTATGTTAAACATATGGCATAACAGATTAGGCCATCCCGGATCTACAATGATGAAAAGAATCATTGAAAATACACATGGACATCCATTAAAAAATCAAAGGATTCCCCAAGCAAATAAAATGCAACTGTGTACATCATGTTCTCTTGGAAAATTAATTACAAGGTCTTCGCCACTAAAAATCAAAAAGGAAACACCAATATTCCTTGAAAGAATTCAAGGTGATATATGTGGACCAATTCATCCACCGTGTGGACCGTTTAGATATTTTATGGTCCTAATAGACGCATCCAGCAGATGGTCTCATGTATGTTTATTATCAACTCGTAATGTAGCCTTTGCAAAATTTTGGCTTAAATTATTAAATTACGAGCACATTTTCCTGATTATACAATTAAAAGAGTAAGGCTTGATAATGCGGAAGAATTCACATCACATGCTTTTAATGATTATTGCATGTCTGTTGGAATTGTTGTGGAACACCCAGTTGCCCATGTACATACACAAAACGGTTTAGCGGAATCATTAATTAAACGTCTCCAGCTAATAGCTAAACCATTAATAATGAGAACAAAACTCCCTGTGTCTATTTGGGGTCACTCAATTTTGCATGCTGGATCATTAATTCGTATAAGGCCAAGTGCAAATCACAAGTACTCCTTCATATAACTTGTCTCTGGTCAAGAGCCAAATATTTCCCATCTTAGAGTTTTTGGTTGTGCAGTATATGTTCCTATTGCACCACAACAACGCACCAAAATGGGACCTCAAAGAAGGTTGAGAATATATGTTGGATATGAAAGCGCTTCTATCATAAGATATCTAAAACCTTTAACAGGTGATGTTTTTACAGCATGTTTTGCTGATTGTCATTTTGATGAGACAGTTTTCCCTACATTAGGGGGAGAAAATAAAAGTAAAGAAAATGATGTTTCATGGTGTGTACCTTCATTGTTATATCTAGATCCTAGAACAAAATAATGTGAAACAGAGGTTCAAAAGATAGTACATCTACAAGAAATTGCAAATCAATTGCCTGATGCATTTACTGATACAAAAAGGATAACAAAATCTTATATACCAGCTGTAAATGCTCCAGCTCGAGTTGAGATTCCCGACAAACAAAAGGATAATATGGCGAATGAATCACAGAAACGGTTGAAACGTGGTAGACCAGTCGGTTCAAAGGATAAACATCCTCGAAAAAGAAAATGTACTGAAATTGAAATTGACCATAAAGAAAATGATTCAATATTGAAATATTCCCTCAGGAAAATGTAAATGATACTACTTTCCCTCAGGGGGAAGTAAACGACCACGAATTATCAATCAATTATGGTCATACACATATAGTATGGAACCGAGATGAAATAGAAAATGATTATATATTTTCTTATTCTATGGCCAGTGAGATTATGAATGAAGATGATGATTCTGAGCCAATATTTGTAGATAATTTCGTAATAGACATGATTGGGATAAATGGAAAGACGCTATGCAAACTGAATTAAATTCACTTAACAAACGAAAGGTTTTTGGGCATATTATACTTACACCTAAGGAAGTAAAGCCTGTAGAATATAAATGGGTTTTCGTAAGAAAAAGAAATGAGAAAAATGAAGTTACAAGGTATAAAGCCAGACTTGTAGCCCAAGGTTTTTCTCAAAGGCCGGGAATTGACTATAAGGAAACATATTCCCCAGTTATGGATGCAATCACTTTCAGATATTTAATCAGTTTAGCAGTTTCTAAAAAATTAGAAATGCGTCTTATGGATGTAGTTACGGCTTATTTATATGGATCACTTGATAATGATATTTATATGAAAATCCCAGAAGGGTTTAAAATCCCAGATGCATTAAAATCGAAGTCTAAAGAAATGTATTCAATCAAACTGCAAATATCATTATATGGATTGAAACAATCTGGGAGAATGTGGTATAATCGTTTGAGTGATTATTTGATAGGTAAAGGCTACACAAATAATCTTATATGTCCATGCGTCTTTATCAAAAGGACAACATCAGGATATGTGATAATAGCAGTATATGTTGATGATTTGAACATAATCGATACGCATAAGGAAATTCATGAAGCAGTTATTCTTTTAAAGAAAGAATTTGAAATGAAAGATCTTGGAAAAACCAGATATTGTCTTGGTTTACAGATTGAACATATGAACAACGGTATACTTATACATCAATCAAATTATACCGAAAGACTATTGAAACGTTTCAATATGGACAAGGCAAATTCATTAAGCTCACCAGTGGTTGGTAGATCGCTTAACATTGAAAAAGATCCATTTCGTCCTTGTGAAGAAAATGAAGAAGTACTTGGTCCAGAAGTACCATACCTTAGTGCAATTGGAACTCTTATGTATCTTACTAACTGTACAAGACCTGACATTTCTTTTGCAGTTAATTTGCTAGCAAGATTTAGTTCATCCCCTACCAAAAGACACTGGAATGGGATTAAACATATTTTTCGATACCTTTGAGGAACAGTTGATTTAGGCTTATTTTATTCTAACGAATCAAAAGAAAGTTTAGTTGGTTATGTAGATGCAGGTTATTTATCCGATCCTCACAAAGCAAGATCTCAAACCGGATATGTATTTATGAACGGAGGAACTGTAATCTCATGGCGTTCTAAAAAACAAACACTTGTTGCAACATCCTCAAATCATGCTGAAGTTATTGCACTACATGAAGCCTCTAGAGAATGTGTGTGGTTAAGATCCATGACACAACATATATTGACTTCTTGTGGACTAGAGAAAGATAACAATCCAACTCTAATCTATGAAGACAATGCAGCTTGTGTCTCACAGATAAAAGAAGGGTATATCAAAAGTGACAGAACGAAACTTATACCCCCAAGATTTTTCTCATATACTCAAGAACTTATTAAAGATAGTCAGGTTGAAATGAGATACGTTCAGTCTACCAATAATTCCGCATATCTTTTCACAAAGGCGCTTCCTACAACAATCTTCAGAAAGCACATTTATAATATCGGGATGCGTCATGTACACAAATGATAATTTGTGGGGGAGCTATATACTGTACTCTTTTTCCCTTAGCTATGGTTTTTATCCCAATGGGTTTTTCCTAGCAAGATTTTAATGAGTCAGTATATCCACTCATATTACATTAGAGAAATGTTTAGACCATATATCTGAGGGGGAGTGTTATAATGGCAATAGTGGCAGACATATGTGTATGGCAATAATGACGGACATATGTGTATATATATGATTGCTCCTCTTCTCATTTCAATGATTAACAACGACAATAATTTCACCTTCCTTCATATTCTGATCTTTCTTCTTCATCTTTCTTCTTCATCTTTGTTCTTCATCTTTCTTCTTCATCTTTCTTCTTCATCTTTCTTCTTCATCTTTCTTCTTCATCTTTCTTCTTCATTTTTATCAACTCAATTATTATTATAACATGATGGTATTTATTATGATAGTATTTATATTGGGTCGTGTATTAGACGAAACATTCCAGATATAATGAAGTCATCTTTGTCAAAGTCAAAACTTTTGTGACAACTTTTTTAGTCAAAAGAAATATACAACTATAATGTATTCAACGAATAAAATGTGAGGGTGTTTAAAAACAAAATAAAAGCCGAGAAAAGAATACTCAATTTGAATCGAATCCGAAATCAAAAAATCAACTTAATTTTTTGTTCGGACATTCGGATAAGATATTATCCGACTACGAGTTTTTTTTTTAGATTTTTGATCGGTTTTCAGATTTAGTTTTATGTCAGATATCCGTTTTATAAAAAAAAACATCAACTAAGTAGTATGTATATAAGACTCTTTTAACGGATGTTTAGTGGCATCCACGTAATTGATTTTTTGACTCATCGTAATCTAATCGAATTCTTGAATAAAATAGAGATGTGAGAGTCAGAGTCTCGAAAGTTACAGTCATATTAGAACAAAAATCATGTAAATATAAACAAACCAAAAATTATATATATAACATTTACTTACAGTTAAAATTTTCACTTTTTACACTTTTCACCCTCTAACACTTTTTAGTTTCTTTAGAATGTCATTTTGACCCCTCGAGTTTTTAAAGTTTTGATTTACCCCTATACAATATAAATTCGAGTTCGTCTATGTTTGTCGTAATCAGAAATGACTCGGGTCAAATATAAAATGTATATGTGCTTAACTTTAAATACGCTTTAAGACTGCATATGTTACGACATACGTCTACGTATTGGCATAATTTTGTTCAAAGATTAGTTGGGTCGGGTATAAAACATTTGGTGTTTAATTTTATGTATATTTTGGGTCGGTCTACGTTTCGACTTTCCTTTACATTTTGGCTTAAATTTTGTTTAGAAATGAGTATGGTTGAAAATAATATTTTTTGAGTTTGTCTACGTTTCGACATAAATTTTGTTTGGAAATACGTCGAGTCAAATATAATATGTTTCATTTGATGGTATAAAATCCAAGTTACTCTACGTTTAGATATAAAGTACGGAACGAGTCAGGATGATTGTAATCCATACTTTATCACGCTACAGATTGCGTCACTGCATGTAATTTTTATTTACGCTTTGAGTACGTCTACGTTTCGACATAAATTTATTTTGAAAATAGTCGAGTCAAATATAATACTTTTTATTCAACGGTATAAATTCGAGTTAATCTATGTTTTAACGTAAATTTACTTCAGAAACAGGTCGGGTCAATTATAGTCTATGCTTCATCATGTTGCATACGATACCGCTGCAACGCGTGACGGGTGTTAAGCTAGTTTTTTTCTTAAATATGTATCAATATATACATCATATTATCTTTCAGTAACTGTGATAACTTCATCTCTAACTAATGTGCGGTATCAATTCATATTTCATATTTAATAGGTTAAATTTCATTCATAAAACTACCAATATTTTAAAATCCAAAACCAATGAAAATCATTTATTTTGAACAGATATGTTCAATATCATAAACATTTACACACGTATACGAAACTTGTCACATAAAAGAAAGATGAAAAGAGTATGAAAATGACTGATTAGAAGAAAATCATTATTTTTTATTTATTTTTTAACAATACACGGATGTTTTACTTCTTTTTTTACAGGTTCACGTGGTATTTATGTATCTGTAAAAACCCTTCGTTGTACAAATTATATATAACCAAATAATGTACGCACACATACACATGCGTTATTATTTTTATATGGATGATATGTAGGTTTTTCGATCGACGACTTTACCCTAAACATATTATACTTATAAAATCATAACATCTACGTTATATAATTTAAAATTGAAAACACAATCTTTAGCAAAATATGTAACACTTTATCATCATAATCTTACTGTAGAATGAATAGTGTGTGTATGTTTTCAAAAGACGCTTCTCAATTATGACAGCACCTGCAACTAGTTTAGAAGACAAATACAACTTGGAAAAGCTGGCTTAACTCTAAGTATTTTTACTCAAAATAAAAACTTGAATGCAAGACCTTTTTTTTTCCTAATTGTCTTGAATATTTTACATAATTCATTTGAGTTAAAAATAATTGATAAATAGTATTTAATTAAATTTTCAAGAAACCATCGACTTGACGTATACATTCCACCGATGAAGAACTTTATTAATCTTTTGATTTTCAAAAGTAAAAAAAAAAAAATCATTTAAACCTTTATTAAATTCTAAACCAGACTTTTGATTTTTGAAAATCTCTCTTTCTTTCACGGAACCATCTATAAAAGTAATTTAAAGTCACCAACACATACCAACTCTTCTCTTTTCTCTAAAAATCAAATTATTATTCGAACGAAACCCTAATTCACACATTTCCCCAATTCACCATACTTCTTCTCTTAAATTCTATCTCAAATCACTCGTTAATGGCAATAGCCCTTGATTCGATACCACCAGCACCACCAACGGCTTCTTCTCTCGCCCCAGGGTTCAGATTTCATCCCACTGATGAAGAACTTGTGCGGTATTACCTTAGGCGTAAGATTTGCGGTAAACCCTTTCGATTTGACGCTATTTCGGATGTTGAGGTCTACAAAGTTGAGCCGTGGGATCTTCCAGGTCAGTTTTGTTCATTTTTATGTTCAATTCGAGTGTTGATTACAGCTTATGTAAATGAAGTGTATGAGATTGGTCAGATTGTGGTTTTAGGTTTGTGATTTTGTCGTTTTGTTAAAATTGAAGTTTTAATTGTTGATTAGATGTTCGTTGCATGATAATACAGTTTGGATCAAATATTTATTGGAAATTTAGAACCAAATATTGTATGAATATGGGATGATCTTGACGACATAAATGAAAGTTGAAACTCATGTGAATTTAATCGGTTTTTGTTTGAATTTTTTGTAATAATCTTGAAATTGAGCTAATACGTCATCCTTTACGTTATGGTCAACGATTCTAGAAGATTCTTTGAGTTGTTTTTACTATGATGTGTTATTGTGCGTTGGAGGAAGAGGTGACGCAGTCCTTTCCAACGACCCGTCTAGAAATATGGGTTGAAGAAATATGGGTTGATGATTATATTAAATGGTCAATTTTGGGTGCAGGTTTGTCCAGACTTAAGACCAGAGACTTAGAATGGTACTTTTTTAGCGTCTTGGATAAGAAATATGGGAATGGATCGCGCACAAATCGTGCGACTGATAGAGGGTACTGGAAGACTACTGGGAAAGACCGGTCTGTTTACCATAAGTCTCAATTGGTTGGCATGAAAAAGACTTTGGTGTATCATATTGGTCGGGCACCAAAGGGCGAGAGAACAAACTGGGTTATGCATGAATACAGACTCATTGATCAGGAGTTGGAAAGAGCTGGAATTGTACAGGTGAGGAAGATGCACTTTATTATAGTACTTATAAACATACATGAACATGTGGTAGATTTGTACATGAAGATGTTATATAGCTTAGGCATCAAAGTAGTGATATGTTTGAAAGATTTAGACTTTAGGGTGTGATTTATCGAGGCATGCTTGATGATTTGTGGATGTTTGAAAGTGTTGACCTCAGGGCATGATTCATTATATGTTTGTATTTTTTTTTCTCTTTTATGTTGATGTTTCTGTATCATATTAACTTGTTGTGGATTATGGGTTGTCAGGATGCCTTCGTTCTTTGTAGAATTTTCCGGAAGAGCGGTTCTGGGCCAAAAAATGGTGAACAGTATGGGGCACCATTTGTTGAGGAGGAATGGGAGGACGATGAGCTGGTAGTGGTTCCTAAGCAGTACTCTGCTGAAGAATTGCCTGTTGTTGATGACGCCTATCTAGATGCAGATGACCTTGAGCAGGTTTGAGCGTTTACATAGTTGTCAATTTTTTTTAACATGCTTCCGTTTGTTCTTACCTTTCTTTTTGGTACACATCATGTTTATTTAAGATGCCGATTAATAGTACGAAGTCTCTTCTTTGGGTAGTGGTTTACATGTCAATGTAATGATGGGACTTGATAATTAGAAGCATGGATAGTCATAGTTAGTGGTATCTTGAGGCTCAAGTTGAATTATATATTTTTACATGTCAATGTAATGATAGGACTTGCTAATTGGGACTGAATGTTCCATGTAGCATTTAGAAAAGGGAGGAGGGGGTAGGGTGGGATTGGAATTTGGAATCTTGACACTCTTTACCTTTACCGTGTCTTGGATTGTCTGATATTTTATGAGCTCATTCTTAGAAATAAACAAATTTTACCAGTAAGTTTAATTCTTTGTTTTTGTTTATGTTTTCCTAACACTGTATATTCTTCACTTTGTATTCAAACTTCAGTTAGTTATTTTCAGTTTTGCGAAGCGAGTTTGACCAATCAATTGACTTTTTGTTTTCTAGTAGAAGTTATGTTTGATCATTTACCTAACACATATAATCATTAGTTTAGTACTTTAGTATTCCATATTATAATTTCAGACCTTCTTACATTGTAATAGAGGGACACAAAAAGTATAAATTGAATGTGTCTTGCGTTTAAGCATATTCTTTTTGCTCTTCTTCGTTAGAACAAACCCCAAAGGTCATTATTTAGCATCTAAAGAAACATTAGTTGATGTGTCACCTACATACAATGATGTATCATGTATTCAGTGAAATCAGACTACCACCACTAATTTGGATTATGTATATCATCTTCTCTTTTCATAATTCTTTTTTTATACCTCAGATTCTTGGCTCAGACAAGCCAGAGGAATATCATCCCCTTCAATTGGAATTTCATCAAGGTGATGATGTCAGCAGTGGTGATGTAATGACAGAAATCGTTGATGACCCACAGAAGTTATTGGGGAATGAGGATGAGGGTCAAGCTCAGGCTGACCAAGTAGACGTCCCAAACTTGTTTGATTTGCCCGTACAGAATGGGTTGGATCCCACTTCTGTGAAGCATGAATACATTAGTGAAACAAGCAACATCGAGGATTTTGACGTGGATTATTTGCTTGATGAACCATATTTTGATGCTTCTACTAGTGACTTCCAATTTAATGGAAGTTCATTTTTGGAAGCAGATGATCTCAAAAATGATGTCAAGACAGAACCTGACCTTGGCATGTTTGATGAATATCCCACGTTTCTTATTCCACCTACCGATAACTTGGAATATACTTTTGATTCTTTCGGGAATTATGATATTCTTGAGGTAACACACCATTATTACATTTTTATTTTTCTTATTGAATTTGTCATCATATCCTAAGCTATTTTGATTCTATTTGTCAATAACCAGAATCCAAATGACGAAACTCAACAACTGAGTGAAGCCAGTCAGGAGTACTTTGAAGTGCAGAACACTGATTTTGCCTCCACTTCAAGTCAAAAGAATCCAGATTTGGTAACAGGTAACATGGAACGAACACATGAAACTTGTGAAGCAAGCCAACAACTGTTGGAAGGACATAGTAACAATCTCATCTTCTCTTCAAAGCAAGAGAATGCAGATTTGCCGACAGGTAGAGCAGAAATCTTATTTTTTCTAGAGATGGCAATTTCAGCCTGTTTATTTATGGACGGGCTGATTCAGGTTATACTTTACATTCTAAATATTAATGGGTCAAGCTGCAGAAAAGAAACAAACTTTAAGGCTTTTTGTTAAAATATTGAAAAAAAAATTAATATAGAAGTGTGAGGCCCCTTGCCGCTTCATGATCAATAGGATTGAGTGATGAGAGAAAGAAAAAAACAGTTGATATTGTTGAACACTCCTAGATTTCGAGACGCTCTTATCAGTGCAAAAGTTATGGTTACCCGACCTACAGCTCGTTTTGACCCCTTTAGTTGTTCTAAAGACATTGTCTGCTTTGTTCTGCAGATTTTGCATACCCTTTTCTGCATAGGGGTAGTTGCATGTTGAGCCCTACATATGCATCAGAGTCTCATGCAAAATATTTGGTTGCTGCTTCTCAAGCTTCCACCTCAGTTCGTGTTACTACAGGCATGATCAGAATAAGAGATGTTACTTTCACAGGGAGCAAACTCGACTGGTCATTGGGCAAAAATGGTCATCTCAACATTGTTCTCTCATTTCAGTTGGAGCAAAGTGAGGCTAATTCTGTAAATTCAGACGAAACTGTAGGTTTAGTTTCTCGGAAGTCCAATCCTTCTATTCGCCGAAGCTGGTTTTACTGCTTGTTTCTGTGCATTATGATTCTTTCATTGAGCTCCAAGATCCGCAGTCTTGTTTGTCCCAGGTCATACATGAGCTAAACACTTGATGGTCAACAATCAACTTGTTCCAACTTTGTTCATTACCATTTACCAACAGAAACCTCCAGATGCTTCTCGATTGTGTGATTCTGATTTGACTTAGCTACTTCTGGAGGGGAAAAGGTTTTTCTTTCTTCTTTTTCTTTTTGAAGTTTTTGGTAAGAACATTAGCAAGATCCTGGAAGGAAATAGTACTTCACTATTTCTTGTTCTGATTTATTAGTCATATTTTAGTTGACTAATTAATGTGTGCATGTGTACTTTTCAAGTGTGTGTTTATGCAAAATGTGCTCATGACTACTACTGGTTTAAATAGATTTTAGTTATTGACACCCACTAATCTGAACTGTTGTTTTAAGGTTCTATCATGGCTGTTTTTTTGAGAACTTGGGAAATGACAACTGAATATTCTATTTATGATTTTGTACCCATTAAAAATCATCATGAAACTGAACTAAATTATGTACGCTTCAAAAAATAATCCTATACATACCTGGTAAAATGAACCCAGAGATCCAATGTTGGCCCGGCATGGGCGTTTTCTTTTTTATAATTGTATTGGATCATTTTGAGCCAAATTTTTTTAACCGGGTTAATTTAGAGCATTTAGAGTAGATTTTCTATTTTATATTATACGGGGTGGTTATGAGTAGAATAGAGAGTAAATGTTAATGTTCATTTCTATATAAAGAGAAACACCGTTCAATCTTTATAAAGTTTTTGATATTTTTGAAAGTGGTGGTTAGTGGAGAAAAGAGAATGTTATGATAAATGTATAAAAGAATATAATTTAATTGTAAAGAGAAAAAATAATGTTTTTTTAGTGTAATTTAAGGATGGAGATGGGGCAAATGCTTTGAGTGTTTAAGGTGCTCTATTTAGTGTTTCCTTTAGTGCCAGATGCTTTTAGTGTTTCCTTTAGTTTAAGGTGCTCTATTTAGTTTGCCAACAGCTTGCCACTGCATGTGTATTTATTTCTCTTTTGATAGCGTCCATGGTTGAGACCCTTTTGTTATTTTGTGTGTATTTTCCCTTTCCCGGCACACCTGATTACCTTCGGCTTTAGTCGCTAGGTCAAGCGCCCTTGCCATTTGAAGTATGACTTCGATTTTTTCTTATTTTTTTTTTAATTTTCTAAAAAAAAACTCCTAATCTACTCTACTATGTCCCTTGCGAGAATTAACATGCATATGACAATTTTGTTGCCGGAGTTTAACCCAAAAAGGGTGCCTATCCTATCCCAACGATTAGGCGTGCTCATTTGCACTTTGAACCCACTTGGGTTCAATTCCTCGGGTTTGGATCTCTACATGTTTTTTTTTTATTTTTTATTTGTTTTTCCGGAATCTACATCTCCATAAAAATTTTGTTGGAGTTTAATCCAAATATGGTGTCTTACCCCGATATACTCTAAGACACTTGGTTATATTCATGGGGGGTGGGATTCAGAAGTTGCAGATGGTTTAGAAGAAATTACCAGTTGTGGGCAAGAGTAGAAGCGTCGTCCAGGGTTGTTGTTAGTCCAAGAGTTTTTTATTATGACTGCTCTATCACATTTGCACATAACCATGGTTACTTGAAACAATTAATTAGGGCTTCAATTTTTGAAGTCGTTGAAGAAGAAATGAAGATGATGAAGATGATGAAAAAGAAATGAAGACGATGATGAAGCAAGGGTTTAAATTGGTAAAGTATACGTTACTATTTGATTTGACTAAATTACCCTCACGTTTTTAGCACGTGATGGGGTAATCCGTTAAAAACACACGACCGTTATGCTTAGTACCCACAGGTGTTACAAAATAGTAACCACAAAACTCAAAGTTGTTACTCAAAAAGTTAGTACCCAAACTTGTTATTTTAGGTAAACCACATGAACTATTTGTGTAATTAACTCTATACCTTTCTATTTGGTTTGACTAAATTACCCTCACGTTTTTCACACGTGATGGGGTAATCCGTTAAAAACAAACGGACGTTGCGCTTAGTACCCACATGTGTTACAAAATAGTAACCACGATACTTAAAGCTGTTACTCAAAAAAGTTAGTACCCAAACTTGTTACTTTAGGTAAACTACAGGGACTATTTATGTAATTAACTCTTTTTCTAAACCCACCCGGGTTTAGATGTTGAGGGTGGGGTTTTTTTGCACATTTATTTTCAACAGTTTTTTTATTTCATCAAAATTTTTACAAATTACAATAAATTACCCTACCGTATCACGGACTATAAAACTAGTTTAAATGAAAAGAGAAACTAAATGTTTTCAATTGCAAAGTGACACAAGAAGGTCATAGACCCTAGAATTAATTTTCGTGCCGACCAAATATGATGGTGATTTTCTAGATGCTTCATCAATTTTAGAAAAAATATAACAAACAGTTTCGATTATTAACATAATTAGATTTTAATAATTCAAATTTTGATAATAATCCAAATTTTGATTCTATCGGACGTTAACAACTATACCAACAATTTCACCAACGACACCAAATGAAAATTGAGTGTACCTATAAAGATTATGCAGTAAGATTCCTTTGATAACTAAAAAAGTTATTAGTGACACCTTCCAATAAATTGTAACTTAGATTACTAAACTAACTTGCCCCACAATAGTTTAAAATAATTCATTAGAACACAAAATAAATTAGAAAACGGAAGTTATTATAAATTTAGGTCTGGATGGATCATGATTTCACAAAATGGACATGAAGAAGATGGTATTCATAGTTAATTAATAAATCGAGTATATCCCTTTTGATCACCGGACATTCATCCGAATCTACCCTCGATCTACTCACCTTTTGTCAATTTTAGCCGGCAGACAAGCATGTTCGACAATGATATTATAAACCTCCGGTGATAACAATGCACATAATTAAGACATTAACATAGGACTACAGCTATTATCTCATACAAGTAACCACTATAAGTTGCATAAACTACATACAAGATGTTCAACATCTAGACCATATGGACACCTTTGAGGACGTACCGATTGGTGAATCTCCGAGTCATAGGACGAGGGGCGGTTTTGATCCCCAAACGGGGATCTACCACTCGCTCGTCCAACTCGGGGATGGCCACAAGATCCCCACTGAGGCTAACCTTGACACTGCGACATTTGTGATGTCGCAGTTTCCACAACTGGACCAGGCGGAATCGAAGGTTGCGTTTATAGACACGGTTACGGGTCACCGAGTCACATACGGTCAACTCCAACGGTCAATTTACTCGTTGGCGACGGGGTTGTACCACGGACTCGGGGTCCGTAAAGGCGATGTTGTGTTTGTTTTGTCACCGAATACGATCCTTTACCCGACTATATGTCTAGCTGTGTTTTTAGTAGGTGGAGTGCTGACCACGGCTAACCCGCTTAACACCGAGTCAGAAATAACCAAGCAAGTGCTCGACTCGGGAGCGAAACTAGCCATTGTGGCTCCTGGCGAGGCCCATAAGTTGGTGTCAACTAATGTCCCCACCCTCTTAACCATCCGTCATGGCGATGGAAATGAACTCTCGGTAGAAGAACTAATCGACTGCTGTGAACGGATGGAGTTGCCCGAAACCCGGCCAACTCAGTCCGACACAGCTGCGATACTATACTCCTCCGGGACAACCGGAGTGAGCAAAGGAGTCCTGCTAACACATTCTAATTTCATTTCTACTATGACACTCCTAAAATGGTCAACTTACCAAAACTCAGCAAACAATGATGTTTTCTTGTGTTTCCTACCCATGTTTCATATATATGGTCTAGCATTTTTCAACTTGGGGTTACTTTGTTTGGGTGCAACAACAGTTTTGATGCAAAGGTATGACTTTAAAGGTATGCTGGAAGTTATACATACTTATAAGGTCAATAATATCCCCGCGGTTCCACCGATTATACTGAGTTTGGTTAAACATAATGGAGGCGGGTATGACTTATCGTCTTTGAGACGAGTGGGGTCCGGTGCTGCACCGTTGAGTAAGGAGTTGGTGGATAGGTTCAGAGTCAAGTTTCCATGGGTTCAGTTGAGGCCTGGGTATGGGCTAACCGAGAGCTGTGGGGCTGCAACGTTATTTCTTGCTCATGAGGAAGCTAAGGCTCATCACGCGGGTTCGGGGACATTGCTACCAACGTTTTGTGCTAAGGTGGTTGATTATGAAACGGGAGCTGCTATGCCGCCTTATAGAGAAGGGGAACTATGGCTAAAGTCACCGACTGTGATGAAAGGTTATTTAGGGAATGAGGCTGCAACTGCTGCAACCATTGATTCGGATGGGTGGTTGAAGACCGGAGATCTTTGTTACTTTGATGATGATGGGTGTTTATATATTGTTGATAGGATAAAGGAGCTCATAAAACATAATGGGTATCAGGTATGTCAGCTTAAAAAATGAATGTGTGTTTTGACACATACACACATATATAGAGGGGTGTGTTTGGTATAAAACTAATTTTAAGTAGAGAACTGCGAGAATTGCATACGCACTAATATGTTGGGCATTTAAATTTTAGCAGTTCTCTATATAAAATTGGTTTTGTATTGAACAATTCTGTCTATACATAACACAGAACATGATGAGATGACATAAACTATAAATGCAGGTAGCTCCAGCCGAACTGGAAGCCATACTACTGAGCCATCCTGAAATACTTGATGCAGCAGTGATACCGTGAGTTTTTTTATTGTGTGTGTATGTGAGTGAAAATGCATGTGTAAGTTTTTTGGTGATTTTAAAAAGAAAAAGGTTCAAATACAAAGCGTATTTTTGCTACAAAGTGTGAGAAGACACAATGAGTCAAAAAAAGAGAAAAAAATTATATCTCACAATCTAAATCGAATTTCAAAAAGTAATTCGGAGCTTTTGTTCCCGTAGTCGTCATTGTGTCATTTATGAAAGACACAATGACTTCATTGTGTCATTATGAAAGACACAATGACGTCATTGTGTCGATATAAAAGACACAATGACGTTATTGTGTCATATAAATACACAATGAAAAAAAAATTATTTTTTTTTATTTTTTTTTCTGAAAGAGGACAACGAGAGGAACAGAAGCTCCGAAGTACTTTTTTAAAATTCGATTTAGAGTGTGAGATATTAATTTTTTTGTGACTTTTTTAGGCTCATTGTGTCTTCTCATACTTTGTAGCAAAAATACACTTTGTAGAATAACCTCACCCTTTAAAAAATTATGCTATTATTGTAGACTCGAAGATGAAGATGCAGGAGAGATACCTATGGCTTATGTGGTGAGAGCAGCAGGATCTCAACTCGGTGAAGACCAAGTGATTCAATTTGTTGCCAGTCAGGTTTGTCTAAACACCTTCACCGCCTCTAGGTGGCAAATGGATGGGTCAAAATGGGCTCCGTAAAATTTCAAAAACTAAGATTTTATGATATTAATCAAAAGTTAAAAAAAAAACGATTTAGGAAGTTATATGTGTTGACAATATGCTTTCCCTTTGACCTGTTAGACCCATTTGACATGTTGCATTTTTAGCTACTTGTTATCGAATCTAGTTTGAGATATTTATAACCCCAATTACCCAAAATAACCCATACATAAGAATATGGATTGAAATTGCCACCTCTAAGAGCTGCAACAGGATGGTCTGACTGTAATTGTTTGCATCTTTCAGGTGGCTCCATTCAAGAAGGTCAAGAAAGTTTCCTTCATAAACATAATACCAAAGTCAGCTGCCGGAAAGATATTGAGAAAGGATTTAGTGGCACAAAGCAAAAAGCAAGCCCGGTCAAAACTTTGACCACCATATTTTTGCTCCAATATGTTATCACAAAATCGGAAAGTTACAAGAAATTGATCTACTGTTCTATTATATTCTATTAGACATATCAATAAGACCAGACGAGATGTGTTGGAGGAACATTCCAAGGAACTTAAGTTATTATGTACAAGTAAACATCAAATACTTTGTAACTCCATGTGTAATCTATAGAGTTTTGAAATCTGCAGGAAGAAGATTTTTTTAATAGATATTATAGCATTAAAATGTATGCTGATGTAGAATATTATAATATGACTAGACAAGTATAATTATCTAGTGATTCACTTTCTAGACCACTATCATTGGTTCCGATTTGCATCCACACCATCGGTTTTGCAAAAAAAAAAAAAAAGGGAAAACACAGCACTACATTATGGACAACAATTGACAAGGACCATGGTTTATTTTTCCCAAGTGTAGTTCTTTTTTTTTTCTTTTCTTTTTCTTGTAGAAACAAGTTGGTGATATTAGTGTTATCAACATGTTTTAATATAAACTGAATCTGCAAATTAGACCAAAAGAAATTCAAGTTAAGTTATACTACAAGTCAAGAGATGTGGTGTACATTCTTGTATAAACTTAACTAATTTCAGATACTTGAAATATGGTAAGCCTAAAATAAAAGTTTACAATGACTCAATAAAAGGTCAACATAAACCTTTATAGGTCAGCACCAAATGCATTAGACGACCTTCTATAGGTTTGACACTTTTTATAAAACATTTATAACAGAGATTGAACTGTCATAAATAACAATTTTGTTGGTTATAACAACCTTCCCTTCTAAACTGAAAAGGTGTCTTCAAAATGTTGTAACAAACTCTAACTTTTCATGAACAGTTATAATGTTTCATGAAAAGGTGTATCAAGCTAAGTATTAATATAATACTACTTCTTAGTCGCAAATCCTAAGATACACATTATGTGATATACAAAACCCATAAATTAATCAAAATTCAAAACATGCAAACCTATGTTACAATATATCTTTCTGAGTTTTACTTGGACTAGTGCCCAGTTTCCCATATAATCCCAAAGTTGATTTTGTGCAACCCAGGCACTAGAAGGTCGAACTATTACTTTTGGAAAGTGAAATTTTTAGACATATTAGGTAACATGTCCAAGTGAAATTGATTATCATCACCCTTGTCACAAACTAATTCCCCAACGATATAGTTTGAGAATTTGATCTATCTAAATATCAACCTAAGGAAAGAAGAAACTTTACCTTGGATGGTATCTAAGTGGAGAAAAGGTAATTGCATAATCTTGGGCATTTGAAACTGCATCATAGCTGAAATGAACAAGCTAAAGCGAGAAAAAGAACATATAATTATGCAGCAACCACCAAGAGAAACAAAAGCTTGTCAACAGGCTAAGAATCATTTCACAGTGAACGGAACCAAAACCAGTTACACCGATATAAATCCATGAAAACCAGCAAGAAAATCATGATCACACCATTCTGCCATCCTCTTTTGAACAAGTCGATTAATTGAATAATAACAAATGAATATAGTTCTAGTTCCAAAGAGATGTCAAACTTAAAAGGTAGAAGTACCATTGCATGGTCACAAATTGGAGAAGCCTTTTTCTATGTTTGAAGCAATCAAAGAAACCAGTGTATCGGGGAATATATGACTTTATAATGAATGAAATATTTAGTCCCTAAGGTGATAAACTTGCAAGTTGGATTCAGTTTCAAAAATCTATCCAGCTATCCACCTCCAAACTCCACCTGAACCTTGGGTTTGGCCAGTTTCCATATCCTGCTCAATTGCTGATTTTTGTGAACGAAGTGCTTGAACCTCTTGCTCAATGGACTGCATCGATGATAACTTCTTCTGTAGATCCAAGATCTGAGCCTGAAGTCACCATCATTAACAGATTGAAATATTAGCCACCATCAGACACACTGGACAAAACAAACTGGAAAATAAATGGAGGTTAGGAACTAGTCAAAACAGGTTATGGTAAAAATGGTAATTTGCCCAGGTTGAAACAGGTCCCCGTTTGTCCATTTTTCCTTGATACTTTTATCAACTAATGTGTGTCAAATATGAATACAAACTTACAACATTGTAATAAACTAATTTCTTAAAAGCTTTTTGGTGAAAAAACTTGTAAGCGGCATCTAAAAATGAAAGTTGTAATATCTTGGGGGGCGCAAATAGTTAAAGTAGCCAGCACGAGGAAGATGACACACACTACAAGTTATAAGTATTATATAGCACTTGATTGAAGATACTAAAGACTCAAAGGAAAAAGAACCTCCAGATCATCGCATCTTGATCTCTCAGAAGCCAGTTGGCCCTGAACAGATTGCAGTTCCTGCAGTAAGTAGATTAGAAAAATGTCTTAGTCATAACTCGAATAACTAAATTACAGACCTTAGAGGTGCAGGTTCAATCTATTTATTTGTCAATTTGTAGGTTTTGGTTCATTGTTATTAACCCAAACAAGTAAAATCAAAAAAAAGTATTGCATAAAGAAGAACCAGTCAAATGGGTCAAATGAGTTGAAAGACACCCAAAGTATATTTTTATTGCATAGTGCATACAACCTCCAAATCACTTTAGTCAAATATCAAGATTGTTATAATTGAAAAATTATATTCGAAAGCATATTTTTACATTCATAAGAGCATTTAAAAAGGGTAAAGGTGTTTCTGGATAAACCCAACCGACCATATCAACATATACTAAAAAGGACCCATTTTGACCCGAATGCTTTGACCCATTACTCAACCTGCACTATTGCCACCTGTAGAAAGGAGCAACCATTACCTTGGATAAGTCGACATGAGTACCATTAAGTTCCTCAAGCTTTTCCAACAACTCAGAATTTACTGCTTTGACCTCTTGAATGGTTGATTCCAATGCTCTTTTCTCTTCTTTGATGACATTAATTTTAACTGAAAGATCCATTTTAGGTTTTGAATTGATATTTGTAAATTCTAAGCTTTCAGATTTGGCCAGGGCATATGCTGCAGTTACAGAAGCTGCTGCGGCTGCAGCTGCTGGAGACTGAAAGATCTTCGGATGTTTAGAATCCTTTGGTTTAGGTCGCATCACAACTACCTTTGTTCATAGCAACCATGTGGACCATATAAGATAAGAGTTTTAATTAGAGACTGATATAGAGATCAATAAATAGAGAAAGAAAAAAGAAATATTATTTTATTGAAAACTATAATGATCAAAATACCTCATTGTGGTATTTCCCATTATAGCCTCCAAAAGCGACCAAGAGCTGCTCGCCATCTATTAGTGCTGATGATAGAGAGAGCCCCTGTCTCATCAAAAATCAAAATTGAAATAGGATATAATTGCATATACTTGATACTTCCTCGTGAACTCAAAAAACCATCTAAAAAAGACTGTAAATATACTACAAAAATGCACGTTTTCATTTTTGAAAATTTACTTCTTCATAACAATCAAAGGCTCAATATGTAAATACATTACAGCATGTCATATAATATATTAGAGCAAGTGACCAACCAAAATGGTGGTACAATCTTATTGAGTTTCTTATGTGTTATTAACAAGTGCACATCCTCAACAAAAGTTGGTTTGGTTATTTAGAATTATTACGTATTACTTTAGATATTCTAGTTTTCGATTCAATGATAAGCAACAATAAAGAGATATCCAACGCACTAAAACTACAATGAGATGTGATAATATATGAATTAATTTCCTCATATCTACTCAAAGTTGACATTTGCACAAAATCTATTAAATATTCATGTCTAAAAACCTCAAGGGGTAGTCCTGAAAAATAAACAAAGACATAGAATGGTGACCTCACTGGCGAGTGGATCTCTTCCCTTAACATTCGTCAATATTGAAATAACAAGCTTTGACATATCCATTATTAACGTCTCCGAGGCACCTGCATCAAAAGCTCAAATTGATGTTTTCATATTTTATAACGAGCAAGCTTGTTATAGCTTATTTGATATTTTCCAATTTACAGTAGTACCACTTCGGTTATCACCCCCGCCAACTATAAACCACTTTTCATCAATAGAGACCCCGGCATGACCTGCCCTAGGAGACACCATATCACCTTGAATCTGTGGTTGGGACCATTCTAACTGCAATACAGTAGAAATAACTGTCATTCTAGAGTTACAGAGTTAAGTTAGACGTGAAGCACAAAATTGAGTGTCATGCATGCCAGTGATGATTGATATATGTAAAAGAAAAGTTTCTCCAAGTGGAGATTAGAACTCAGAAAAAGATAACCACATACTGTCTCCAAATCCAGCACATGGAGATCATTGAAGAAAACTGAATGTGTACAGCCGCCAAATATCTGAAGGTAGCGATTTGCATGTACTGTTGCAGTATGATCAAATCGCGGAGCTGGAGGTGTCTGTCTATTAAAGCAGAAGATATCAGTGCATACATGTGCTGAAGCATGCAAAGAGGTTGCTGATGTACATTTTTATCAAGAAAAAGAATAATTAAATAGATAGATAAACAGAAAGAGAATGCAAGTAAAACAAACTTACATAGCCTCAACAGCATTCCATGTCATTGTTTCTAGATCAAGAATGTGAACATCATTCATAAGTCGCCTATGTTTGTCCTCTCCACCAAACATTATTAGTTTCGAACCAACCAATGAAACAGATTGTCCGCCACGAGCTACCTGAAAATACACAACAAAGTAACTGATTATCATTTTCACTTGCTTCTGCTTCGAATACTACAGTCTAAACAGGTACATGGTCTAAACCATTTCCAAATTTAAGTACTGCTTTGGGTTGTCCTAATATTAATTCAAATAACTGTTTCCATACACTTCGACAGCAATTTTATACAATTTCTTCTATGATTACCTTATCCTTTGTGTCAAACGGTTTCCATAATCAAGTAAGAACTCACACCTCCTACCCACTTTCCTCCACATCCATCCAATCATCCCTCTCCCCCTCTAATATTAGTAGAGATCGAAGAAGGTGAATCTTACAATATGGGTACACTCATGCTTGGTACCAGGATTTGGATAAAATCAAATAAATGATGTGATTTTTATAATGGTAATTTTGACTACTATTAAGAGGGTACAAACTAGATAATACGTGTGAAGGGTATAGTATGAGGCTTGTTGATTACCGGAACTTTTCCTGTCGCTTCCATCACCCCATACATGCATGATTCAAGATCAACGAAGCGAACTACAAGATAATCAATAAGCTGTAAGTTTCCATCAGAATTAAAACACTTGTTCAGACCAGAAGTCAGAACATCTCTGTTGAGAGACCAGACCTGTCACATAATCAGAGGTGTCCTTTGAGTGACCACCAAGTAAAAGGAGTTTGTTTCCCCACTTAACCTACAATTTAGAGATGTATTGAAAATAATAGTCAAGTCAAAACAGAAAATTGTACAGCTACAACAGCGATGAATAGGATGTTAAGCAAATTCCACAAGCATATCTCACCATACTATGACCAGATATAGCAGGGAAATTTTCTGTTGTGCTATTGTCAACATTTTCAGGATCTAACTTTGTGCTTAGTTTAACTGAGGACCAGCTTAAATTCTTCAGATCAAATGCCTGCCAACATAACCACCTGTTAGTAAAACTCAACTGAAATTGGATTACTATGATTAGCAAACATACGTGAAAACTTGATATAACATGCTACCTGAACGTCAGACAAGTATCGCCCATTACGACTTCCACCAACAATGTATAGCTTTTCATCAACGATAACTGCAGCATGCTACAATGAAAGAAGAAAAAGCCACATAAGTGGAACAACAGAAAAATAATGACATAAGAAAAAGTAAAAGAATAATACAGCTGAAAAAAAGTGAGGTTCAGTTTGTTGCTTCCAAACTTCTAGAAGAAACGATACGAGCAAACCTTATAGCGGGCGGATGGTCTAGTCCCAGCTACAGGGAGGACAACCCATTGGTCAAAGTCTAAAGCTGAATGCCAATTGCCATTATCCATTCCTATATTAGCTTTCCTAGAGGTTAATGGTGTCAGATTAGATAGCTCAACACTATTGTAAAAAAATTAAGAAGTGCAACATAAATATAGGACCTCAGGATGTCCCAGGTCAAGCATACATTTCAAATCAAAAAAGAAAATTTATAGCATCGCTGCATCAGAGATGTCATACAATGACAATGAGCATAAGGTAATTTTAGCTTGAACATTGACCAAGATAAGGATTGTTTCAGATAGAACTCATTTGCTAGTTAACTTAAGCATCTAATTAACTGATTTTCAAATTAAGTCTTCCACTAAAACGTGCATAGATGTGTTTTCTCATCCCCTTTAACAATCCATTTCATCTAAAAGCAGGCAGATCCGTTACAATTTCAAGTTCAAAACATGAATAGAATTCTCCTGAATCCTATTTATTTCTACAGATTTATACATCGAAGATCAAAAGCAATCGTTTCAAACAGTGCCTCATTTATCCTCTAAACTCTAACTCACTCTCAACTAGTCAACTACATCATTCGCCAATCATCTACCGTTTAACATTCACTAACTTCAATCCTACTTTCAGTCTCGCCACCAATCTCCTTCAATCAAACAAAATTATCCAACAGTCAACCAAATCGACCAATACACACCACCACAAACACTACATAACAGCAGATCACATCATACACACACAAAAAGCCACGAATGTTACGCGTTTAAGCAATACTTACCTGATTTCGTTCGGAATTTCTTCCAGATTATCTTCAAATCGAGCTGCTTACGAGTAGAAGGGAAGAAACGTGATGTAATAAAATCCGATGGATATCTCCGCCGGCCGTACGGTGCTCCGATCACCGGCGATTCGATCTAGAATTCTGGATATATAGGAGTGTGGAGAACGTAGTCGTGAGTGAACATGTTGTTTGGGCAAAAAGTTGTTTTACAGAGCTGAAATTTGTGTATTCAGAGTGTGATGCAACTTTTGATGCAAGGGGTATCAGTTGGGAATAAAGTTGCTTTCTGAGATTTGCAAATATGGATCTGAAAGAAAGATTTTGCTTAAATAAATGGGGGAGTGACTGAAAGTCAAAGGAATTTTAATTCATTTTTACTTATTTTTTATTTTGCGAATTTTCTTGTACTTTTTAATTTTCGTAAAATAATAATAAAAAACAATTTATTGTGTTTCTTATTTTTTTAACTAGATCACTAACAGGTCACAAATTCATCAAATCATCTCCGTTATTTAAATAAGAAACTTGAGATCATACTCAGAATAAAATTCACATTAGGTGAGAAAACTATGTGACCCATTTGAAACCTCATTATTTTTTGTCACAGGTAGGCTCGATCAAAAAATCAACGCTTGAAAAATGTTCGTTTAATTTTTCGTGCGGTTGTAAACAAGCTGATCAGCTCGCTTCAGTTTGAAAACGAACCAAACACGAGCAAAGGTCCGCTCGGTTCGGTTCGGCTCATGAACATCACTACTCAACAAAAGAAAGCATTATAGAAACGGTGAATATTATAAATTCTTTCCCCTCGGTTATCATTTTGCTTTGTAAACAAACCCACTTCTTTTGCTAAATCTTATAAACATGTTAGAATGAGGGTGGACGTAGGGGCAACTAATAATTTTGTTTCTTGTGATTTTAAATTTATGTATTCAAAACGTGAGAAACAACCTTTTTTATAAAAAAAGTATGATAAAGTTACGTATATCATATCATAAAACGATTTTACCCTTCCTCGGATATTACGTAAAGCACATATTAATCAAGCATTTAGATACCAATAGAGATTTCAAAACTTTACTAAAGTATAAAAATAAAAATTAGGATGATTTTAGGTCTTGTAGTTTTAAAATATTATAAATCTTTTTGAATTTAGAATCTTTTACGTCTTAGACTAACTAAAATAGGTTTTTTCATAGTGATGAGTTTCCTCTTTGAGGATGTTCTTGAAAGAGGTTTATTAGGAGAGTCAAAATCAATATGAACGGTTGACACTCAGTTAAGAAAAACTCACTCGGGTATTGCGGGTAGTTCTAAACACTGTTAAAAGAATTTATAAACATCAAACAAACAAACAAACAAACCCAGTATATCCCACTCAAGAGCAGGTCTGAGAGGGGTAGGTGGTGGCAAGTCTTTTCTCTATCCAGATAGGTAGAGAGACCGCTTCCAAAGAGACCCCTGGCAAAAAAGGGAGGTGGCCCGGGGTCGAACCCGGGACCTCCGGTCAGACATAAGGCGCAAGAACAGTGGGCTAAGCATACAAAATTTGGTTTTGTTAGGAATTTTTATTTGGTACAACATATATGTTGATGTTAGTTCTTTTATGAAAAGTGCCTGAAAGATTTTTAAAACCGGTCAGACTATTTCACCATACATCAAGCTATTTCATAACTTCTAAAAAAAATTAGCTAATTTAAAATGCATGACTGTTTTTGATTCTGTTAAACATGAAAAAGAAAACTTAAAGTAACTTCAAGATAAAAGGTTAAGACTATTACAAATCAAATCCTCAAGGTTCTTTATAACATAAAGAAAAATAGAAATTCCAAACGAAATTAATTATCAATTTTAAAAATAGAAAAAATAATAGTGGAGATGCGGGGTATCGATCCCCGTACCTCTCGCATGCTAAGCGAGCGCTCTACCATCTGAGCTACATCCCCGATATGTGTAACAATTCATAAACTTATAAACTAATCGTAAGAAACTGGATATTAATAGACTGATTTTGTTGAGCTTTGGTAAGATTGAGGTTCAAAAGGTCTGTTGGTTGAACGTCTGTAACCGAACCACGTGCTACATTCATAGTATTATAATCTACAAGCAAGCCAGCCAACGGAATTGATTTGATTACGGTGGTTTACTACTTTGTCGGCTTTCATTTTGGGTTGCAACACGTGATAATAGAGTGAGCTTGAGTCGATGTGGTTCTGATCTAAAACCGAAAACAAATCAACTTATATCGGTTTAGCCATTTCTTGTAATGGTGAACGTGGTGGTTGTATTGTGATGGGTCTGTTTTAAGTAGTTGTAAGTGTAGACAATTGGCGGTGATAAATGCAGAAGTACATTTTGATGATGGTAATGGTAAATGGTGCCAGTGGTGAAGGTAGAAACAGATCATTTTATTCAGACTCGCCAAAGATTAATTTAGGACAGACCCGAAACAGTGTCATTTTACATCGCCAACGATTAATTAGGAGTGACATCATTATAATCAGGTTAATTCCATATAGAAGGTAAAAGCAACTTAGCAACTAACATTACAGGAGAATGCTACACCACCACATGCATCTGTTATTGAAGCACAAAACAAGCATATACGTATCGTTGTTCATATCATACAACGAGGGCGGACCTTGGAGCAACTGGTAAGGTTGCTGCTTTGTGACCTTGAGGTCATGGGTTCTAGCCGTGGAAACAGCCTCTTGCACAAATTGTGCAAGGAAAGGTTGCGTACATCAGATCGCTTCGCGATCCGGCCCCTACCCTGCGCAAAGCGGGAGCTTCATGCACCGGGTACGCCCTTTTTTTGTTCATATCATACAACTACAAACTCCGCAGGATAATGAATCTGATCAAATAACAGAATTTCAGCTGGAATGTAACATTTCATTTTTACACAAAATAAATAAATTTAATACACTAATTTTGAAAGGAAGAGTAAAGTTGCAACACTAGAAACGCGTCTTCATAGAATATCATATCCCACCTGTTCCAAGAGGCTGCCTTGAGGTATCACCGGAAGCCCACGCTTGATAATCTTTCACCAACTGCATATACATATGTCAACGCTTAAATTTTTCGTTTTTAGATACTTTTTTACAATCATGAGAACTCATAAGGCCCCACCAATACCAGCTAATCAACGAGACTACATAAAACACATCTTGTGTGGCGTAGGTGGCCTTCAAGGGGGTGAAAGGCAGAAACGATCTCTGTTGTAGGGACTCAGGCGCTTACCACTATTCCAACCCTTAAAGGTTTGCATTCACAAACTTAAGCTAGCCTGATAACCATTGAAGATATACTAAAGGTGGAAGGGTTGGTTTGGGTTGTGTTTGACCTCCAATGCATGAAAATCAAAAGAAAGTAGAAGAATAAAAAGTATCACATGCCTGTGCCATAAACCGGGGAAGCATAATCTTCAGTATCTGCTCAAGGACTCGGGTGCCACTTGATTCAATGGTACGAACTGGGATTGCCCGGAAAGGAAATGGAATATCAATGCTAACCTGAAAAGAAGTTTCCAGCAATGAATATACAAATAGAGAAGTGTATAGACTTTTTAGCTAATGAATTAATTTGAGATATAGTTAGTAATATAGTTCATTTGAAGTTTTCGGAACCAACCTCGATAACAGTGTCTGACGTGAGTTCTTGCATGGATGAACTGCTTATGTTCCTATCACATGATATTCTATTCACCATAGAAGCTGCATGCCCATACCAAACCAGTGTCAATGGAGTCCTGAAAAGCATTATGTAATATAACTTAGAATAAAGTAACTTCAACATCCTCCCATACTATCATTTTAGAGTATTAACTTCCACATCAAGTTTTTAGCTTTTTGTTAGGATTGTTTGCCATCTTACTACGCAATCATCCCCTACGACCTTTGTGTTAATGGAGCTTAAAGAGACGATATACCTTCTAACTCAAACTCAGGTTAGTTTTAAAACCTCATGATGATCACCAAGGCATTTATATTCTAAAATTGCATAACAAAGCACAACTTCATTTGGTCCATGATATCATCCAAGGGAAAAAAAAACTTCTAGACACTATTTGTTCGTATTCGCCTATTCAGCAGTATCAAGATTCTATGATTTCATATCAGCAAATTGGAAGCATACGTGATCTCAGATTCCTCAAATTATCAATCAATCAATCATACCCAGTAAATCCCACCCATAGCAAGATTCCTCAAAGGCTCATATGGTTAAGTTTCTCCAACTATTACACTATTAGGCAGGAAACTGAGACTATATGTGCTGTCATATTATATCAAATTTAAAGAAACATATCAAATCCATAGCTAAAAATGCAATTACTAATTCCCATTTGACCTTATAAATCATATGTTCCCATAGCAATTAAAAAGGCAAAGAAGATAGAGACTAATGAATCGAATTGCTCACCATCAAATTTATTATTTTGTGCAACAACAATTAGGGACCCCTCAAGCTGCAACAAGTCAAAACTTCAAGATCAATGACACCACAAAATCCTACATTGTAGTATGATTAAGACGAAATTACAGAGTTTAGTCACCTTACACGACAAGAGGTTAATCGAACAGCCGTTAAGTTGCTCCTCAACTCGAACCAACAACACAGGACAAACCTCAAAGGCAAAAAACTTAAATTTGTACACATAACACCTAAAAGTATTGTCATCAATCCTCTCAATCCTTTGAGCATCAAGAACTGAGTATTGGCTTGCAGGAAGACTCATATACTCCACTAACATTCACAGCAAATAAAAACCAAATCAGATAATTTAATTCCCAAATAACCCTAAAACACTAAGTCATAAATTCACAATTAAATGAATTAATCAAACGAAATTGACAAAGAAGCATATGAATCATGAGTAAAACATTACGTAGAGGGCGTTCTAGCGGACGAACAGAAATGGATTCTGTTCGACGAGCAACGAATCGAGCTTTTGGAGCAGAAGACGAATCAGCTGAAATTGAAAGAGGGGGTTTCGGAAAATCATCTGAATTTGATGAAGATGATGATGATGAAGACGATGATGAAGAAGATGATGATGATAATGCAAACAAGGTGTTGCGGGGGTTATTTGAAAGAAAATTTGTGGGTTTTTTTGTGAATTGGGTTGAAATTGGACAAGAGGATGAATAATAAAAATAAGAATTCGAGCTCAATGCCATTGTTGAAGGAATCAAAACTGTTTACGAGTGAAATTTTGTTGCATCATATGAATGTGAGAACTGTTTGATGAAGTGTGTGTGAATGAGTGAGCTGTGGTTTTATGGTTTAGGATAAGCCTACGGGTGAGAGTTTCTATCGGAGCTCATGTTAGCTGAAATGCACGTCAGTCTGCTAAGATGCTCCAAGTGCTAAATTTCTTTAACGTGAACTCTCACACGCGATCATTCAACATAGGATTGCAAACGAGCCGAACGAACACGAACAAGTCATTGTTTGTGTTCGTTCGTTAATAAATAAACTTGTTCATGAACACTTACCTAACGAGATTCTTTGTTCGTGTTCTTTCATTAAGAAGATAAACATTTTCGTGAACTGTTCATGAACATTTAACGAACGCAAATGAAAAAAAAACAAAAGCAAATGAACGCAAACAACTGTTCATGAACATGACGAACACAAAGAAGCTAATGAACACAATCAAATACAAATGACTATAGATTTATTTTAGAATAATTTTTACATTTTTATTAAAAATATTACACAAAATCAAACAAAAATAAATAAGTACTTAACATAAATATAAAAAAAACTTGATATAATAGTCATAAAAATAACTTGCACAAAAATTAAGAATATTAAGAACACATTATCGAACGTTCACGAACGGACATTAACGAACATAAACGAACACGTTATCGAACGTTCACGAACATAAATGAACGAACGTTGCTTGTGTTCATGTTCGTTTGTTCGTGTTTGTTCATTTACTAAACGAACGAACATAAACGAACTTCCCGCCGAACGGTTCCCGAACTGTTCGCTGAAACTTCAGTTCGTTTGTAGCCGTTTCAACATATATTTTTAACGTGAACACCCTTTGATCCTCGAGTGCTAAATAGCAAACATTTAGCGACCAAAAACCATGTTTTTTTATGTTTTATTAATTTTAAGTTGAGAACTAGGAGCAGATACTAAAGTTAGTGGGAGAAAGAAAGAGAGACGGTGATCTAACTATAATAGTCACATGTATCATAATTAAAATAATATGCGTAGTTGTTTATGTTGTTCTTGCGGTCTTTTGTTTACAATTATTTCTATACTAAACGATCCATATACACACATATAAGAAAATGTCTCAGCTATTTGAAGGTTTACATACACTGTTAAGTTATTTTGGTTATGGTTTACTAAATGTCAAAATGTCTTTATAAAATTCTTTAAAATTTGGATTCCATATTCATAAACTTAGAAGCATACAACAAAATAAGCCAAATGAGTACATTCTTATTCATATAGCTATAATGGTAGATGCAAATTCTTTTACAAGTGAATATGATGAAATGTATAGTGAATCTAACATGATTTATTATGCTGCTTATTAGTGACATAGATTGAGTAAGATGTGAACATTGAGATTGTTGTGAAAAAAAAACTAGTTTATGGTTCATTATCACCGTATCCTGATCCATATCCCTTTCCGTATCCGGACCCACTCCCATATCCTGAACCTTGCCCGTTATGCCCTCCCCCTCCTCCACCACCTCCTCCGCCTCCGCCTCCGCCTCCACCACCACCACCGCCACCTTTTCCACTGCCGCTTCCATATCCAGAGCCACTACCTCTCCCATATCCTGAGCCACTTCCCGACCCATTCCCTCCACCTCCACCTCCGCCGCCACCGCTTCCTCCTCCTCCACCACCACCTCCCCCCTTCCCACCACCAGAACCATATCCTGAACCACTTCCAGACCCGTAGCCAGAACCCGATCCACTACCATTCTCTGACCCTCCACCACCTCCACCACCGCCTCTTCCCCTCCGCCACCGCCTCCTCCTCCCTTGCCTCCACCACCACTACCATATCCAGAGCCACTCCCGATCCATAACCTGACCCATAACCCTGGCCCCCCGTCCCGAACCACCACCGCCACCTCCTCCTTGTCCACCACCACCACCACCTCCCTTACCACCAGTCTTCTTAGAAGATCTAGCAGCAACGGAAATATCCACAATGAACAACACCAAAAACACAATAGCTATGATCTTTGTGTTTGCCATCTTCAAACTCCCTATGACAACAATACTTAATTATAATGTGTATATGTTTTGAAGCAATGCAATATAAGTTAGTGACCTCAATGTATACTTTTTTGAATGTAACACAATCTCATGAGTTGTGTGGTATAAACAAGAGCAAGATGCCTTGGCTATTTATAAGCATCGCAAGCCTCAATAGTTTTCAAAGTTTTAGTTACTTAATATTTTTCTAGTAGCTTCCAATTGATGGATGATTGAAGTGAAGTGTTGGGTTTGAGATAGAAAGATAGTGGTGGTGGTGGGTGGTGGTGCTCTTTAGCTATCTCTTTGGTTGACCGTGCATTATTATCATCACTCCACTAAAATTTCTTTCACTTTTGACAAAATGAGCCTCACCACCTGCCGATATATATGTTCACACAACTCAACATGGCATTTATCTTTGTAGTTAAATAATTTTCGTTTAGTTTAAAATGCCAATGTGACAAAATGGTTTTTGTAATTTACAGCAAAAAAATTTATTGTAATTAGGCCTGTAAACAAACCGTATAAACCGAACCAGGCTTATGTGTGTTTATTTGTTTAAACTTAACTGAGCAAACATACGAATACAAACACTTAGACAGACGAACTTTCTTTTGTTAAGAAATTAAACATGTTTATTCTAGAAGAACATAAATAAACAACATAAATGAACAAACATAAATGAACATAAATAAATGAATATAAACAAAAAAATGAACGTCTTATTGTTCATTCGTTAGTGAAATACTCAAGGCTTGGTTCTAAAATTTGATTGAGTTGATGGATATGATGAACCATTACTAATAACTAATAGCTAATAACTAATAAATAAATAAATATGTAAATAACGAAGATAAACAAATACATACGTAATGGAACGAAACTGAGCTAGGAACTAACGTTTTCCATTCATTAACTAAATAAACATGATGTTTTGTAAATTTATTTATTATTAAATAAACAAACATAATCGAGCTTTCTGCTGAATGTTTAGTTTGTTTACTCTTACAAAAATATTATGCAATTCTGTTGTTTCTTGTTTTTTTTATAGAGCTTCATCGATCAGACATGATATATAGGGGGAGATGAGGGAAAAACAAACGGTTGTTTAAGATCTTACTCATTTGTTAAAAATATGGTCTCATATTTAAATTGGGATCTGCATTTGTTTTTATATTTTTACTAAATTTTTATTTAAAGGATCAATTGCACATATATCTTTGTAAACATCCTTTAAATGCATATATTATTAACACTAAATAAAAGATAATCCTTGGAGGACTTTTTATCTCGGTTTATAGTTTAAATATATTCAAATATATTAGTCAATCTAGTTTGTTGCGGATCCTTTTTTATCTCCTGTATTCGTGTATCAAAGCCATTATATAATGGCATGTAAATCAATAATATTAATAGCTTTCCACAACATATCAATTCATTATATGGTATCAGAGCTAAAAAACTCCTCTGAGTTCCGATCCATTACCTTACATCCTCACCAGCTTTTTTTTCTCTCCATCACCATGTCTTAATCCATCATTGAAGTCACCTCTCACACCCACTTCCCTATCAAACTCACCCCAACTAACTTCCCTGTGTGGCGCAAGCAGGTCATGGCCACCCTTCCAATTACATACATATCCAATTTATTGTTATGACAATATTACACTTCCAAAAAAATTAATAAAAACTTACACATGGATATATATATGCCATTAAAGAGTTTTAGAGGGAGAAATATGCTTTTAATCTAATTGTCATTTATAAGGTTGGTAAGGGAAAATTTGTAAATTATGAAGTTTTAGAAAAATAAGGGCAAATTAGTCATCATTATATAAACCACTTTTAATAAAAATGAGTAAATTTGCCAATTATAATGTTTTGTAAGGGGATATATGCATTTAAAATTTTGCTTGGGTATATATGCAATTAAAGAGTTTTAGAGGGAGAAATATGCTTTTAACCTATAAAAATTTTACTTTTTAAAAATATCAATTATAATATATTTTGTATTTTTTAAAAAGTTTGATGTTTATAAAAATTTCTTATTTTATAAATAAAAGTATTTCTTTAGAAATAACACTAATAGAAAAATCTCTTTCTTAATTTATTAAAAAACTACTTTAATCTAAATAATATTATTAGAAATTAATGTTGTTTTTAAATAAGAGAGAGAAGCGGGAAAAAAATGGTTAGAGTGAATGTGATGTTGTTATGTGTCCATCATATTTATCCTTTTATTAGAATAGGGAGGTGCATGTGTTAAAACATATTACAACGATGCATTAAACATTGTAGTTTAGTGTAGCGTAGTAATCTTGATGCACATATTTATACATCAAATATACAATTACACATTTCAATTGTGTTTTACTTAACACCTATACCTAAGAAGCATCTCTCTCATATGCTAGAATCTTAAATCAATTTTCAAAAGTGAAAAACACATTAATGGTAACTAGTTATTTAACTCGCCGCGCGTTGCTGCGGCGGCGAGCGTACGTGTCATGATCAAGTATAAAATTAATCGACTCAACTTGTTTCCGAACTAAATTTACGTAAAATATGGAGTAACACGATAAAACGTAGAACAACTCAAAACGTACATCAAAATAAGCAAGTGCGGGGAAGCCACAGGCGGCATCATAAAGCATAGATTACATTCGCTCTAACACATTTCCTAGCAAAATTTACATTAAAACATAGAGTAACTCGAATTTATACCAACGAAATAAATTATAATACTTGGCCTAACTCGTTCCAAACAAAATTCACACATAAAATAAACACGTAATATTATATAATAACGTTTTTAGACTCGAACTGGGGTCTTATGTATAGTTAAAAAGCTCGCAAAGCCAGCAAGCTAGATGTTTTCATGTTTAAATTTTGCTATATATAATATATAATATGCAAAAAAAATCCCAAATTTGTTATATGTAATAACAAACAAACAAACAAACATACCCAGTGTCTCCCGCTGAAGGGCAGGGTCTGGGAGGGGTATATGGTAGCAAGTCTTTCCTCTATCTAGAAAGATAGAGAGACCGCTTCCGAAGAGACCCCCGACTTGTTATATGTAATATATAATACAAAAAATTAAATAATATAATATGCCAAAAAAATCTCAATTTTATTATATATGATATAATAATACAAAAAAATAATCTAAAAATCCCCTATGTCCACCGACATAGGGGAATAATTAGTAATAGAATTTACAAGCCTAAAAAACATCTTCACAATCCAATATCAGTTTTCATAAATTGGGAAAACACACTAATAATGATGAAAATTGTTGAATATTTTAGTGTAATTAGAGATTGCATGTGTCATTTAAATAAGAGTGCATGCTTGTTTGAATGTTATCGTGCCAAACGGGGATCCAAGGGGGCAGCGCCCCCGAGAGAAACGGGGTCCAAGGGGCGACAACCCCTGACAGGGTCCAAGAGGCAGAGCCCCTGGCTAGAATCTCTCTCATATGCTAGAATCTTAAATCAATTTTCAAAAGTGAAAAACACATTAATGGTAATTTACAAGCCCAAAAAAACATCTTCACAATCCAATATCAGTTTTCATAAATTGGGAAAACACACTAATAATGATGAAAATAAGCCTAGCTTATAAAACTGCTAATGCATCTAGCTTGAATTCTAGACGCAAGACTCAACATGTCGAGCTAGTAGTTTTTTGGGTTAGTCAAATTGAATCTAAGCATAATCAAATTCAGGTCCTGCTTGTTTACATCTATAGTTGTAATACATCTAATACCACGTTGTTATATTATCAACTAAAAATGATTTGCCAATGAACTTTTGGTGCAACGGCGTTCTGGAATTCTCTCTTGAGGGAAAAACGGGTTCGAATCTTACAAATGATGAATTTTAATTCAGTGTAAGTCAGGTGGTTTTACGAGCTAGTCGGTTTCGTCCTGTGATGGCTGGAGCCATTCTCAAATGTCAAACTAATAATGGACGATTGGAATTTCGTCTGAAGTACTGGGCTATGAAGAGGCATGCCATCGAGCTCCTTTTCGTCACCGTTTGGTTTCGTATATGTGATATATTTTAAAGTTTAAAAGCGCATATATGAAATTTTCCCTTTTAGTTAAAACTAGTATTAAGCACCCGGTGTTGCAGCGGGCGGCGTAAAACGATGTCAAGTAGCATCAATAACACACCACCATCGGTGACCATCAATACTGATAAAACTCGTATTTAAAAAGTAAAAAAACGAAAAAAATTAAAACCGAACAAAATGTTAACGTAAAAACATTGAACCACGTAGGGAAAACATAAAAGATCTAGAACAATAGGTAAGTTAATCTAGGACCAGCACGTGCGAGGGGGCAGTTAAATGGGGAAAAAATGATCGTAAAAACGTTGAACCACGCATGCATATTTTAGCGTGTTAACTCGTAAAATTTTGACCGAAAGACGAAAATGTTTGAAATATGAAATGCAGGGGACCAAAGTTGAAAATAGATATTGACGCTAAATTATATGAGATATAAAAGTATTTGATTAAAATTAAAAAAAATTAAAGATTAAAAAAAGAGGTGGGTGCAACCCCAGTATGCACATGGCATGATACATAACCAAATTGATAATTAGTAGTATATAAATTTTACAAGTCTTATTTAACAGCTATTAGTTTATTAACTACATATCACTTGTAGAATATGAATTAATGACCTCTAGTATAGAGCTAAAACATTTTATCAATTCAACTTCTATTTAAACTAAAATTTTATATGTATATGAAATTATGAATTCTCTATTATATATATGAATAGAAAACATTCATACATAGTACACTTTTGATTTTTTCAACTTAACCTTAAAGCTTCAAGTGTTTTTGTTTTGGTTAGAAATTTTCTTTTCAACTTTTGTTTTGTTGTTTTTTTAAAATTTCATCATTGCATCTGCATTTGTATTTGGGTTTTTTGACGCTTACTTTTACAATGGGGTATGCTTTCGGGTTTTACGGCGGAGGGGTAGTCGCCTTTACGACAAAGTGCAGTTTTTATACGGAGTACACTTTCGGGTTACGATCGAGTGACATTCTTTTACGACTGGTTACACATTAGGGTGTGTTGCTGTCGACGGCTCGGGTTCAAGGTTGTACTCAAGCCAGATTTTTGCGCTTTTTTGTTTTGGTTTTTCTCTGTTGTTTTGGGTTTTTAAGAGTATAGACATTAGTATCATCTAAGTTTGTAATCAGGTTTCTTGATATCTTAAGCTTTATGGGAATGGTCATCATTGCTACGTGTTTTGGTTTCCATGTTTTGATATTTGAGATTGTGGTGGAATTCCCATCGTAACGCGACGGTAGGAATATCTAGTTCAAATTAAAAACTTGTATAAAAAGCAAGCATGACAAGAAAAAAAAAAGTAGATAGGTTCACGCGTGACATGAGTAGAAAGCATATAGAAAGATAGATCCGATGAAAGGGGCACAAGTGCATCTTCCACTTTGTAAAAATGGCACCAACCCCAGTTTGATGGATGCATTTAGTTGGGGGTCAAATTCTTGTTTGTATGTATACTCTACCAAATAAACATTAAAATGAATATATAAATAATAAATAACAAATATTTTACTCATCCAAAACATATAAAAGTTGAAATATAAGCATTTACTCAGTTTTTTTTAATATATACCCACAAAATTCTTTACAATTTAATATTATTAACTTCAATTCAACCTAAAAGGTCCATGGATGCCAGGTTTGGCATCGTAGTACAATATATTTCAGTTAAGAAAAAACTAGAACATAAAATTTTCTCTTACTTTACAAGAGTCTTGATAGTCCGTTAGACGTTGATCATTGTACATGACAGATCACATCTTGTTATATCACGATCACCTATCATTAATTTTAATTCTTTTGTTTTTATTGGTTTTTTTTTCATTTTCTTTACAACCTACGTTTGTATAATCATGGCTATTGAGTTTGAGTTCACATATTAAGAGGCTAATGATGTGACGGTGACTAATTCATAACCATAGAATTGCCGATATGCCCTCATAATCTCATATGTGCGACACATAGGACCTTCAATCGGCTAGATTCTAGTGTCATTGAACCAAAAGTGAAATGAAATAACAATAATACACGACAAAACGTAATAAAATAAAATTAAGCGAACGAACCATAATATTGAATTTACCATTGGTTGAAAAATGTAACAAGGCATAACAAATAATGTTACTAAATTCTTTTGATGATAATATGGCCTTCATAAAGTCCAACATAAGAGATATTGACACTGAAAACGCGTAGAATGTCTAAACTATTAGACAATACCGACATTATCTAGTTGACTTCTTACTCACAATATCACATCATTGGTATGAAATAATAATTAGGTTTGAGTGATCATGATGTTATCTTGGATTAAGTGGATGGTGAGTTTTGTTTCGGAGATAATAACGTTAACTAACACGTTTTCTCTAATAACTAATAATAATTGTTCTAGTGGGAGTGTTGTATTGTAAATTTTATAATAGAGAATTCATTACGCATAGGTTTAGTAGTTATCAGAATAATCTTTGTAAATTTACCTTTATATTAAACTGTAACAGAATGAACAGTTATGTTGTATCCTTTATAAGGGGATTTTCTTCACAACCCCACCGGTTACCTACTCTTCAACGGAATCGCCTCCGGCCGCCGCCATTAATCTCCGACGATTTGGCTGGTGACTGATCTTCAGTTCTTTTCCTGTGCATGTGTGTCTCCTAGTTTGGTCAATGTTTTTGCTGGAACTCGCCGGTGGTGGTTTACCATGGATCTGACTCTCATCTATGGTGGCGGTCATGGCCGTCCACCCAGTCACCACTCGTCGTTGGCCTGTTTGACATGATGATGGTGGTGTTGTGGTGGTGTTTATGTTCTCTATTTCATTGTGATATCAATGATGATGGGTTTTGTTGGACCAAAGAACCAATGAGCCAAGATCAGGAAAACCTCTAAGTCCCACATACCACTACAACAACAGGTGAAGACTCTCATCAGCTATTGTGTTCTCTTGCCGGAAGGCCAGAGAGGAACTGAGGACTCTCATCAGCTATTATGTTCTCTTGCTTGAATGTCAGGCTCGAGAGCATCTTAGTGCCAGCTCTCTGCTGAGATGATGAAGTCTGAAGAACAAAATTCTGAAGATCAAAGAACTGAAGATCATCAGCTGAAGATATCAAAAGGCTGAAGATCTAAAGAACTGAAGATCTTCCGAAGCACAAAGTCTGAAGACAAAGACTGAAGACAACAACTGATGATAACTACTGAGATCATCAGTTGTTACATCTTCCGAAGCTGTTCTATCTTCCGAAGCAAAGTCTGAAGAAAAAGTACTGAAGACAACAACTGATGATATCTACTGAGATCATCAGTTGTTACATCTTCCGAAGCTATTCTATCTTCCGAAGCAAAGTCTGAAGAAAAAGACTGAAGACAACAACTGATGATATCTACTGAAGTCATCAGTTGTTATATCTTCCGAAGTAACATCTTCCGAAGTTTCATCTTCCGAAGCCAAGTCTGAAGGCCAAGTACTGAAGACAGAGTTTGTCTCAACAACTGAAGAAGTCCTCTTCAGTTGTTGTGGTGGTTTTTCCTTTTCCGAAGTTTATTTTGTGTCAGTAGTTGTACAACAGCTGAAGAGAATATTCTTCAGCTGTTATAGTTTCAGTAGTTTACTTTTGTCAGTACTTAGGAACTTTTGTAAGAGGATGTCAGTTGTTGACATCTTCAGTAGTTTTATGTTTTGTCAGTTGTAATTTGAATATTCAGTGATGTCAGAAAAAGGACATCATGCCCATCCTTTTGCCGCCTATAAAGGATGGGTAACCATACTGTTTTAATTGCCGAAACGTGCGAACCAATAGAATATTTATTGTTTTGCAGAAACTCTTCTCTCTATGTTCATGCTTTAATTTGAAATATCTTTTATGATTCTTGCTTTAATTGCTAATTAATGAGCTAAATCCGCTGCAAACATAATCTAATTGATCAACGAGAGAGGCTAAGATCCTGTCAAATGGTATCAGAGCAGGTTAATCATTGATCGATTTCAACATTGATCATTTGAAACTGCTCTTTTGATCTCTCAGTTTGATCGAATTAGCAATTTGCAAGAGTTAGTCATAGAGAGTAAGTTTCTGCAGTTTCCGGCCAAAATCTTGAGATCTTTTGGTGGTTTTGAGCTACGTTTTGTCGTGTTTAAACTTGTTTTTGACCAAAATCTGAGATGACAACACCAACCAATGATCCTCACAATACTGGTTCCGCAACCAAGCCTCCAATGCTGGTTAGGAACGAGTATAACATATGGCAAAGACGTATGCTGCACCACTTGGCTGTCAACAGTGCTGGTTGTTGGAAGTCAGTGGTGCATGGGCCATACAAGCCTATGGTGAACGTCCCGGAGTCTAATGAACAGGTTGCCAAGAAACCTGAACAATATTCGGACGAAGATCTAAAGCTGTTCGAAATTGATGCCAGAGCCCATGGAATTTTAGCCATGGCCATTCCAAACGAGATATATTCAGGGCTTTTGCATCATGAGTCTGCTCATGACCTATGGGTTGCTCTAAAGGAACAATTTGGAGGAACTGATTCGGTCTTAGCTAACAATAGGGAATCCTTGCCCAACAATATGAGACTTTCTCATATAGAAAGGGTGAGACTCTGACCCAGCAGTTTGAACGGTTCTCTTGTTTAATCTCTGAGCTGAAGATGGTTAAACAAGAGTACTCCAAAAGCCAGATGAACAACAGGTTCCTCAGGTCATTGCCTGAGAGATGGGACACATATACCATTGTCCTACGCTCTAGTGCTGACCTTGACACTCTATCTCTCACCCAACTTCATGGGAAGCTACTCACTTTTGAGAGAGAAGTAGAGCAAAAGAGGAAGTTGTCATCTTCTGGCAAACTTGCTGATGACTTTGTCCAAGGTAATACTGCCTTGATAAGTCATGAGTCAGAATATGCTTCATCTGAAAGTTCTTATGATGAGCATATCGATTTCTCTACCAACTCAGGACAAGCTTTTGTTGGTGTTAGTAGTTCAGGAGGTGGTGGTGACAACTTGTGCTTTCTGATGGAGGATTTGAAGGGCATTCCAGATGATGATCTGGAAGAGATGGATATTTTGAACCAAATGGCAATGATAAATATCCGATCTCAGAAGTTCTACAAAAGAACTGGTAGGAAATTCCCAGGACTCTCTGGCAAAACCAAAGTTGGTTTTGACAAGAGCAAGTTGAGGTGTCACAAGTGCCAAAGGCTTGGACACTTTGCAAGAGAGTGTAGATCATCTGGATCTAACTCATCTGCACCCTTTGTGACTTTTCCCAGCAATAGCTCACAGCACAAAGGGCAACCTTCCTACAGTTCTCCCCATCCATCTCAAGCACAAGCATCACCTGCCTATTTTGTGCCACAGGGTCATATGCCTTATTCTTACCCCTGTTACTACATGCCTCAGCCTGGTCAAACTCAAGCACCCTCGGCTCAACCACCTCATGCTCTTCCAGAGCCTCATTCTTCCCAATCTCATCAACATACACAACCTCAACAACAAAGCTTTTTCACCCCAACTGCTGTTGACTGGAGTAGTCTACCAGAAGAGCTATCTGGTCAGGAACCACTACTCCAAGGTGCTGGTCAACATGGTGGTGACCAACCTTTTGGAAATCTTGCTCTGATGGCCCTTGATTCTGCTGAAGGGTCATCATCTAATGCCTCATCTCAGGTATCCACTGAGGCAAAAGCCAAGCTTTGTTCAGAGTCATGCATAGCAGCATTTGCTTCTATTAGAGAAGCAAATGTAGCTTTAATAAATAAAAATCTTGAGCTTGAGCACACTATTTCCAAAAGAAAAGCTGATTTTGAGGTTGTTCTAAAAGATAAAAATGATGAGATTTACAAGCTTAACTGCCAAATCAAAGATGCTAAAGCTAGGGAAGATGTACTTCTTGAGAAGTACAAAGATCTCAAGGAAACTCTTGCAACCATCCAAGTTGAGTGTGATCGATGGGTGCAATCATGCAAGGGTTTTGAAATGCTTCTTAGCAAGCAAACTGCTTCCAATGTGAAGTTTGGCATTGGTTACAATCACACTGCTCCACCCACAGACTTCATTTCAAGAGCAGAAGTTGAATCTGATGGGGAGAGCAGTAACCAATCCTTCTCATCATGTGACTTACTATCCTCTGAATCAGCATCATCAGAGATAGACTGTCACATGACCAAAAGGCTGATCAACTCAGGAGTTGTCACTAGAAGTACTGAAGGTACTGGAGAGCAAGTGACAACACCTGAAGTTCAACCTCAAATACTGTTAGCACTAAAGAGAAGAAACTAACAGTAGGAAAGGTTTGAAGACAGCTAAAGAGGATACCAGGAAGGCAGGCACTAGGAAGAAAACTGCTAGTACTGATGTCAAACAGCTGAAGAACAAGTCTTCAGCAGTTAAATCCTCTTCAGCTGATGATCAGCATAAGATGAAGAAGAAGCCATGTGAGATATGTGGCTTATTCAATCATCTCACTGATGATTGCTGGTACAAAAGGGGTTCCAAACTCAAGCAGAAGGAGAAAATTTCTGAGAGCATCAATAAAATGAAGAGTGAGTTTGAAACCAAGTTTGTACTGGCAACATCCAAACCTGAAATCCCTAAGCCCAAAGCTAAATCTAAAAAGAAGGTAGGGATAACTCAGGCAACAGCTGAGGTTGCTCAGAAAAAGATGGTACAACATAGGAACTCATCATCAGTAAACTCCAATATGTCTGAAGAGCTGAAAGCCCTATCACAGAATCAGACACAATTGGTGATGATGGTTCAGCAACTAGTGGGAAGAGTCAACCACTTAGATGCTCCTATGTTGAAACCACAGAAAAGGAAGTCCAAGCCAAAAGCTTCCTCTTCTGTACCATCTTCTTCACCTCAAGCTGTCACACATAACACACCTGTTAGTGCTACATCTGTAGCTGAGATCAGACCCAAGGCCAAGCAGGTTTGGGTCTCCAAGACTAACTAACACATGGTTGTGTTTGCAGGGTTCTTCAACATGCCAAAGAAGCATCTGGTATGTAGACAGTGGAGGATCCATGCACATGACGGGAAGCAGCTCCCTTCTTAATGACTACTCTCAAGGAAAGAAGGGATTTGTTTCTTTTGGCAATGATGCAAAGGTTACATCGTCGGAAAAGGCTTTGTTTCAAATGGGGAAATAAGGTTTGATGATGTTAACCATGTGGAGAATCTCAAGTACAACCTCTTGAGTGTCAGTCAAATGTGTGACAAAGGTCATATTGCCCTTTTCACAAGCCAGAACTGTAGGATTCTGTCATCCAAAGTTCTGAGTTTGATTGACAAGGTGTTGGATGAACACACTCTCCTGAAGGCCAACAGGACAGGAAGAGTGTATGCCTTAGATCTTTCCAAAAAGATGGATCTAAAAGGCCATCCTTGCCTATTCTCCAAGGCATCTCCTCAAGAGTCTACACTTTGGCATAGAAGGCTGGGTCATGTTAATTTCAAGAACATGAATCAGCTTATAAGCCATGGTTTAGTAAGAGGATTGCCTCTGAAGGAGTTCAAGTGTGAAGATGACTGCACTGCTTGCTTGAAAGGAAAACAACACAAAGTTTCATTCCCTTCAATAGAAGAACCAAAGTCCACTGCCTGCTTACAACTTCTGCATATGGATCTCTTTGGTCCTGTCAGAGTAATGAGCATGGCAAAGAAGAAATACTGCCTGGTAATTGTGGATGATTACTCCAGGTTTGTATGGACTTTCTTCTTGCACTCCAAGGATGAAGCAGCAAAGACAATAATGAACTTTGTGTTACAAGTAGAAAAGCAGTATTCCCTACAGGTCAAGTGTGTGAGGAGTGACAATGGAACAGAATTTAGAAACACACTTGATGACTTCTACCTGTCTAAGGGAATTAGAAGGCAGTTTAGCATTCCTAGAACTCCTGAACAGAATGGAGTGGTGGAGAGAAAGAACAGGACTCTCATTGAAGCAGCAAGGTCAATGTTGGCTGACTCAGGGCTGCCACTGACCTTTTGGGCTGAAGCTGTCAATACAGCTTGCTATGTACAGAATAGAGCCTTAGTAAATAAGAGGTTGATGAAGACTCCCTATGAAGTTCTTCATCATTTGGCCCCTCTTATTTCATTCTTTAGAGCCTTTGGGTGTCCTTGTTTCATTCTCAACACTAGCAACCCACTCCATAAGTTTGCTAGTAAGGTGGATGCAGGGTACTTTGTTGGTTATTCATCAACTTGCAAAGCATACAGAGTCTTCAACTGTAGAACCAAAGGGGTTGAAGAAACTTTGCATGTTAAGTTCAATGAATCTCCAAAGGACAAGATTCCACAAAACCCTGTGGAGCTGTTTGATCTGGACATACTGCAATATGTTCCTTATCAACCTCCATCTGTTGAGCCTGTCAACAGATCTCCACCTGGTGGTACTGAAGATGATGAAGTCAGTAATCACCTCTTCAGGTTCAGTGACAACCTGCCTAATTCCACTGAACCTGATGCTCCTGTAGCCTCAGCAGCTCCATCCACTACAAATGCTGATGAGATTTCTGCTTGCTCTACTTCATTTGAGCTGCCATCCTCTACATGGTTTCAGGAATCTCCATCACCATCTGTTGCTGCTGATGGGTCTACAAACACTTGCACAGATATCATAGTTTATCAAGAGCTCAAGAATCACCCCACTTCACAAATCATTGGTGATATTCATGCTGGAGTTTCAACCAGGAATCAATTGTCCAACTTCTGCTTCTATGCTCTCTTCATCAGTCAGCAAGAACCAAAGAACTATCATATTGCTTTAAGAGACAATGGATGGGTGGAAGCTATGCAGCTTGAGCTCCTTCAATTCAAGAAACAGCAAGTGTGGGAGCTTGTTCCATTACCCAAAGGTAAGTGTGCTATAGGCACCAAGTGGGTATTCAGGAACAAAACAGATGAGAAGGGCCAAATTGTCAAGAACAAGGCCAGACTGGTTGTTCAAGGTTTTGCACAGGAGGAAGGCATCGATTATGATGAGACCTTTGCACCTGTGGCCAGACTAGAAGCAATTAGACTGTTCTTAGCTTATGCTGCCTTTCACAGTCTCAAGGTTTATCAAATGGATGTCAAAAGTGCCTTCCTATATGGAAAAATCAAAGAAGAGGTTTATGTGTGTCAACCACCAGGCTTTGAGGACAATAAACATCCTGATTGGGTGTACAAGCTTGATAAGGCTCTTTATGGGCTGAAGCAAGCACCTAGAGCCTGGTATGAGACACTCTCAACCTTTCTTCTAGAGAACAAGTTCTCTAGAGGCACCATTGATAAAACCTTATTCATCAAGACTGTGGGACAACATAAGCTCCTTGTTCAGATTTATGTTGATGATATCATCTTTGCATCCTCTGATCCAAAGTTGTGTGATGAATTTACAAAGCTTATGAAGCTGAGATTTGAAATGAGTGCTATGGGAGAATTACAGTACTTTCTGGGCTTGCAAATCAAACAACTGGATGATGGAATCTTCATCCATCAGTCCAAGTATACCAAAGAGTTGCTGAATAAGTTTGATTTACAATCCTGTAAGCCCTGTTCTACTCCCATGAGCAGCATCACACAACTAGATGTTGATCAGAAAGGTAAAGCGGTTGATGAAACCCTCTACAGATGTATGATTGGGTCCTTGATGTACCTTACAGCTTCTAGACCAGACATTATGTTTTCAACATGTGCTTGTGCTAGATTTCAGGCTGCACCTAAAGAATCCCACTTGATTGCAGTCAAAAGGATCTTTAGATATCTGGTACCCAATCACTAGGACTTTGGTATTCAGCTGGGCATTCATGCAAATTAGTTGCTTTCTCTGATAGTGACTATGCAGGATGCAAAGTCACCAGAAAATCCACTTCTGGTGGTTGCCAATTCCTAGGCAATTGTTTAGTTTCTTGGCAGAGTAAGAAACAAACATCCATTGCTACATCGACTGCTGAAGCTGAGTATATTGCTGCTGCAAGTTGTACCTCTCAAATACTCTGGCTTCAGAACCAACTTCTGGATTATGGCATTACTGAGACTAAGACTCCATTATTAATGGATAGTGCTTCAGCTCTTTGTATTGTTAAGAATCCAGTCCAGCACTCTAGGACCAAACATATTGAGATCAGACATCATTTTATCAGGGATTGCTATGAGAAAGGTCTGATTGATCCTAAGTTTGTGCCCAGTGCTGATGAGCTTGCAGACATTTTACTAAGCCATTAGATAGTACCACATTTCAAAATTTGGTACTAAGGCTTGGTATGCTGCAGCTTGATTGATTTGACCTATGCTGATGCTCTCAAACTCACAACTACTGAAGAGCAAAGGTCAAATACAAGTACTGATGAGTAATTTAGTCTTCAGCTCTTTCACAACTACTGAAGACTAAAATAACTCAAAGTACTGATGTACTTAATTTATTGTAAACAACTGATGTAGTGAAGTGGATTACAACTACTGATATGATTTTCAATAAATAAGTACTGAAGAACGAATTTTGCTCACAAGTACTGATGTGTAATCTTACACAAGTACTGCAAAATTTGTTCACCAGCTCGAAAGACTATTTCATCAGCACTTGTGAACATCTGTTCCCAAGAGCTGAAGGCATATTCCCAAGAGCTGAAGGGTCAATGAAACATCTGAAAGTCAGCCAAAAGGAGCTGATGAGTAAATGTGGAGGCTAGTATGAAACAACTGATTTGACGGAAACAGCTGATGAGTAATTTCTCATCAGCTGATAACAACAGCTGATGTTTCATACACAAACAACTGAAGGACAAAACCATGTCTTCAGTAGTTCACAACTACTGATCTCAGTAGTTCACAACTACTGAAGGTAACACCAAGTCTTCAGTTGTTACAACGTCTGAAGAAGACTACTAGGTTATCAGTAGTTCATAACTACTGAAGATAGTAATTCTTCCGACGTTTACAACTTCCGAAGGACAAAACCAAGGTCTCAGTAGTTTCAACTACTGAAGACTAATACCAAGTCCTCGGAAGTTACAAACACTGAAGGTTAAAACCACGTCATCAGGTGTCATGACAACTGATGATTAACACCAAAACCTTCAGTAGTTTCTTTCAACCTTTAGCCTACCCTATAAATATCTTACTTTCAGAGCATTTACTTCACTTGCCCTAATCTTACCAAACCCTCTGAAATTCCCACACACACCTTTAATGGCGTCCTTGCACATAAAGCCTAGACACAACTGTGTCGCACATCTCACTAAATCGCCATTATGGCCCAAGTTTCACAATGCCGTCGATCTCATGCACGACTCCCCATACAAAACGGCATTTCTCATCAACCCCACCATATATACCGACTCCTTGACGGAGTTTTGGACAAATGTGAACGTCCACACTGGAGAGCATGATGGCGAGGTCTCTCTCCGGTCCTCCGTCAACGGCAAACCAGTGGTTATCACTCCAGCTACTCTACGCCAAATCCTAGAGCTGGATGATGCCACTCACCCAACCTCCTACCCCAAAGGTACCCTGGATCTATCATTCACATCCAACGACTACCAGGGTAACCTATCAGCCTCTACCTTGTTGAAGAAACACTTCCCTGACCCTCAACGATTGATCTTCCACATGATGAATGTTTGTCTGGCTCCCAAAACCTCTTCGTGGGACCAGATGTCAACAAGGTGGCAACAGGTATTGTATTCTATCCTTGAGAAACAACCACTAAATTTTACTGATATTTTATTTTGGAACTCAAGGACATGGCCACAAAATCTTTTTCTAACCGTTGGAACTTGTATCCACGGTTCATAATGGCCATGATCGAATACCAGCTTCAGGCTGAGGGACTAGTTGGCACTGGGGTCCCTGCCATGGCTGTTCAAGCTGAGGTATACTCCAGGCACAACACTGACCCCACACTCAAACAGGCTGGCCGGCTGCGAAAACCCACGCAGCTGGAACCCACAGCCTCCACCTCCAAATCCAAAGTCCCCACCAAGCCAAAAGCCAAAAAGAAGCCCACAAAGGCTACTCAGGGAGATGAGTCCCCTGAGGATGCCCCTGCCACACAAAGGCAGGATGTGTCTGCTGGTTTGATTCTCCCAGCAGGTACCACGACTCCACCCACCACAACCGCACAGGCTTCCTCTCAACAGGAGCCTGATGTAACCAATTTTGGGGCAACCACATTACTGGGGTCTTCCTCACTTGAGGAGGCTGCCATTGAAGAGCACAGTCCTCCCCATGTGCATACTGCTTCTAGCCCACATACAGAGGAGACCGCCCCATTAAGCCCAACACTGGTAATAGCCAGAGTGCTGACTGATCTGAGTACTCCACCCTCTCCCCAGAAACCTATTACCACTGGGGAGACTCCAACCGAAGAGGGGGTGGGCACAAGTGCTGATCAGAGCCCACAGCACAGAGAATCAGTTCACTTTCCAGTGTGGCTAGGGAGAGAGAACAATCTGGTGAGGCTGCCACTTCCCCTGCATCAACATCTGAGCAGGGTGAAGCTGGTAACATCTCTAAGACCTCACCAGAGGCAATGGCCGATGATGGATCCAATCCGGAGGCCAGAAGTCCCCAGTACCATGAACAAGGGGCACATGTCATTACTGAGCCACACTCAGGACATGTTCATCCTGACAATGTCAGGAGGTCAGGTGATTCAGCTCATGCTGATGATGACCTGAGCTTCTTCTTTGATGTAGTTGCTCAAAACACTATCCTTGAGGATGAGATCAGCAGACTCAAAGAGCTGCTGGCTCAGATGACTCAGGATAGAAGTCCATCTGCCACCACTACCCAACAGATGGCACCTTCACCCGAAGGTCTCACAAACACTGAGCCAACCCCATAAACTCGGCCACCAGCCCCTGCTTCCGGCACTAGCTCTCAGGGTCAGAACCCCCCTGAGCAGCTGGATGCTATCTTCCAGAAATCCCTACCTCTCATCACACCCATACTTCAAAATATAGTAATTCAGACCCTTGATGAGAGGCTTCCCACATACATACAACCCTTGGTGGAGGTTGCCGTTTCTAAGGCGCTTGCTGATAGTCAAACCCCAACCAATGCACCCAAAAAGGGGGAGACATCAGTGCAAGCCAAGAGGAAGAGGGGTGAGGAGAGGGAGAGGCAGAGAAAGAGGTGGTGGTTGAGAGGGAGTTGGTTGAGGAGACTGGGAAGGTGAGGGAGAAGGGGAAGAGGAAAGAGGGAGGTAGAGCCAATAAAAGTGACTGACATCCAAAAGGATTTCAGTGTCACTAATAAGAATAAGGGAGAGGGAAAGAAGGTGGCTGATCCTGATCTAGCAGCCCTTGTCAAGGAGGCTGATGCTGAACATACCAGTTCAATGAACAAAGTCATTGAACAGCTGTTCAGGCAAGGCTTTGACAAGGACACTGCCTTGCTAGATCAAGAGATCAGGAATATGGAGAAGAGGGAGATTGAGTACCGATGGACTACTCTTAGCCAAGAGGAAAGACAAAAACTTGAGGCTATGAGTAGGTTCACTTCGAAGTACCTGGGCAGACCAGTCCTTGATGTTAAGGCATGGACCAGGGACAAACTCTTGGCAATAACCACCAAGATTTGTTCAGCTGGTGATTTTACAAAGGGACTGGTCGCAGAGGCCCTATCTGAAGCCGGTGCTGGGAACAGGACACTGCTAGTCAAGCTAACCAAACCAGCCCTTATCTCTAGGCTGCTAGCAGTGCCTGCCAACACTCCCACACCAACCACCAAACCACAACCCACAAAACCAACCCCTTCACCACCAAAACCCACAGCCAATGATCCACCCTTGATGAAGAAGAGAAGGGTGTTGAGGCTGCAAGAAGAAGAGGAGGATGAGGAGGATAGCTTGCCTATTTCAGCAGTTATACCTTTACCCAAAGCCAAATCACAAACCATCACTCCCACCTCACAGCAGGACACTGTGAGGGCTAAGTTAGAAGAGGAGGAGCAGCAAAAGCAACATGATGAGGAAATGCTGAAAAGCATTGACAAATGTTATGCTGCTTCGACCTCTATAATAAATATGCAGAGAGAAGCTCTGAGGTTATTCACCCTCAGACAAACCTTTCAATATAAAAGGGAGAGGGTGAGAACTTGGCCTGACCCAAGGGTGGCTCACAGGATAGTCAAGAAGGACATGCCTGTGAGATACAAAAGCCAACTAAAGAGAATCGTAGATGAAGAGGTCTCTGTGGCTATTGTAATAACACCCTGGGAAATAGTAGATGAATTCGAGAAAGCTTATAGAGCCGGCCAACCACCCTTTTCAATGCTAGATAATAGGGTGGTTAGGAAGGGTCTGGTCTATAAGAAGCTTGAGAATTTTCATCGGAATGAGCTCACTTTGTTGTTAGAGGGTATACACCCTGATGAGTTTGCATATAGGCAAATCACAACACTTGAGCTCAAAAATGGAAAACAGGTCAAGTATCTCTCAGAGCTGTACGGTCGGGAGGGGTTATTCGAAGGTGAGCCTGAAGACATGTCCAAAGAAGAACAAATGATCTTTCTTCAGGCCTACACCCGAGAATCCTACCGGCTTGTACATGGGGTGTAGATCTCATGGATGGGGTAACAGCTTTGTGTCCAATTCCCCAAGACAGAGCTCCCATCCATACTTAGCCAAACAAACACTTGAGACTACATCTCGGCCAGTGCTTATCTGGGTCAACTCCTAATCTGATCTAGGAGGAAATAGACCAATCTTTATGCCACCAATAAGTGGGACATCCAATAATTAGAGGTTTTGGCTGCATTGGTTCAGGGGGAGTTTGTTGGACCAAAAGAACCAATGAGCCAAGATCAGGAAAACCTCTAAGTCCCACATGCCACTACAACAACAGGTGAAGACTCTCATCAGCTATTGTGTTCTCTTGCCGGAAGGCCAGAGAGGAACTGAGGACTCTCATCAGCTATTATGTTCTCTTGCTTGAATGTCAGGCTCGAGAGCATCTTAGTGCCAGCTCTCTGCTGAGATGATGAAGTCTGAAGAACAAAATTCTGAAGATCAAAGAACTGAAGATCATCAGCTGAAGATATCAAAAGGCTGAAGATCTAAAGAACTGAAGATCTTCCGAAGCACAAAGTCTGAAGACAAAGACTGAAGACAACAACTGATGATAACTACTGAGATCATCAGTTGTTACATCTTCCGAAGCTGTTCTATCTTCCGAAGCAAAGTCTGAAGAAAAAGTACTGAAGACAACAACTGATGATATCTACTGAGATCATCAGTTGTTACATCTTCCGAAGCTATTCTATCTTCCGAAGCAAAGTCTGAAGAAAAAGACTGAAGACAACAACTAATGATATCTACTGAAGTCATCAGTTGTTATATCTTCCGAAGTAACATCTTCCGAAGTTTCATCTTCCGAAGCCAAGTCTGAAGGCCAAGTACTGAAGACAGAGTTTGTCTCAACAACTGAAGAAGTCCTCTTCAGTTGTTGTGGTGGTTTTTCCTTTTCCGAAGTTTATTTTGTGTCAGTAGTTGTACAACAGCTGAAGAGAATATTCTTTAGCTGTTATAGTTTCAGTAGTTTACTTTGTCAGTACTTAGGAACTTTTGTAAGAGGATGTCAGTTGTTGACATCTTCAGTAGTTTTATGTTTTGTCAGTTGTAATTTGAATATTCAGTGATGTCAGAAAAAGGACATCATGCCCATCCTTTTGCCGCCTATAAAAGGATGGGTAACCATACTGTTTTAATTGCCGAAACGTGCGAACCAATAGAATATTTATTGTTTTGCAGAAACTCTTCTCTCTATGTTCATGCTTTAATTTGAAATATCTTTTATGATTCTTGCTTTAATTGCTAATTAATGAGCTAAATCCGCTGCAAACATAATCTAATTGATCAACGAGAGAGGCTGAGATCCTGTCAGGTTTTGCCTCATCTGACATTTTGTTATACGATTTAGCTTGCATGTTGTATGGTGTTCATTCAACTGTTGTACAGTGGTCATCCGGTTTTATTTCTATGGTCGATGATGATGAATCATTGTTCATCAGAGACGATAAATGGATTATGATTGAGATGCGAAACCGATGTTGGTTGCCATGGCTTGGCAACCTTTTTTGGCATGCAATCGTAAGTTATTGTTCTTGTTCTGAGCCTATTTAATACTGAACTTTATTACTGTAGTTATTTGTTCTTATGGTCATTGTGATTAAAGTATTTCAACAATGTGGTCCTCTTGAAATCTTAATCGAATAGTTAAAAAGAATAGCTAGGAACGAAAATGCATGCTTCTATTATGAAAAATTTCCCTGAAATAAACCAAATACAACCAAATAATGTTTCACGTAAGAGCATGTCAATTGACAATTACACCTGTTAACAGATAATTCGTTTACCATCAACGGTAACAAAGTTAGTACTGATGATTGCCTTAGGGGTTGTTTGTCAACTTCTGAATGGGTAAGTGCTGAATCAATAAGAGGTCTGAACCAATAAGTGCTGAACCAGTTTAAGACTGTTTGGTTAGATATCTGAATGATTATGCTGAACCTGCAGTTATTGATATAGTGAAGTAGCACTTGAATATACACACCTACTACAAGGTTATAAAAATAAATAACTTTACCCCCAAAGTTGTCTCTAGAATATAAATCCTATCTGGAGATAGTATTCTTCTTAATTCCTCAAGATTCCAATTGAAGCCAACAATAAGCACTTGGAGCCCAAGAACACTGCACAAACTCGAATCAACAATCACATGAACAGTAGAATCTGCAAGTAGCTGATTCACTTCCTCTTCTAAATCATCAATCCCACTCAAACTCCTCACACTATTCACCATTTTGATCTGCAATTCAGTTTGGAAGAACTCTTCAGATGAGCGATGAACATTACGACCCCTTTTTTGATTAGGGCTTTGAATGCAACGGTGGTGGCGAAGGTGGTGTAACATGGATGCAACGATGGTGGTGACGGTGGTGTGGGGGTGCAATGATGGTGGAGACGGTGTTGTAGGGGTGCGAGGTCTTGCCCTAGTGATGGCCGGCGATGGCCGGCGAGGTGTTGCCTGGTGATGGCCGACAACCTCAAGGGAAGGGAAGGAGGAGGAGGTCTAATGCTGGAAGCTTTTTGGGTCAGATAGGGATCAATCTCTGACCTAATAGAGGTGGAGTAAGAGACTCTTTTTCAATAAGTGGTATCAACCAAACAATAAGGGTCTGACCGAGTCAGACCATTACATCTGACCAGGTCACTAAGACCCAAACAAACACCACCTTAGTTACTACTAGTTACTACTAATGCTTGGCTTATTTTAGCAATAACATATTTATGGTTGGAGTAATTAAATTGTTGGTTGTACAGTCACTGATCACATGGTTGTTGATAGTTTATGGTTGAAGTCGATCATGCAATTGTTGTTGATCGATCAATTCTTACTAATGATTAGTTGGCCAACAAGAACCAACAAGGGCTCAACCCTTGAACCACGCTAGGGGCACCGCCCTTTGAGGTTCTTTGTTGTCAGAAATTTGGTTAGTCCTGAAGGAATCTACACTCTATACCTCCTAACCGTAAATCTATTGATATATAACTAGACTAAGATATAGGATACGATTGAAATTACGTAGAAGTAATAATTATAAGTAGTAAAATAATTTCTTTGTTATTAAAAAAAATCAAACATTTTGTTTCGAAACAAACCATTTTAAAAAAGTGCCACTTCTAAAAAAACCTCACTATAACTCTGAATTTTAGTTATTTTGGTTTATAAAATTTTATTATTTAAAAACACTAAATTTTTAATATTTTATATTTTTTAAAATTTGGATATTTTAGAAAAATTTCTTATCGTAACAAATGTTTCCTTAGATATTATATTTATAAAAAGAACTCTTTCTTAAATTATTAAAAAACAAAATTTAATCTAAAAAGAATTAAATAATATAATTTGTAATTAATGTAATTACTTAATATGAGAGATATGCTGGAAAATTAGAATTAAGAGCTCTAGAATTATACCAAATGTCCAACTAAAACTTTCTTTTATTACAATAGATAGATTTCTCTTTGAGTTTAAGTAAATCTCAATCAACTAATATGATTTAATGACACTAAAATCACCAACATTTACACCAAGCACACCTTAGGTTATTTAAGACATAAACTATAAGAGCGGCACCTTCCATCGCATTCCTCGAACAAAAACCGTCATGTGCCACCTACCATGGCTTCTTGTCGTTCCTTTCCTCTCGTCCTTGTTTGTTACTTCAAGGTGTGTAATGGTCCAAAACCAGACCACACCAGAATCAAACAATTGCCAATATCATAACCAAGAACTAGACCACATCATATTAGTTTCGCGTCAAATTACTTCTGCTTTAGATCTCCTTATGTTCCAAAATGATCATAAGCCAGACATTTACACTAGTGACTAAAGCATAGTCCTTTTTGTAGAAGACACGAGTTCATTGAAAATTTTGATTAAAGCATAATCAAATGTTAAATTGGTTTGGGTTTTGAACCAGTTTTTTCACACCTCTAACTCTAACATATTTTAAGCGAAGATTTCATTATAATTTTATTAATGAAATTGGGCCGAGCCATCAAACTTATAATTACATTAAATCAACTATATGGAATGAAGATGTCATTTCAAATTTTATTTTGTTTACAAATCCCGATATAATTGCGGTCTATGTAATGGCTTCAGGCTTAGTAAACTTACGAGTTCTATAAATTATATCCAGTGATGGAGTTTGAACTAGTTTATAATTTATTATTATTATTTTATTTTATTTTATTTTTAGGGGGAGGGGGAGGGGTGAAGTCAGTATATATATAAAAAAAATTACGTTACTGGGTAACACTACTGGTCTAAATTATATATATATATGGTTGCTGAATAATGGTTACACATTTTGTTTAATCTCGGTCGTTAAAACCCATGTACTTTAGATCTGAACCGTTTAAATTAGGAAGTTGTTGAATTGGGTGTAGGTTACAGGGGTTCAAACCCACGTTTACTGAATATGCAGCAGTTCTCGATGGTTCCAACTTCCCCACTTTCCTTCTTCTTGGGAGACCTCCCATCTCGAGCAGTACAAGTACCACACCACCCAGAGATTCATCAAAATTTGAAGGAGTTAATATCATAGTCTTCTTCTCTGGTGGATTACACAAGTTGTTGCCTGAGATTTTCATTTTGGGTTTTAGGTTTTGTTTGAAATGGCGACTGTAGAAGGTTTTCATATCGGAGTAGCTGCTGGTCAATCGAAAAATGTGAAGGTTGAAGCCGAGGTATCTTCGATTAAATATGCGGTATCTTCGATTCGGCAATTCTAAGATGGTTTCGATTCGGCAATTCTATCTCCCTCACCGTCGTCTAGGTTTTCCTCATCCCTAAAACAACATCGTAGCTTGCATACAATATTCAAGGTAACTGCGATTGCTTCATCTTGGTCCAGGTTTTCTTGATTCATAGTTAGGACTTTGGTTTGGCTATAGTTATCTTCAATAGTCTGCTTCATTATCTTAATCGATTCTACCATACTTATCAGGTTTGTTTCTTAATGATGAATCTATGTTTTCTTTCTTTCTTCATGGGTTTCATTTATTTATAAGTGAAAATTCGATGGATCAAGGTAATTGAATCATTCCCACAAAGGCAGGACTTGAACAGTCCGTTTGGACCAAGATTTCGTATAAGGTGATTTCTAGGATTTTGGTCACCATCACCACCATCATTTGTGATTTAACTTCTGGATTTCTGGGATTTTGTTAATAATCGCTGCTATTTGGTTTTTTTAGTATGATACAAATGTTGTTTTCCTAGTTCCTACAATTGGTTTGATATTGATGTAGGATTTTATTTATCTCCTAATCAGTGCTAAAAATTAATTGTTCCTGTTAGTTTCTTCTCCTTTTTCTTCAAGTTATAAATGATGTGGTTCTTAATGTTGTGAAGATCCACTCTATAAAGAGTTATGAAAGGCTTGCACGGGTCCATTAGGGATGCTCATCTAGACGAATAAAGAATGTTCTACTTGTCATGGGGTTATATGGAATAAGTAAGTATTTCATATCTATGTTCTTTTCAAGTTTATCTGCAAAATCAAGGTTTTCTTATTCGGTTTATGGGTTTTATTCTCCTATTTTATCATTAATAACTTTTATGATATGATGTGATCTTGATGAGTTTGATTAAAAAAATCATCTATTAGGGAATCCACAAATTGATGAAGCAGCTGATGAATAATTTAAAATCAATAACCAACAGATGTCAAGACTAAAAGAATATGGGAGATTGTCTTTTCTAATCTCATTGATCAAGCAGGTTAAATTTTTATGATTATTGATATGAAACTTTTATTTTATGCTTCTTTACTATTGTGTTTTTGGGGTGTTAGGGTGGTTAAAGATGCAACTAAAATTGCAATTGGTAGCCTAGTCTGATGAGTGGTTTGAACTCAAAACCAAAATTTCTTGTACGGGTTCTACGCCTCTATCTGTTGCACTTTTAAATTAACCTGTTGATTCAAGAATGCTCTGACTTGGCTTTATAATCATATTTTTGTTTACTGTATTGAGGCCTAAATTTATCAAAATTTTTCATTTTGTATGTATATAATATTTTATGATCTGTATTAGTTGAATTGTTCTTTATGGGACAGTGAATTATTTGTTGTTATTCGAAGCTATTGATGTTGAACACTTCAAAAGGACACTAACAGAACTATTTGGTTCAAGCTCAGTGAGGAAAAACACACTTATTCAAGGTATTTTATGGTAGATTCATCATTTAAGGTATTTCATGGTGGATTCTTATTTCATAATCAGGATTGTGTAATGAATGGATAGGTATAGTATATATTGTTTTAACAATAGTTTGCATGTTTATTTCTAAAAGTTTTTTAAATTACATCTCTCTTCCTTATGTTGTACTAAATAAACATGATTTGATCTTGCTTTGATGCTATATTACTTGACCCATATTAGTTATAACAATGTAAACACCAAAAGTTGATTATAAGTTTTGTTTTAGCTTATAACTAAACTGAACCATAACCTTTGTTTGTTGCATCTTAATTTGAATGTTATAATAGTGTATAACTGCATAATTAATAACGAATGCAATTGTATGATTTTGTTCAAGGATCAGGAATTGATGCTTGGATTTGATCATACATCCCAGTAAACTTTATATGTATATGTTAATGCTATTTTTTATATATGTTTTACAGGGGAGTAAGGGTGGAAGAGACATTAGACGTGGGGGTGGTAGATGTGGTGCGTGTGGTGGTTCGTTTCGTGGCAGGGGTTGTGGTTTTCAAGGTGCTAGTGGTGGTGGGCGGTGGCGGTGGGTTTAGTAGGGGCTTGACGAGATTATAGGACAAGACGTTTTGTATGAAAACATTTGAAATATAGGCTGGGTCAAAACCCTTATTAGGTTTGTTTAGCATATATTTCTTTTTCTTTTATTTCTTCATCAATCCCTTATCAAATCAGTGAGTAAATACGTTAATAGGTTGCTTCCCAAAATTGTTTAATTTAGCTTGACAATCACTATTTGGCCTCCTAATTTATGTATGTAATTTTACATTTTAAAGCAAATTTACTTTTCATCTTACCCTACTTGTGAAAGATGCTAGAAGGTTTATATTTCACATAAACATGATATTGATGTATGCTTTTTCTTAATTTTCTACGGTTCACATCACACAATCTGTTGTTCTGTGCTGATCTCGGTGGTTACTTCATTTCAGCAGGAACTTGTACAAACTACAAAGTGTTGAGAAAGAGCTTGTGATCATCATGATTGGTGCAACAATTAAACATCTTGATATCCTTCTATAAATACATTCAGGTAATATTCATAGTTCTTCATTTTTTGTTATTTAGTTTATTCACGGTATTCTTCTTGACGTTTGACTTTTTCACATATTGATATAACTGAACAAAATGAAATTGGTGATGTGAGTGCTTATAACACATGATGTGAGACGTAGTATTAGAGGCCTAAGCGCTTAGAGTACTAAACTTATTGCATGTATGTTTTGATAACTTCAAAAAATTGTTCTATATGTTATATGTTAATTTAATTTATCCAATTATATTAATGATCTTCATTAATACTTTCTATTTTTTCCTTCTCTTATAGGATGCAGATTTGATGGAAACACGTTATTTTGGTGTTTATCCAAGTAGGATTTGTTATGGATCTTTTTAGATTGAATATCACAATCTTGGCGTTTTCTTTTATGGACCATAACTTTGTTGACGTTGTTGATCAGATTTGTCTTGAGATCTTTAACTAGATGAATCATTTTGTCTTTATATGACGTGATTAATTGGAGTCGTGTTTTCAAACTAATATTAATCTTAAGATCATATGACATATCCTCATATATAAAATACTTTTTGTATGTGCTCAACTGTCTTTATACTAACACATTAATGGTGTTGTTTTTTATAATTTAAAAAGAAATAGTGATGTGAAACATCCCGGCCACCGGACGGGTATAAAACTAGTTTAACACTATTGATAAAAAAAGAGAGGGCAATGGCCACCACGGCCCTAATAAAGCTCCGCCCTTGACTATACCTTTGTAAGGATTTGAACCAATATCACATTTGTGGAGCCCGTGGAGGTAATCAACGATATCACAAAACCATGGCCTAATATATTGTGTGATTAATCGAACATACAGACAAACTCAATTACATTATTTGAGAGAGAGTTTAAACTAATAAACTTTTGGACATTAAACATATGGAATTGGATTCGAATCCCATTGATTTTGCTTTGTTATTTTATGTTGATTTTTATTCCCAAAGTTGTATGATCATGATTCTAATTGAATTGAGTTAATTAGGAGTGAATTTTTGCAGCCTCTTTGTTGATTTCAGCAACCTCATTGTCCACTTGTGCAGACTCTTTGTTAATTTCTGCAGCCTCTTTGTTCATTTCAGCTAGTATAGCAGCAGCTAACTGATCATAAGCTTCAGACCAAGCACCCTTCATATCTTCACACCATTTTTCACCCACACCTTCTCTACTGTTCTTAGCAATCCCTCCTTTACCACCTTCATTCATCACTCCAAATAATGAAATCATTGTTAATATTTTGCACGGTGAAATGACACTATCAAAATATAATCATTTTTGAGTTGTCATGTTTAGACCGTTTAATAAATAGGTGCGAGTTCGTGACAACATGTTTAACTAGTTTGATTAAACTAGTCACCCTGTTTAAAATTACAATAAAAGTATATTAATAAGCTTAACCATTTGCGACCCTGTTTCACCCAATAATTACGATCTGTTTACAACCTTTCAACCCGTTTATGACCCATTTACCACTTGATTACAACGTGCGTGTCTCGTTTACAACCCGACTGAGCCTTTTAGATAAATGGTTTACACAGATCGTGTTCGGCTGTTCGCTACATCCATTCAACTCGTCAACCCGAAACCACCAAACATTTATGACATGTTTAACTCATTTATTACAATCAGTTGAAATCCTGTTAGCCCGTGTAGATAAATAGGTTACACAGATTGTGTTCGGGTTCATCAATTCAACCTGACACAATTTACGCCTCGAATTAATCTAAGTGATTGAAACTGGAAATCAAGAGGTGTTTGGATATGCATTGCAGATAAAAAAAATTCCATATTTGAATGTAAATTGCCTATATCCCCTCTAAACTTCATTATTGTACATTTACAAAAATCATGCTTGAAAAGCATTCGATGTTATACATTGAAAACTTATATTTAAAAAAAAATATATGTAAATTTTGCAAGTTCAGAGATGATATATTGCAATCCCAAATAAATTACCTCAAAGTGAGGAGCAGCAATTCCTTTATTAAGATGAACAGATCCCATATACTTGAGTGTAGAACCAGGAACCACAACTTCTCCTTTCTCCCTCAGTTGAATTGCTGATTCACATGTCTTCAATTACATACATAAATACATGTATGCACAAATCACATTAACTGAATACTAGAAGGGTGCCCGCGCAATGCAGCGGGACGACATTTTACATTTGACACGTGCATTTAATATTTGTTATTCTTGTAGTAGTTTATAAAAGTTTATTATGTTTTTTCTAAGTTAAAATTTAAAACACCAAATAAATGAGTTCTGCATGACGAATTGTACATAGGCATTAACGTATCGTACCTCATAAAATACAGATCATTTAAGCAAAAAGTTTACACCAAAATGTTTAAAAATAAAAACATGTTAAGTTGTAGTCTCAAAACGTTTTTTAATGTGATAGATTAAAAGATAGAGCTGAAATCTTAAAACATGTTAAGTTTTTTGGTGTATGGGTAGATAATGTAAAATTTTATGCAAATATTAGTAAGCGCAAGATTATTATGTAACTAATTATAAGGGGTAATATGTAAATAATGTTATAAATACTATTTTACCCTTAAAAATGGTTGTATTTTATGCATTGAATATAGTAAGTGTTTTTAATTTTATGATATCTTAAAATACCCCTCTCATATGCTTTATATATACTATAGATATACTCAACACACACATATTACAAGGTAAAAAAGGAAAATCAGATGTGAATATGCTAACCATCTTGAAAACTTTGACAGCATGGGACTTGAGCTTGGGGTTATTTTGGGGAATTTCATCTGTATCCTTGAGAAATGAAAACAATCTTTTGGAACCAGGTGCTATCTCCAATACCCTTTTATATTCATTTTATCATCAATATATTAGTAAAATAGCCATAGATATATATATTTATTTTTAAAGGGTTCTGGATTCATACACTAGTGATCAGGCAATCTAACATTACTGGTAACTGTAAACGTCTGTTTACAGAGCTAAACAGTTGTTTAAGGCAATAAAACGAACGTCTACGCTGACCAAACGGTGTAAACTTGGTCAACTTGTGTATGTAATTCAGAACCCTTTTCTAAAACTTATTAATTTCACCATTACAAAACTTTTAATAAGAGCAAACACAATGAATGCTAGACATGTGGAACATTTATACATGAATGCTACACTTTTGCGCTGAATACATATTAACCGACAAATAGAAGATCGACACATGTCATAATGAACGCAAAAGTCTAGTAGTCTACAACCGACAAATAGAAGATCGACACGTGTCATAATTGACGCAATACTGGTCGGCCATTGGCATAATCTTGACACACCTGAAGTATTTGTGTAAGAGAGTTTGAACATAACTATTTCTATCATACTTGTCAAAATATAAATTAAAAAAAAGAGATCACTTTCTATTCGTGTGATTAACAAACAAATAATTTATACATTGGATAGAGAGACTGCTCCCACAAAAGTCGAGTAGAATCACGGCCTGTTGAGTGATACGATAAAGACGCTAAAATGACGCCGTTTTGACTTGCATATATGAAAAACTTACTGTGTAAAGAAATAGAGGCTTAGTGAAGGAATGTCTTCCTTCATTATCTCCCATGATTCCTTCACTAGTTCTTCTTGCTTCTCACTGAAACCCATCTCACACACCTACACAGAGAGATTAATGTATGTATATGATTGTATATGCATATATTTGGGTGTTGTGTGAATTATAGATGTCAATCATTGATGTGTTTATAGGGGATAAGGTTGCAAATTGTTAAATGTGGTGGAGATGGTGAAAGTTAAAACATGGGCCGCATAATTTGTTTTGGCCTTTGACTTCATTGAAGGACGCTTAGGGGTTATGCTTATGCCACTTTAATATGCACCTATTTTGTCCATAGGTACACAATTAACGAGATTATGTGTTTTTTTAACCTGTTTAGCAAGAATCAGATGCATGAGTTGTTTTTTTATTTAGAAATCATGAATGTATGGAAGTATTCATTTCTTCATGACTTCTAATTATATATCCGGTGTTTGACTTAGCTTTTATTTTACATAAGAAGTCATGATCTTATATATGAAGTCTTACCATAAGGTTATATAACAAAAACATTATCAGTTCTTCTAAGACCCTCCCTCTTAGGGACTCACGAAATTGACTTGAATGAGATTTGAATTACACGAATACATACTCATGGTCTTAACTCTTATGTCCTACAATCCTACTTTTTTTAAACCATTCTAGCAAGGTTTTAGAATGTATATTACAAATCATCAAAATGCCAAAAAATTCTCGATGCTTGACTTAGCTCTAATTTTGCATAGGGTTGGGCTAGATTGTTAAATCTATATGCGGTCTTCCTCTTCACCATGTGCAGGAAGCTAATTCTTACGGTTTGAACCCATGAGCTCAAGGTCACAAAGCAACAACTCACCAATTACTGCAAGATCCGTCCTCACAAAAACACCAATATAAACAAATATAATTAGCTTTACAACATAAATAGGACCACCTTTTGTTGCTTTTAACCAACTTTACAACATGAATTCGAGCTTTGTTGTGAAATTTGTAGATGCAGTTGAATTTAACTATCTTTCTAAGCATGTAGTAACAACATTTCACAACTGAAATAATATAAAGCATACTCACCTTATATTAGGTACATAATGCTGGTAACGTATATAAATTGTTCTCGCCTTATTAATTAATGACCGATTTAACAAAGTAATAAGCCATTGGCACCACAATGGTGCTCGAAATCTCGAATACATTACATGTTTTACTGAAAGATGAGGTGGTGGTGGGGAAGACTCGAAATAAACACTTCACTAAGTGTTGTATCAGGCTATTCTAATATGATAAAAAAATTCCAAACTAATTATTTCTAGTCTTCTCCCCAACACATCTCTTTCTCGGTAAAAAAAAAATGTGTTACCGGCAATGATCTGCTCTGGCATTTTTAATTAGTTGATAGTTTTGTACAATACCACTTACATGATTGATCTTTTTTTTAATACAAAGTATAACCTAAAATGATAACTAACCTAGTGATTTTAAAAAAGCTCATGTATGCTTGCATCATCGTCATTGATAGAATACAATCAATGGATATCATTTTTTTATTTGTATGTGTTTAGATAGGTTACAAAATTATACTTTGATATGTCTAAACCGTATGTATTAAAAGAATACAGACACGAGGTATACAGAGTGACTATTTTCATGATTTCTCTTGTTTTTATCGACATCAACTTCGACTTAACATCAACACCCTTTGTCATCAAAACCCTTTTTGAATTCACATGCAAAGAAGATGGTAATTGTACAACAAAGAATGCACCAAATACAACTTACACGATGCAGTAGAAAAGATATTGATCTAAATATACAGGAGTCTCTAACAGTTCACAATCATTGCAGTTTCTTTATACTTGAAAAGACCCCGTCGACCATTGTTGCTTAACTTCACTACTTCCTCTTGTCCCTCGCCTTGTAACCAAAACCTTGACCGCATATTCATCGTGCACAAGACTCTTATAGCAGTTATTTGCAACAACTCATGTTAGCTGTGAACCAAAAAGATGTATGCAATATAAATACTTGTCAACCTGAGATCATACACAAAATTAATTATGAACATTAGGAGGCTTCATAGAAATCAAGAAAAATTTAGCTTCTATTGGTTTTATCCGTTGATAAGTGTCGCTTTCGGGCTATGTTGATCCCTTTGTCCAAGGTTATTTTTTAGCATCAAATTAAAGATGTGCATAACACAGAAACCCTCAATGCAGCATAATCAACTGCTAAATTAAACCCTCAATGCAGCATAATCAACTGCTAAATTATCTACTTTTAACGATGAAACATAAAAGCTCGAATTACAGGGTGTAAATGAAGCGGAAAAACCTTATCATGCTGATGTGATTTCATATATTTTCATTTCCAAATGATGTCCCCTAAGAATTGAAGAGCTGGTACACCTCTGATTTCTACATCAACAAGAGGTGCCTGCACCAGAAGCAAACTAGACAGCTCCGGATCATTTCGGATCATATCAATTGCGCGTGTTTGGTCCTGAAATATTTACAATGTGAAATTAGAGTGGCGGAACCGGTTAAACCCCCATTGTAATTCCAATCCAATTATGTGAAAATTAATCAGTTTGAGCTATATGTTAATGCCAACAGGCTAAAAAAATGGCTGAAAGGGAAACGAGTCAATCGGTTAAAAAGTAGCCTAATATACTCAAGTGTGTAAAGCCTTTTAAATTGTGTCGTTTTGAAATATGGAGTATCTTTCTAATAATCATTTATGTAACAATATTTAACAATTAACTGCTTACAAATGTTGAGGGAAAAAAAAAGAAAAAAATTTGGCAGGTCAACCCAGCTTGTTTGACCTTCCCTGAAAGTATTATTCTTTTAAGCACTTGATCCAAAGAACCAGATCTAGAGATCCATACTTAAAATAGTGACCCGGGGTTTAGCAGCGAGAACTCCGACCCAAAAGTTTATTTGACTCCATATTTTCATCATAGCTTACTCTTAGTTTATTTATATGGTATTGCTAGATCATTTTGTAGAATTTCTAAAATTGTCTTCATGCGTAAGAATTTCATCATATGATTATACAACTTATGTAAGTTATAACCTGATTATGACTTTTCAAGATTAATGAATTTTTGAATATAATATTTGGCATATAACATAGATATATATGAGAAAAAATGTACCTTCCTTTTCATAGCACAAAACTTGCAGTCAGAAGCAGATGGGGGAAGAATTTGATTAACAATAAGCCTTTTGACAGGAACATTTTCCTTAGTAAGTGAAGCACGCAACCTCGATGACTCACTGATCGCCATTACCTAAAAAATTGTTATTAGTTTTATCAATATTTAACACATTAAATATTTACAATATTCAAAAAAAGTGAAATGATGTCAGCCCAACCACGTTAAAACATTACCTGTTTTAACATGTTAGCCCCAACCCACCTGACCGAGTCAGCTTGGTCAGTGGTTCCAGCCAGTACCAAAGCAAACTGAATCATTAACACTTGTAAATTTATGTAGAGTATAGTACCTACTTACCGTAGGAATTGTCACTATAACAAATTCTGTCGAGTTGGTGTCACGAAAAAGCTCCCGTACTTTAATCATCCTCTCCCTTAGTTTCTCCAGTTTATCAGACTACGTGACCATGAAAAGAATTTGGCTAACACTCTCGTTAAATATATATGCAATTAAAATGTCATTAAACCATCATTCTTACAGCATCTTGACGGGTTTCTTCTTGTCCAAATACATTTTTGATGGCTGAAGTAGCCGATGATATTTTCTGCCTAAGCTGTAAGTTGCGAATTTGTAAATGAGAATATCAACAGAAAAAATTGAAAAAAAGTTGAAAAGTATAAAGCTCACATATATGTAAGTAAAGAAGCAGAATCTAGAAACAAGAATAAGCACTGAACATTTCTAGTATCGCGATACATTGCAGTATTTCCTTTGAGAGGATACGAATTAAGTTCCTACATTCTTTCTTGGAAAGTTCATGGGTTATAGTTACCTATCTGCACACTATAAGTTATTGATTTTGAAAGGGCATTTCGGATGTTCTTCAAATAGTCAAACATCTGACTAGGCATGCAGAGTTGGAGGGTGGTTTGACTTTATAAAATGTCCAAAGTAAGCTTTATGAAAGAAAGATAATGAAATGTTGAAGACACTAATCAGTAGCAGCTATTTAATGATGATAATGAGAGATTATGTACTTCCGACTTAAAACTTATCAAAGACTAAAATGTGGCAGCTTTCAGACATCCCAAAATGGGGACCGACTAATCCATGATATTTAGAAATTGTCCAATAGGCAAAGAAATTCATATACTAAACATACAAGTGAGTGACGATAATATAACTGAAAACTTAAGCCAAACCGAGCACTTCGTTTAAATAAGAACTTTACCTTTAATATCTTCCCAATTGATGCATCCAAAAAATCAGGCAATGACAAAAGCCGCAGTGTATGACCCTGTTACCACATTGTATTATGTTCAAAAAATCTACATTTTCAACACAAATATAAATATAGATGTTTAGAGGAAAAAAAGTTGTTTTACTTACCGTGGGTGCAGTATCAAAAACTATGCGCGTAAACATGTTATATTCTTGCGATTCAAGAAATTGTATAACCTGTCAAAAGATTTATGTAATTAACAAGACTTATAGAAAATTAGCAAAAAAATTATGAACCTTAATATCAATGATTACCTTAGAAATTGCAATAGCTTCATCTAAACCAGGAGGAGGTGTGTCCAATAGCTCCCCTAGCTTCAGCTCTCCTAACTTTCTTGATCAATGATCAGAAAACATCAGAAATGATCGAATAAACTGAAAAACTAAGGCAAGAAAGAGCCAACTTAGAGGTGTCCATTTCAGCCAGTTTATGTGAAAACGGGTCAATTTTAAATAAATCTGACAGCTAAAAGGAAAAAATGTCAATCGTTTAAAAGTCAACAAAAGCATAATTAAGTGTTTAGAACCTTTATTCAAAATTACGGATCATCCATTTCAGGTCAACCAGCCCATTTTGACCCGCCCTAAAAGGGGCGTACCTGGTGCTGCAAAGAGCTCCCGCGTTTTCGCAGGGTCCAGGGAGGGTCCGTCCCATTTAAGGGAAGATGTACGCGGTCTTTCCCCCACATTTTGTGGGGAGGCCGTTTCCACGGATCGAACCTGAGACCTTTGGTCCCTTAGGAACAGCTTTGACCCGCCCTAAAAATGATATGAAAAACAAGGAGGGGGAAAAAAAGCATAACGACAACAACCTGGAATGTGGAAACACCAAAAATAGTTATAAAAAATAAGGGGAACGTAAAAAATTATTCAGGTGTTTTACTTGATCAGCAAGCATCCCAAGACCCATGCCATCCATGAAATCTTTGACTCCACTTCCACCATTCTTCTTGCTTACATCGCGAAACTCTTCCCTTGCTTTCTCCGGATTTATCTGCCATGAGTGTACCCTTATCATTAAAACAAAAATACAACAATCACGATGAATACTTTATAGAGTAAACGAAGAAAAATACATCAAAGCAAATGATTTATCATACAAACCTCCAAAGCAAAGAGAGGAGAAACAGGTCCTTCAACAGGTACAAGAGTTCCACCAGTCAGGTCCTAACACGAGAATGGACAACAGTGAATTTCAAAGAAAATCTTTAGGCACATAAAACGAAAATAAAAGAGAATCAATATAAGATAGCTGTTATTTAGTCGTGAAAATTTCAACACACTATGAATGGGTTGAGTTGGGATGTATTTTATCTTGCACATTTTATATAAACAAACTAGAAAGTCGCTGAATGTCAAATTTTAATTGCATACAGCCTCCTGAATTGTTTTAATCAAAGATTTAAGATTATTATTGTAATAACCTTGTTTTTGTAAACATAACTAACACGTTAATTGTTTATTCAAAAAATGAATATGGACAAAATAGAGTTTGTGGGTCAACAAACCTAACCATTTCGACCCATGCTATAATATAACATGTTTCAACCCGAACCCATCTTGATGCACCCAACCTCCCGAACCAGCCCATCTTCCTCAGATATCATTTAATTGCATAAATGGGACAGAAAAAGTACTAGTTACCTGCGCGAAAGAGTCACTCAAAGAATGTGCAGGATCAGTTGAAACTACAAGAGTTGGATGACCATTATTTGCAAATTTTACAGCAAGTGAAGCGGCACAACTTGTTTTACCAACACCACCTTTCCCGCCAAGCATATAGTACTTTCTTTGGGTACCCGAAACCATCTCATCAAACTCTGCTGTGGTTTCAGCAGGAGCTACTGCCGATATCACTGTCAAGAAGTTTTAGGCATGTTTAACATCACGGTTTCTTCCTCTTTAAATTAGCATTCTCGATAAATTGTCTTAAAAACAAGAATGCCTCTAAAAAGTTATGTACTGCAAAAACTAATCTGAAACATCTAGAAAATGGTCTGTAACATCTAAAAATGGCCTGAAATATGTTTAAACTAGCCTGAACCCACCTAAAACATGTCTATAACCACTAAAAATGGCATGTTTTTACTGTTTGAAGGCCCAAGGCTCACACTTTGCACCTTCGACTACCTAGTTATACATCAACTCTGTAAAACCCATAAAAGGAAATCTCATAGTATCCTATCCTCTCTGTCCCATAAAATGGGCAACATCTTGGTTTCATAAAGATTTATGACATTTCAATAGTTCAATCAAATGCCTAAACTTAGAGGTGAATTCAACATCATCACTAATATGTAATGTTAAAACTGGTTCAAAATGCATCAATTTATCATCACAACCAATAATGGAACTACTTCTGCAACAATTTTACTAAAAACTCTATATCAAAACAATGATCATCCTTAGAAAAACCTCAAAAAAATCATGCATTTACCAAACATGAATATCTGTTCATTGGTTTCAGATATGGACATATCATCTTGAACTTAAACAAATACAAAACCACCGAATTCATCACATATTATCACAAAATCCCATAAACAATGATCAATATGATTATCCCAAATTGAACAAACCAAAATACACACATGGGTGTGAACAAAATCTCACCTTTTAACAATTTTCTTGATTGCTTTCTTTTCAAATAAAGGGATTGTAGACTAAAGCTGAAGATTGCATCGAGTTTGTACGGATTGAAAGGGGTTGGATAAGAAACAACTCCAGTTCGTGCTATCGATGTAAATCGATTTGGTGAAGAAGAAGAAGATGAAAAAAACTTGAAGGGAGTCGAATGATAAGGCGTTATTGCCATTTTGCTTTGTAATTTGGGGAAAAACCTTGAAAATAGTTTCAGGGTGTATGGTTTTATAGGATGATTGATGATTTCGCTAGTGAACTGCGATTTCGGATAACTTGAAGGGTTGGAGATGACCAAAGTGTAAAAAGATTTTGTAGATGGGAAAAGTTTGTTTTGAGTCCTTGTATGTGTGCATATTTGCATTTGGATCCCTCGGTTAATCTTGTGGAATGTGGATTATGACCCCCATTAGGGCCAAAATCTCTAATTCTTGTGATCTTAATTTACACACTTTTTATTTATAAAAAAACAAAATTTAGAGATGACTACTATTCAAGTGCAACGCTTTGTGATGAGAGCGTAAACCGTTCTAAGTAACATCATTGTCACACCGTTAACCACCAACACCAGAAAATCTCGTAAAACAAAATAAATAAAACCAAACAAAAAATAAATTATAAAAACGTGAAACTGTGCACGTGTGTTACGGCATTTAATGTGTATAAATTAGAACGAAACGTAAAACACAACGCGACCATTAAACAAATGTAAAAATGTTGGACCGCATACGCATGTTGCGGTATGTTAACTCGAAAATTTTAAACGGATACGTGTAATGAAAAAATTGTAAAAGAATAAATGTAAATGAGACTAAAGTTGAAAGTGGAAAAAGTGTTAGTATTAAATGTAAAGGTTGAAAACTATATGATTAAAAGTAAAAAAAACAAAAATAAAATAAGATACGATCTACAAAGCATACAGTACAAACCATAATGCACAACTAAATTAATAATTAGTATTATATAAATGTGTCCTTGGGTCAACCAAACATGACCCGATCCTTACGAAATCAAAAATTTTGAAAAATTATTATATGTAGGTCGGTCAACATAAGCCTCAATTCCTACGAAAAAGTATTTGTTTTAACATGAATGATGAATCTGTTACCAACTTATCTGAACCTCTTCCCTGAGAAGTTACACATGTCTTCTTTGGAGACTTTGAACTTGTGGGTACTGTGTAGGAATGATTTACCCCAAAATCATTCGCAAACCCCCCAAATGTTGGTTCAGGCTTAATAATACTCTATTGGTACTCATGAACATAAGGTTGCGTTTGGTTAGAAGAATGGAATGGAATGGAATGGAATGGAATGGAATGGAATGGAATTGAAAAACTAGTATAATTTTCAAGTAAAATTAAGTTTGAGTGAGTAATGAAACGTAAAACCCAAGGGAATATTTCACCTCAAATTCCCTTGGTTGTGGGATTTCAAATTCCCTCTCTAGGTGGAAGGATTTTGAAATTCCACAACCAAGGGAATTTGAGGTGAAACATTCCATTGGGTTTTACATTTCATTACCCGCTCAAACATAATTTTACTTGAAAAGTACTAGTTTCTCAATTCCATTCCATTTAATTCTATTCTTCCAACCAAACGCAGCCTAAGAGTTTAACCCTTCAAGAAAACCTACACACACTCCAATAAGAGTTGACCTACACACAAAGTATTTTACTTCCTCTCAACTCTCTCCACTTAAACAACTTGCAGACTTAAATAAAGGCACAAAACAGACTATCCACCACATGCTAAGTGAGCTAAAAAAATCCACTTATTTGAAATTATCCCCTAGTGACTCTACAAACAAAAGTAACAAACTCATGACCAACAAAAGACTTAGGGGCTGTTTGTTTGCCTCTTAATGAGGCTGGTCAGACCTTAATGTCTGACTGGGTCAGACATGGGTCGTTTGGTTTGATACCTCTTAATAAGGGGCTGCTCTGACTGAACCTCTTATTCAATCAGAGGTGAACTTGAATCTGACCCGAGTCAGATCTATGTCGCGACCCTCATCACCCTCACCATCGACCAAATTGCATCTGCATCATCGAAACCATCGAACTCATCATCTCTGTCGACCGCGACCCTCACCATCGAACTCGAACCCATTGAACCCATCGAACCCATCGAACCCATCGAACCACTCGAACCCATCTCTGCATCTGACCAGCAACCATCGAACCCATCGAACTCATCACCCTCACCATCCCTCTGTCGACCGCGACCCTCATCATCATCATCACCGGGAAGCAACCGCGACCCCCATCGAACCCATCGAACCACTCGAACCCATCTCTGGATCGGGCGGCGGAGGTGAGCGAAGATGCACTGGTGGAGTAGTGGCGGTGGCGGAGGGAGGAGCGGAGGAGGGTGGCGATGAGCCGCCGGGAAGACATCGGAGAGATGAGTGATGAGTGAATTAGGGTTTGAAATGTGCCATCGGGAAGAAAGTGAGAGAGACGGTGATGAGTGAATTGTGGTTGTGGTGTTTTAAATTAAAACTTTCCTTTTTACAACCAAACACAATTATTCATTCAGATCTCTTACTGGTTCAGACCTCTTACTGGTTCAGACCCTCTTATTCATTCAGCACTTATTCAATCAGATGTTGCCAAACAACCCCTTAAACCGCATGAGAGTAAGTCAAAAACTACATGATGATGAATCCATTCAAATAATGAAATAAAGCTCCACTGACCCGAAACCCGCTACTCATTTTGTGTCTTTGTATGTCGTTTTTCATTCTATCTGTTCTAACTAATCTCATCGCGGTATCGCCCCTCTTACTCTCCAAGACCGTTTTAGTGTTCTACGTACAACTAATATGTGGACATTGCATGTAGAAGAAGTCTTAAATCTTATGAAACTTAATTTAATCTCATTGATTATCCTCTCAGCCTAGACTTAGGAGCTGTTTGGTTCAACCTTTTAATGGTTCAGATGTCTGAATGGTTCAAACTGTTTGTTTTGCGAGCAAACTTCTGAATGGTTCAGACATTTGCCTCTGAATGGTTAAACATTATACTGAGTTTGAATGGTTAAGACCTCTTACCTGAATTGGTCATACATTTGTATTTGAATAGTTAAATGATATACTAGCTATTAATGATTCAGACCATTTAATAGTTTAGCACTTAATGGTTCAGACTTCGTATTGGTTCAACACTTAATCATTCAGAAATTGCCAAACAATCCCTTAGAATTCTTAGCTTCAACATCCACCGATGGCTCTGCTAGGATTTGGAATGCTAATGATGTGTTTCAGTCAACTCTTTGACTCAAAATTCGGTAAGCTCGAACGAAGTAACAAACACTTAAATGTTAAAGAAAATAGAGAAAAGTTATGTTACAACACCAAACTCCCTTTTAGTTCTAGGCTCATATGCTGCTTTTTTGCTGTTGCAGGATGAAAAAATTGAGCTATATCGATGTTATAACTTATAAGGGTGGAACAAAACCATATCTATCTCACACGGTCCAAAAAGGTAGATTTGCGAATTAAGGGTAATATGATTCAGTTGGTGACGTATGTGTAATAATAGTAATGAAGATGGAGGTTTGTTTCCGGAGTAAGAGGCTTCACTTGAGAGTTGGGATTTCCGGTCACCTCTCTAGTTTTTTGTCACAGTGAAAGATAAAGCAATCATGTAGGCTCGACCCAAAACATCTTTTGCCGATTTCTTTAGAAGAAATTAATAAATAATATTTGTCTAATATATGATTAAAATATCTAGAATATGTCAATAACAATCTATTAATTTGTCAACCTACTTGTAACTATTTCTCAGGTATCCCTCGCTTTCATAAACCCCTACACACTTGGTAAACCATATGCCCATGAACAAAATGACGCCGTTTTAATTGGCCATGTTGTCTTTTTCTTACTTGAATTTGGTACTAGAAAAAAGACGTGTAACTGATGACTTTGTTTAGATTTCTTATTAAAATTTATGTTGTCTGATTTGTAGTAATTTTTTTCTTCATAATATGAATATGAATCTGTATATATTGTTCTATTTAATAAATTTATTATAATTCTATATATCTAAACTGAGCTTCCTAGACGGTTAACTAACCATTCGGCCATTAAAAACATGTTAACATGGACTAGTAGAGAACCCGCGCGATGCGGCGGGGGCAATACAACGATGACGACAATCTATAACATGATACTCGTTTTATGCTAATTAACGAATATTCTCATAGGTTCTATTATATGATACTTTTGTTAGCTTTCTTATTCGTATATTGGAAGCAACTGTAGTATCGTGACAACAGAAGCAACATCCACATAGAAATCAACAACAACGTACGTCAAGATATTTTATTTAACTAAATAACATCCAACAATGCATATTGATTCATACTTTTCTTGTACTCTATTACATTTGAGACAACACAACACTTGGCAATTTCAACTGGTACCAACTACGAATAAGTTATTCATTTTGACCTGTTTCCTGATTCGACCATTTTGCACTTTATGTTCAAATTTCAGCAGCTTGGCATCAATTTCCCACACATCAGTTCCATTAGTAGGTATTTTCACATGACCATTTGAAGGCATAGAGGTGCTTGGTATTGGAACATTATTAGAAATAGTGGGTGAAGAATGTTTTCCTTCCTGCAGAAAAGTTGTAAATTACATGAAGTGGCAAACATAATATTGCAAAAGTCTGTAAGTGTTAACAAGAAACTACCTCCGCCTTCATTATCTTCTTTGCTATTGCATTTCTGAGCTGTTCAGTTTCCTAAAAGTTGCCAAAACAATCAGTACACATATAAAAGATTCTAATAAATTCTCCATAACCAACAACTGCTGCTTAAAACTTCTTACCTTTGTTAGCTATGAATGTTTTCCATTTCAGAATAATAATCGCATACACAACAATGAAAAGATTGACCATTTATGAAAAAAATTCTGTTTTATTGGATATTGTTCCAGTTATATAGAGACAACTAAAACCATACCTCATGAGGCCATCCATCAACAACAAAGACATCCAATGAGAAGCTATCAGCAGTGGAGAAAGCATGTGCTTCTTGAATGTTCAATCCAACCTCAGAAAATAAAGAGGTCAACTGCATAATTGATAAGCCATAGCTTACTCATGATCTCTTACTACAAATCCCACAATCAAGAAAACTAAACCCTTATTTTATAGAAGTCATCATGCAAATATGCAATTAGCTAGTTTTCCATCATTCAAGTGTATTGTCCATAACACTGAAGCTAAAACCACTCAAGTTTTGACTTCCAACAACACATAAAAGTTCATAAATATCATTCATAAACGTAAAACTAACTTTTTATTATTTTATATAATAAAAAATAATTTATACCTGACTGAGGAGTTTTGGTATATCAATCGTCGAAAACGTGATCTCGTGCATAGGCCTGCGTTATCCGGATTCATAAAGTATTGTTAATGGGTCGCTATTTTTCAGTAACAAACTAACAACTTGAGGATCTACTAAGAATAACAGTACAAAATTTGACAGTCTGTAGAACAAATAGGATCAAGTTAAACAATTTGGCAAAACTATAAAAAAATGAATGTCTATAAGTCATAATTATAAGAACAATGGCTTAGATTTACAACATTTAGTATGTACGGTAGTTAATCATACACAAGTATTTATTGGTATATACCTTATTAACCTATAATAAGCCATCATACATAATTTTCAAAATCAAACTGTTGATGGATTTAGAGCTGTTCAGGAAAAAATTAGAAGCAGATCTATGAAACATGCATATTAGAAATAATTTTTTGACAAAAGTAGAAAAAGTCCAAAACTAACTAATATGAATAAAGTTAGCTTTAATAAATTGTAAACAATCAAACAATATGATGTTACACGCTATATTATTTCTTCACTACATTCATCAGCATTAGCAAGTTACAAAGTTTTATGAGTTAAAAATAGATTACCTGGAAAAGACTGAAGTTGAATTTACATCGCTGGCGGTATAATTGTCATGATGTCTATTGACTTTAAGTGCAAGTGCTTCAAGATTTTGTGCTGAACCAAAAGACGGCGGGGGGTGCAATCTGAAGAGAGCATAACCATGGGGGGAGATGAAGAAGAGCATAACGAAGAACAATAAGTTAGAAAAGAGATTACTTATAACCCTAACAAATATTTCAGAAAACAACAGAATTCAAACTATTGACATGTAAAAAGAGTAACAACATCCAAGAATAAATCTATCAGAATCTATCCTAATAGGAAATTGCGTTTGAAGAATATAAAAAGATCACATGATAGTTCCCACAAGTAAATAAGTAAATTAATAAAAAGACTGATAATTTATAAGTAAATATACCGCAGCTACGCGAGTAAGCCTCCCTTGATCTTCAACTCCTACAGGGGTCCCCTCAAGCCCAAGAATACGTGTGCAAGCACTCACTAAATGCCTTGCATAATCGTAAGTGTGAAAACTAAAACATAAACAAAACAATAATCAGTTCTTGAGTTATAAAAGCCATAACTAAAAGAAAGGATTATAAACATGAGGTAGTTACCCCGACTAAATCAGCTGCAAGAACTGCTGTTAGCAGCTCTGACCGAGAGGGCATTATCCTATGAATCTCAGAGGACGGAAATGGAGTATGCAGAAACCAACCAACTTTCATGTTCGGGTTTTGTCTTTTAAACATTTTGGAAGAAACATAAGATGGTAATCATGACACCAAACAACATCTCCTTCTTGATAAATTTCTTCTACTACATCTGCAAACATTTGATTCGCCTTTTTGTATGCATCGAATTGTGATTGAAAATTACAGATAGTTGCAAGCCAATCTTCTTGAGGAAGCCCCAGATAATGAAAAAGTGGCCACAATATATTGTTACAGTAACCGTTGTAATATAAATGAACAAGATCTTCATCAAGAAAAATAGGAACACATCTCTGCATATAAAGTTAACAACAAATGACTATATGAGATGAAATTTTTTGCTATTGCAAGTAACAAAAACTAAAGGTTACATATTGAAACGTAGAATCAACCTTCTTGGCTAAAGCTTCGGTAAGTGATTTTTGTCCAGTAAATCTATCAAACATTTTAGGTAAACATTTAAAAACCTAGGTCAATTACATAATTCATGAGTAAAACTTAAAGTTTCTGAACATCAAGTGGTGTTGTAGATGAAAGTAGTCATTGGTGGTATCACCAAGAGCATGAATATAAAATCTATGAAGACTTATGGTTTGAGCCCTATTATCTTACCTCTCACTCAAGTTACCTTTGTTTTCAAGCCACAAATTCACCAGCTAACTCCGAGTAACCATTGAACTACAAAACTACTGAAATAGTAAATTAGAACCAATAAATGTTTGTAAATAGAGTAGTTGAACGAATAAAATATACGTTACGACCCAAGTTAAATAGTCCATTGCTTCCAACCCTTTGGAGCTTTTAGTGGTCATCTTAATTGACCATTGCTAGTGAACAACGATATTGATAGTCACTTCAACCAACATCAAATGTGCAATTCTTTTACATCCTCCAAATACAATATATGTGTATGAAAATAAGTACATCAAAATTATGTTTTTAAATGGCATATGTGACCTCTAATTTTTTTTTACAATAACCTCATATAATACATTGTGTGAATGGATTAATAATTGGATTCACATTCTCAGTAGTTATGTGTTATCCTGATTTTTTTCATTACATTCAAACGTTCCATGTTCGAACCTTTGCTTAAATATATTTTTCTAAATTTTAAAAATAGGAGCATTAGCCCTCTAACTCTAACTCCCTTATGGGCTTCTTTTCCCTTTCACTCATAAGAGCATATGCAAAATATATATGATCTCATATATACACGTAACTATGGTTGTCAAATGACATTTTTCTAGATCATCTTAAAATATTTTTTTTTCAAAAGGGTATTAAAGTTATTCGAGTACTCATGTTCACTTTATTTCCAATAGTTAATATAATTAATTACTACACTACTCTCTATCTCTCTCTCACACATAATCTTTTAGAATCATAATTGTTTTCAAACCTTAGATCTTTTCATTTTCATTATAAGAGCATTTACATCCCATTCAAGAAAAGTTTATGAGTGAAATCTTTATATTAAATAAAATGGTTGTGGTGGATAACCGCATACTCGTGGATCTACTTTTGAGTATCGTATGTTTTTTAAGTGACGACTTATTATCTTGTTCTTTAGAGCTTTAGGTGACTATCTCTCACTTTGAAGCCGGATATCGTGGAGTTGTCAATGTCATTGTCAAAACATGTAAGACAGTCTGTTTCTTGGGCTTCATTGTCCAATACTTCATGTCATCCACTAACTCATCACAACATCAACACACCAAAATTAAGAACCACATTCATATATAGCCATGTATATTATGTAATTTGTTTTTAGGGAAAATTACCAAAATGATCAATTGACCAACCCAAATTACGAAAATAATCATTGACCATTTCTTTTGATGAAAATAGACTTTTGAATTTGACCCTCGCCACCGGCGAGGAAAATTCATGATACCTCGCCCACGTGGATTAAATATCCATCGCCCACGTGTCCGTATCTTGCCCACGTGTATAGTGCGTATTTAAAAATAAAAAAGCGAGGGCACCGTCATACGAGGCGAGGGATTTGACCCATCACTCACCCACTCAGCGAGGTCACATTGTTTCAGGCGAGTGATTTGACACATCGCTAGCCCACGTCAGCAGCCATGTCAGCGAGGTAGTCGAAGTAGGCGAGAATGTGACCCATCCCTCGCCCACGTCAGTGAGGGCACATTGTTCCGGGCGAGGGATTTGCCCCATACCTCGCTCACGTCAGCGGCCACGTCAGATACCAATTTTAAGTAGAAAACTTTTATGTTTCATTTAAGAAAAACACGTTACGGTTAATAAATGCATATATATTTACTACTAATAATTATTATGTCTTTCATTTAAGAAAAACACGTTGGCAAAGCCCGCGAAGGACAAATCAAACTTGCTTTAGTGGCCCAGCTCATATTTTCCTATTTTTTGAGTTTCTTTCTAAAAAAGTATATATGAAATAATATTTATTATTTTGGTGTACGTTTAAAAATATTTATCAAAATGGATAAATCTAATACTTTTTTAAAAAATTTAATTTTTAACTCCAAAAACTTTTCACCCCACGTTCATATAAACGATTCCTCCACTTTATTTATTTTAGACGACACATTTATAACTGCAATTCCAACTTTAATTTGCGATTTTGTGATTCTACACAGGCTTGCGATATTAATATTTGATCAACTTAATAATATATTATATTTCCATTTGTTCAGCTTCTTAATATTGTTTTCAGTTGATCAGTTATTGATTTTAGTTCTATCAATCAGTGATTTTGTTCAAACTCAAGTTCAGGGTATTGATATTAGTTTTTCTCAATTTTATTAATCGACTAGCTTTAGTAAACCCGTGTAAAACACGAGTTGAATAAATAAAATATTAAATTGAATAAAAATTATTAATTATAAAATGATAGACTAAAACATGACATGATTGAAACTATGTATAAGTAATAGTTATAAGTAATAAAACAATAAAATGATCTTTTTAATTTTTTTATTTTTTCAAAGATAAATTAGACATTTTGTTTTAAAACAACATTAATTTTTTTTAAAATTTTTCTTAGTATAAATCCCTATTTTAATTATTTTTGTTTTATTAAAAAATTACTTTAAAAACCAATTTTAAAATATTACGTAAAAATAATTTTATTTTTTAGAAAAAAATATTTTTAGAAAAAACTATCTCTATAGAAATAACATTAATAAAATTTATCTTTTTTAATTTATTAAATATTAATTATAATATAAAAATAAATAGATAATATTATTAGTAATTAATGTGATTATTTAATAGGTGAGAGAAGCGGGAAAATTTTGATTAGAATTAATGTAGTGCTGACACGTGGCATTAGATGATTCTAAAAATTGACATGTGGCAATCATAGTTACCCTTTTATTAGAGTAGTAAGATTCTCTCACGTTAGTTTACTTTATCAATCCTTTTGGTATGCATATGCATTCTATCGTAAACTGTCGATTTTATTTCATGTTTTTATATTTTCCTTCTAATGAATATTTGATATTGAGACCATTAGTTGACTGATTTTATTCAACATTTTGTTTATGTTTAATACTAAAACGATCAACTTTTAACGTTTATTTATGTGTTTTTATTAACATTTTGTTTGTAATTGATACTGAAACGATCAAGTTTTAATGTTTTTTATGTGTTTTTATTTTTAGTTGAAAAATAACATCTTAAAAAATTCAAATCGAATGTGAATGTTAAGGCGCTCCTTCTTATGTCAGATATAATTGTGTTGAATCACGATTTTACTTGAAAATTGAAGAACATGTCTAACACATTAACCTTTTAATGGTAGATCTCTTTGAATACCGTTTACAAAATATCATTTACTACCACTATATAGTATGATATTAACTGACATTTTACAAAGTTTCAGAGAATTTTAAGAAGAAAGTAACAAGAATGTTGAGAAAAATGTAAGATTTCATAAAGGGTAAACATTGTATTATATAGGACAAAATAAAATTAAATTAAACTTTTAAGTATTTAAAAAACAATAAATAATTACAAATCTTGGATTTTTTGATTTATTTTTTTTAATTTTGGACGAGGAGGGGTATTTTCGTAAATATGGGCGAGGGATTCACATAATCCCTCGCTGAGTGGTGCGTGCGGATAGTATATATATTTTGATAAAAGTTTTTTGCACAGATTCAGTTTTAAATGGTTATTACTAATACTAACTACACACACAAAAGGCAAGTGTACCTATCGTGAGGTAATATAGTGTTGGTAAGAACCGAGTATCAATCCGTGGACACACTAAGCCTACTCAACAACCCTCATAATTGACTATCAGTTTTGATTTAGAAAATGATAAGTTAAACAAAATAACAATAAATAAAGATAGATAAAGATAGATTGAGACTTTTGGTGATTCTTTCAGTGAAGTAAGGCTGTTATCCTAATTTAGATTACACTTATACAACTGTGATGAATTGGTGGTGTGATTAAATATATTGAATAAAGTAATTATGTTAACGTTTATAAAGATGAGCTGGCGCGATTTCTCGTCTATCCGCTCCGTAGTGACCAGGACCAACACAGGTTGAGATTTACTGCTTAGGTCAAGGCCCTAGTGATGTAGGTAAATCTTTTGTGTCCTTTTCGACATATGATTTCTGAAAACATAACTTAATGTAAGAAGAGAGTTGATCAAGTTCTATTCTAACATACCATTAGTTTTAGAAAACCATAACAATTACTGTAGATTTCTCAGACTAATAAAAGGGAACCCGTAAATGATCAGAAAGTTAAGGTCTTATGATTTCTAATAACCATCTCTAGTTAATTAGCCATAGTTGTTATGAATAAAAGTTGATCATACGTTTTTCAACCGTGTATGACAATCACAATTACAAACCATAAACTTATAACCCCCCGTTCAAATGTAGGTGCTACCCATCGAAAGTTTTCCCAAGACCACCATAACATTAACACAATTTAAATCACACCATTAGTTCATCACAAATTACATAATATTTCACTAAATTAGGATAACAAATGAAGTTTAGCTCATAATGAGCTTGAACATAACAACAAAGATAGAAGATAGTAGTGAAATCATCGATAAATTAGAACAATCAAACCGGTGATTCACTATGGATGATGTTAAACGATCCCGAGCTTCTTCTAAGTGTTGGATGGACCTCCAAAACCTTCTAAGGACCTCCAAAGACTGGGTTCCCGAGAGAGAACACCAGCACTTCACCTCCCAAAAGCTCTTTTCAAAGTTGCAAATGAAGTCCTATTTATAGGCTTTCTGGAGTGTTTAAGCACGGCCCCGTGCCTAAAAGGTATGGCCCCGTGATAGTACAATGCTTACGAAAGTTGGTCGGCTCGTACGTGCAGGAGTTGTCGGGCACGGCCCCGTGACAAATGGGGCACGGCCCCGTGAAAGGGCCAAGCACGGCCCCGTGAAAGGGCCAAGCACGGCCCCGTGACTATTAGGGCACGGCCCCGTGACTGCTTTTGGGGAACAGTACTTTTTGTCCTGTCAGATGTCCAATCACGGGGGTGTGTCAGATTAGCACGGGGGTGTGTTTCAGGCAAGGCATGGGGGCGTGCTAAATGAAGCACGGCCCCATGCTTGAATTCCAAAACTTGGTTTTCTTCATTTTCTTCTTATTTATGCTCCTTTTGTTCATCTTGGCCTTTTCCAAGCCTGAAAACACAATATGAACGATTTAGGTATCAAATCATCATTTTCATTAAGAGTTTATAGAATAATTGGTGTGCAATTGATATGTTTTATATGTATAATTTGAAGCACATCAAATATCCCCACACTTAAACTTTGCTTGTCCTCAAGCAAAAATCACTTAAAATGACAATTCCATCAAGAACCAAATAAATCAAAAGATAAATATGTCTTTCGGGAAATACGCAAGTAAAAATTATTTCATCCAAATGCAATCATTTTAGGCACGTATAGAATGAAATCCTAGCAAGCAATGGGATTGTTAGTAAAGATATAATCATGTAAAAATCCACACTTCTCACAAGATGCACTCACACTCGGCTAAATATATGGAATCATACATAAGATGAAGTATGACTAATACGCTCAATTGCCTAGTATGAATACGTGTGAAATCATATGCTTGTTAAGGGATCAATTCTCCAGCTACTTAGATATTTATCTGCATAAATCATTAGGTCTTTGATGGGTTGTAACTTGGCTCGGGCTCGGGTATGGAATATTTGGAAAAAGTGGCTAAATGCTAAAGACGACGGTCTTGGCTTATTTTTCTAACATAAACTACAAGGAAACAGCAAAAAGTTCCCTATACAATACTTCAAGCTAGAAGGGATATGCTAACTTGAGGACTCGTTTAAGGTCAGATTGTCAAGACCGTATTTTGCTTTCAGAAACCTTACTTCATCCTTTACTCGAAGATACACAAAACTATCCTTTTGTAAGGATCGTTCGGCTTGAAGCCTAATAGCACCCAATCGGATCAGTTCCGTGTATTCGTATTGAGACTCAGTTTGGTTCTTTTTGCATTTTCCATCGTGTGACCAATTTCCACAATTCGGGCACCTTTCGTATCTTTTGCCCGTCTCTTTATAGCGCTTTTTGAAATTCCACAAAATGGCGAAACTTGTTCCTTTTTTCGCCATTTCTTTCTTGCGTCGTACGTGAGGTTGAAAATTTGTTCTCGGATTTCCGGGGGAAGTCCCGGTTTTGCGTGATGAAGGCAACAAAGCAAATTAAAATCAAAAGAATGCATTCCAGTTCTTTTAGGTCTGCCGGTAAAAGACCAAATTTTTTTTTCTCTTTCTTTTTTTTCTTTTTTTTCTCTTTTTTTTCTCTTTTTTTTCTTCTTTTTTTTTATAAACAAAATCGTGTCTTTAACGAAAAACGGGTTTTGTTGAAGGCTTTTTGGTTAAGTGACTTGGTGATTCGGGTGATCAAAATAAAAACGTTTAAGCTCAACGGGGCTAACTAGGGTTGACGTTCGGGTAAGGAAAATTAAAAGAAAAGGGTTGGGGCTTGAATGGTTAAGGTTTCCTAGTGCCTAACTCATTTTCATGCAGAAAATACTAATTAAGGTCTTGAAATATATACCCAAAGCAAGTTCTAATCACACGTATCATAAGGCACCCTCAATTGAATCCAGAATGAAAGTAAAATTGTAAAGATTTGCAAAAGCTGTTTTAAGGCTCAAAAATAAACTCACAAATGGATGGATTGGGTAAAAGTGTTTTATTTTACATGATTGAATATTTTTACTGGATTATTGCTTTTAAGGATATCACAAAAAATACGTTTTCAATTTTTATTTGGATTCTTCTTATTTACTTATTTATTTCCCGAAAACGTATATTTATAATTTAGTTTATTAAAAATTGTTTAAATTTTTGGTTTCGTATCATAAAAATTAATGGTTAAGTGATTTTAAAATTTTTCAATTTGGACCTATTTTAGCAAAGTATCAAATGTGTATCTCAATTAATCCCAATTAATCCCATCCCCACACTTAAAATTCACATTGTCCCTAATGTGATCAATAATATAAAACAAAGAATGGTAACGAGATACTCCCCTAAAAATGATGAGTCGAATGCGTACGATCGTTTTTCCACAGCCGCCTTGAATGAGCTCAAAAGAATACATCGGGATTAATCTAAAACATCACCAATTTATTTAAGCAGAAAGTTAAAGTCCTAAGCACACAAAATAAAAATAAACAGACTGAAAGTAACATAGAGCCATGTTTTGGTTACGGGTCCTTGGCTAGACCCTTCCCCACACTTAGTTTTTAATGAGGTGGAGGTTTATCACCTCCAAAAAAAATTCTTAGTTGTTACATCGATTTGGCCATTAACCGATGACCATTAACTTTGAAGCTTAGTCCCTCATTGTTTTCAACCTTGATAGCATTATGTGGATCGACTTCTTCTTTTTTTTTTATAATTATTAAAAAAAATTTTTGAAGTAAAACAAAATAGTCAAAAATTTGGATTGCCTTTCAAACTACCATGTGTCCCCGGCAACGGCGCCAAAAACTTGGTGCGTGCGGATAGTATATATATTTTGATAAAGGTTTTTTGCACAGATTCAGTTTTAAATGGTTATTACTAATACTAACTACACACACAAAAGGCAAGTGTACCTATCGTGAGGTAATATAGTGTTGGTAAGAACCGAGTATCAATCCGTGGACACACTAAGCCTACTCAACAACCCTCATAATTGACTATCAGTTTTGATTTAGAAAATGATAAGTTAAACAAAATAACAATAAATAAAGATAGATAAAGATAGATTGAGACTTTTGGTGATTCTTTCAGTGAAGTAAGGCTGTTATCCTAATTTAGATTACACTTATGCAACTGTGATAAATTGGTGGTGTGATTAAAGATATTGAATAAAGTAATTATGTTAACGTTTATAAAGATGAGCTGGCGCGATTTCTCGTCTATCCGCTCCGTAGTGACCAGGACCAACACAGGTTGAGATTTACTGCTTAGGTCAAGGCCCTAGTGATGTAGGTAAATCTTTTGTGTCTTTTTCGACATATGATTTCTGAAAACATAACTTAATGTAAGAAGAGAGTTGATCAAGTTCTATTCTAACATACCATTAATTTTAGAAAACCATAACAATTACTGTAGATTTCTCAGACTAATAAAAGGGAACCCGTAAATGATCAGAAAGTTAAGGTCTTATGATTTCTAATAACCATCTCTAGTTAATTAGCCATAGTTGTTATGAATAAAAGTTGATCATACGTTTTTCAACCGTGTATGACAATCATAATTACAAACCATAAACTTATAACCCCCCGTTCAAATGTAGGTGCTACCCATCGAAAGTTTTCCCAAGACCACCATAACATTAACACAATTTAAATCACACCATTAGTTCATCACAAATTACATAATATTTCACTAAATTAGGATAACAAATGAAGTTTAGCTTATAATGAGCTTGAACATAACAACAAAGATAGAAGATAGTAGTGAAATCATCGATAAATTAGAACAATCAAACCGGTGATTCACTATGGATGATGTTAAACGATCCCGAGCTTCTTCTAAGTGTTGGATGGACCTCCAAAACCTTCTAAGGACCTCCAAAGACTGGGTTCCCGAGAGGGAACAGCAGCACTTCACCTCCCAAAAGCTCTTTTCAAAGTTATAAATGAAGTCCTATTTATAGGCTTTCTAGAGTGTTTAAGCACGGCCCCGTGATAGTACAATGCTTACGAAAGTTGGTCGGCTCGTACGTGCAGGAATTGTCGGGCACGGCCCCGTGACAAATGGGGCACGGCCCCGTGAAAGGGCCAAGCACGGCCCCATGACTATTAGGGCACGACCCCGTGACTGCTTTTGGAGAACAGTACTTTTTGTCTTGTCAGATGTCCAATCACGGGGGTGTGTCAGATTAGCACGGGGGTGTGTTTCAGGCAAGGCATGGGGGCGTGCTAAATGAAGCACGGCCCCATGCTTGAATTCCAAAACTTGGTTTTCTTCATTTTCTTCTTATTTATGCTCCTTTTGTTCATCTTGGCCTTTTCCAAGCCTGAAAACACAATATGAACGATTTAGGTATCAAATCATCATTTTCATTAAGAGTTTATAGAATAATTGATGTGCAATTGATATGTTTTATATGTATAATTTGAAGCACATCACTAAGTCAGCGAGGGATTGCAGACACGTCAGCGAGGGATCCACGTGGGCGAGTGATTATACCATTCCCTCGCCGGGCACAATTTTCGAGGCGAGGGATTCCCATATTCCCTCGCCGACTCAGCGATGGATGACACGTGGCAGTCTCTGATTGTTTTTTTTTCAAATTTTTAATTTTGACCGGTTATTTTGGTAATCCATTTTGATCAATTGGTCATTTTTGTAATTTTCTCTTGTTTTTAATTATGAGGATCACTAAAATATAGTATCCTTTATAAATGGGGCCTACTAAAGAGACGCCCTCAAGGATATTCAGACGCCCTACTTACGGGCCGTAAGGCCCTTCACGGGCCGTATTGACTGTCGGGTAGTCAAATCAGTCATTCAAAAACGTAACGGCCCGTGAAGATGTTCACGGTCATATTTTTTCACGGCTCGTGAAGCCCTTCACGGCCCGTTTGGCACTCCACTTACGGGCCGTGAACTTCTTTACGGGTCCTATTTTCACCTTCAATAATTTGACAAGATATATTATTCCTCGTTTTTCGTGTAATTTTGTATTTATTACGTTATTTGATATGACGTAATATTCCTCGATAGTCGTGTAAATTTGTATTTATTACATTATTTGATATGACGTAATATTACTCGATATTCGTGTTAATTATGTGACGAGATGTAATATTCCATTTGAACTACTATATAAACGTTAGTTTATAAATTCATTTTATAATTCAAATTTCTACGATATAAATTCATTTCATTTCAACTACTATATAAACGCAATATTCCATTTCAACTACTATATAAACGTTAATATTTAACGTTACGATGTCTTTCTGGGATAGCAACTATCTATTCGGTTCGGAATCTAACTATTACCCTGAGGAGGGTTACGGTTATTACGATGAGGTTGCTTCAAACTATTTAGGACAGTTCGCGTCCAATTACGGCGGGAATGACGGCGGCGATGACGGGGGTGATAACGGTGGCGATAGCAGCAGTGATAATGACGGTTCTGGTTCTGGTAAAAGAGGTTTATACGACACAAATCAAGTTATAAGATATATCATATTTAATTTTACTTTCATTTAGTAATAACTAACTAAAAATATTAAATTGATTAGGTTTTCTCATCTCGTGAAGAATTAGTTGATTGGGCAACTAACGTGGGGCGAGAAAATGGGTTTATTATTGTCACCAAACGTTTAAAAAGAAATTCGAATGGTGTGGTGGTTAAAATTTGGTTGAAATGTGATCGGGGTGGTGTATATAAGGGAGCATCCACTCTAAGAAAAAGTGGCACGAAAAAAACAAACTGTCAATTTGAATTGCAGGGTAAGTACCAGATGAAGAGAGATGGGTGGATTATAGTTGTTGTGGATGATACTCATAACCATGAACCTGCTGAACACCTGGAAGGACATGCATACGCAATGAGGCTCACCGAAAATGAGCTTTCTACTGTAAAGAATCTGACCGAGCAAAATATTAACCCTCGAAACATTCTAGGCACGTTGAGGGAACAAAATCCCAATAACGTGTCTGTGTTACGAACCATATATAACGCTCGGGCAAAAGTTAAAAAGTCCACCAGAATTGGTGAAACCCCAATGCAGGTTTTTTTTCTATACTACAACAACATCAATATATTTACACCCCTCACATAGATGAAACGACAAATACCGTCGACGGGGTTTTTTTATACATCCCACATCTCACACATTATGGCGTGCGTACCCACACGTGCTGATGATTGATACAACATACAAAACTAACTTGTATAAAATGCCATTTGTTCAAATGGTTGGTGTGACATCCACCCTGAAATCTTTTTCTGTTGCTCACGCATTCATTGATTATGAGCGTAAAGCCAACTTCAGATGGGTGTTAGAGCAACTAAAAGCAACGCTGGAAGAAAAGTGTATGGAGCCCCGTCTTATACTAACCGACCGAGACCTCGCTCTGATGAATGCATCAGAAGAAGTTTTTCGAGTGCTGTTCGATTACTTTGCAGATGGCATATTTCGGAAAATATCGCTAAACATTGCAAGGCGAGTTTTTCAAATGAAGAGTGGGGTGCTTTTGAGCATGTGTGGTCGGTACTTATTAACTCTGCAACGACGGACATATACGCTTATAATTACGACCGGCTTTATCGTAGATTGGTGTCCAAACATTCAAGTAAGTTTTCTAGTGTTATTCTTAAAAATATATGTATATTTACATAAAAATAAGTACATTTTTTTAAATAGGAGTGCTGATTTACCTCAAAAATAACTGGTTGGACCCCTATAAAGAGAGATTTGTGTCGGCGTGGATAAATAAAAGTTATAACTTCGGTCAGCACACAACGAACCGAGTTGAGAGCCAACATTCGTTGTTGAAAAGTTACCTGAAAGAAACCAATAGCACCCTGGATAGATTTATTCATTTTATTAATAATATCTTAGTTACCCAGGAAATTGCTATAAAAGAAAGTTTTACCAAAAGCAAAATCATGTTTATGGTGCAGCATAATCATGAAGTGCTTAAATTGCTGCGAGGTAACGTTTCTATTGCGGCTTTGGATATGTTAGTTGGTGAGATTAATAGGATAAATCATCTAATTCTATCCAAAGAATCATGTGGCTGCCTTCTTTTTACCAGCTGTAGTCTTCCGTGTGCTTGTAAATTAAGCAATTACTTTCAAACAGGTGAATGTTCTTTTACAATTTTTATTTTTTCATGAAAACTTTTATTATATTTAATTTAATATATTATTTTATAGGTCAATGTATCCCGCTCGATGCCATTAATGTTTTTTGGAGGAAGCTAGATTTTTCACCCGCGTATATTGTACGGGAGGTTCAAGTAGATGTACATAAAGAGATGGATATGGTGACAAAACATTTACTTGTCCAACCCGAAAATGTGAAAAAATCTTTGATTAATATTTTCAAATCTTTCATTAATCCTTAAAAAACTGATAAAAAACCTCCTAAAGTAGAAACACATATACGGGGTCGTCCAAAAAAAGATAAGCAAAAAGAAACAATATTAGACCCCCCCAAACATAGTTCATATGTTCAACCTAGAGAAAATTTTGAAGGTCCGCCAACATATTCAAGTTCGGTGGTGAAGTCAAAACAAGGGTCTTTGCAGCGCAGTCAATCCATGTCTTCGAAATCAAGAGCCAAAGATGGATTATCTCAACAGAGTTCCAAGTTTTCATATATCCCGGGCGACGAAGATAAAAACAATTTTTTCCGGTTTAACCGCTGGATTCCATCATTCTTTTTCCCGTATATTTCAGGTGTGGATGATGTTTTAGCCGACGGCAATTGTGGTTTTCGTGCTATAGCACTCGCACTGGGATATGGTGAAAATCACTGGCGTTTTATTCGTACGGAACTTATAGCTGAGTTGGATGAAAACAGACATAGGTACGCTGCGATGTTTCCTGATATAAACGAAATAAGGGAATCATTAAACTGGAACGGCTTAGGTGCAGCTCCCCACAAAAATTGGATGACAGTGCCACCTGCTACAATCCTTATTGCTAACAGGTTTCGAGTGGTTATAATTTTTATATCTATCGGCAACTCCGCTACTTTTTTCTCGTTCTGGTTATCTCCTCGTGATATCAGTGAACATCGTATAATTTCAATTGCTTATGTTCAAGATAGCCATTTCATTAGAATTCGATTAGTGGGTGACTATCCAATGCCTGTTCCAAGCAAATATTGGTATTTGTACAAAACAGAAAATGTTAATAATTAGGAGGCTATATACGGAAGTCGAATTCAAAAATATCTTGAACTAAGGCCCGTAGACCCGGTTGAACGTATAGATCTAGAATAATTTACACATTTATCAATTCTTTATTGTTATTGAATTGTAAACATGTAATCTATTATTTATTCAATTCTTTATTGTTATTGAATTGTAAACATGTAATCAATTCTTTCGTTTTCCAAAGAAAAATGCAATAAGAAGATTATCGAATTTTTCTTCAACCTTTGAATTTTGTTTATATGAGCTGAGCATTTGGTTAGCATAAAAGGTGTGTAGGAATGTTAATGATATGAGATGCATAATATTTGTTGAGAGGATAATATTTGCAAGTTGCACCCTAAACCATTTGCTTGTAAGTTGCACCCTAAACCGTTTGTTGAATTGTAAACATGTAATCAATTATTTATTTAATTAATATTGTTGTTGAATTGTAAACATATAATTAAACATTTAAACGTCATCCAAAATAAGTCATAATATATCAATCAAATTTTTCAATTTTTTTACATGAAAGGTAAATAAAACAATAAAAGCCTACTATCTATGCGTCATGACAACCACCAGCATCACCACCACCAGCATCCTCCTCATCACCACCAGCAGCCTCCTCGTCATCACCCGCAGGTCGTCTGACAAACGGAGGCAACTCCGGCCGAGGGGGGAGGTCGATACCCTGGCTAGCAGCCAAAATGCTGCACGCATCCGCCGTCCATACTAGCAAGGCGTGGGACTGGCGCAACAAATGTAGTGCCTCCGCCATAAACTCCCCCGTCGGCGGAATCTGCCGAATGATGGTCCTAGGAACAGGCGGTACTGGCGGTGGGACGGGTGCTCTGGCGTGTGGCTGGGGCTGCGACTACTGCTGCGGCACCGACTGCTCCTCCTCCTCACCAACGTCCGCCACCGGCTGCCAGATGGTCCGACCACCATCAGTGGACCATCGGAGGTCGTCGCCAAATTTGGCGGCAATCCCCATGGCCTTGACGGTCTGTCGACCCAAAATCCGAGGCGACGTGTCCGTCGTCTGCCTCGCAATTAGGGCGTCCGTAAACAACCCTAAGCGCGAGGCAATGACAGTGATGTAAGAGCCGCAAACAATCGGGCTATCCATCTGCAAAACAATGAAATAAGAGGCATAATTATGAGTCGCACAATAGATAATACTTATTTATTAAGAATTAATATAAATATTTTTTTACCTTCCCTGAATGACGCTGAAGAAATAGGCGGCCATGCAGTGAGCAAGATTCACCCGCCTAGGTGAAAGCAAGGCCCTCAGAAAAAATAAATCAAGGAGCGACACCTGCTCCATACTCTGGTCTCTGCTGGCAATGGTGCCGGCAATGCACCGGTGTAGGTACCAGTGCAACGGATCTCTAATGGAGCTCGCCCTAATGGCGCCCTCCCATGGCTGGTCGGAAATGGTCGGCCACCATCCGACCAGAGGAGCCGCCTCTGACTGGACCTCGTCAGAATAAAAACGAGGATCCTGCGTCTCCTCCTGGGTGTAAAACCCAAGAGTCACCGCCCACTGAGCGAGGATGAACTCAAACCTAGTGCTCGCCAGCATAAATCGAACAGCTAGGTGCTCGCGGGGGTCATCATCCTCCGTCGCGGGAGTGAACAAAAACGTAAACAAAAACTCCAACGTGAGCTCCTTGTAGCCCCTCCTAGATCCATAATCAAACATACGCCTCCAGGGCGTCTCTCCCTCGAGCCTAACGATGTCCTGGGCACGTGCTATATCTCCAACCTCCTCTAGCACGTCCCAGTTGAGGGTGCGGGTCCCCTTCAGGGGCCGTCCAATCAGCTTCCACAGCCTAAGCCGCGGCTGTGTCTCTCGAGGAAAACGAAGATGCGGATGTGTGTCCAGGAAGTCACCCTGACCCTCAGGCTCGGTCTCTGGACGTGAACGTTTGCGCGGCGGCATAATGTGCAAAAAAAATTAGAAAATCTCAAGAACAAAAAAAGGGTTACGGGCCGTGAGACTCCCTCACGGGCCGTAACCTTTTGAATGTTCAAAGGGTTACGGCCCGTGACCAGTAGTCACGGCCCGTGACCCTTTGAAAATTCAAAAGGTTACGGCCCGTGAGAGAGTCTCACGGCCCGTAACCCCCAAAATTTTCAGATTATTTTCGTTTTTAAATTAAATTTTAACATATTTAAACCATAAATATACAAAAATAAAATACGAATTTGAATACGTACCGTAATAAGGAGTCGGCGGTATGAAAGTGATGAAAATCCGGAGCTCGTGACAGAGTGAATCGAATGTGTGTTTAGGGGGCGTAAATGAAGAAATGGACCGTGAGATCGTATATATAATACGGCTTCACGGTCGTGAAGGGCCTCACGGCCCGTTACTGATGGCAAAAACGGGCCGTGAAAGACCTCACGGCCCGTGAGGTGGGTAATTTTTAAAAACAACCGTTGAGACTTCACGGCCCGTTTGGTAGCCCACATACGGGCCGTAACGTCCCTCACGGGCCGTTTCATTATTTTTTAAGTCTATAAATTCAACCACTTCACATAACCAATTCACACAAATTTACTCAATATCCAAACCATGAGTGCTACAAGTTTTACATCAAGTTCCTCGTCCCATTCACCAGATCAAAATCCATGGACGGATGAAGAGGATGTGACTTTAGTAAGATCTTGTATCGAAAATTCAGGGACTATCCCACCAAATTCAATATTTTGGAACCGGGTTTCAACTTGTTTTCATCAAATTCTCGAACGTGAAGAATATCGCACCACTCGTGAACTTAGCAACAAGTGGTTTGACTTGAGAAGGAAGGTCACGACATTTCACCAGCTCTACAAAGACGTTTACAACAATCGAAATACGTTATGGAATGATACGGATATTATGACAACAACTCAAGAAAGATATCGGGAGCATTTTGGAATTTCTTTTAACCATTTTGCGGCTTGGATCTTTTATAAAGATCAAGAAGATTAAAAATTATGTGTTTTATTATTGTGTGATAATAACGGTTTATCGTTTTTAATAAAGTGTACTAATAAACGTTTATGTTTTAATAAAATATTTAATTACTGTTCTACATTATACGTCTAGAATACAGTTCGTCTGCTATAAATCTTCGGAATCTAAAGCAAGCATCCTGTAAGCTAACCTCTTGCCACTCTAAAGATCTATTTTGAACCAACCTACGCAATAACATACAAATTACAACTCCCGAATCTCGACCAATATGACCGGCGTTAGGAGGCCAAACGGTTTCACCGGATACGACCAGTTCTTCGATTTGTTCTTGTCCGGAGTGCTGCCAATATTGTATACGTGACAAAAATGTAAAAAGTACGATTCGAATTGTACGAAAATCGTTCGGGTATTACGATGAATGCACCATGAATCATCACACGTATTTGGTCGGCATTCGTATGGAGAATATATACGAACTTGTAGTGAGTCCATAGAAATCTTAAAAAGATACCAATTTTCTTCGTCATCAGTCATTGGTACGTAAACCTACAAAACAATTTAATTCACGGTTATAAATTCAATATTTTATATTGTAAAACATGAAAACAGTATTACCGTATCAACTTCCCATAACGCGGGATATGGACAGTCACTCCCGTCGCCATATTCGTTACCATTAACGGACCCCGAGTATATTAAGTTAAACCACTCAAATGGGAGAATCGTCCAACGATCACTACCCGACAACTCGTCTGTTCTACGTATTTCTTCGTATCTCCATATTGTGAGTCTATTTGTCCACGCCCGAACATGCTATAAAATAACAACTTTTTTAATTGTTAGAATTTTAAAATAAAATAAAATATACAAAAAAAACTTTAAATCATACCTCTGTACCTAAAGACACGTTTCCGAGTAATTCATGCCAAAATTGTAACTGAATATCGGAATTACCCATGTAATACACCCTACATGTTTGGGAATCACCGTTACGTATAAAGTGAATAACATTTTGAGACCAGTTCCTCCCGTTCTGCCAATTATGGTTATCTATTGGATTAGGAATACTTTCCACAATATCTCTTGAGTTTGAAGAGGACTCATTTTGACGTCTTCTATTACCTCTACGAGAAGACATTTTAACTGTTTCGTTTCTCACTAACCGTATATAACAAGTAATATATATAACGTTTTATATAGAATTTTAAATCGAATCAAGGAATAATATGTCACGTCATATAATTATAAAATTTAAAAATGCACGCAAATCGAGGAAAAAAATTCTTAGAATGATTAATACGGCCCGTGAGAGAACTAACGGGCCGTTATTGGAATTGTTCACGGGCCGTGTGTGTTGATTCTTACGGGCCGTGATGTGTTTCACTGCCCGTGAGCGTGTAAAGATGTGAAAATTAATTTTCGCAAAACCATACGGCCCGTAAGGCCCTTCACGACCGTGAAAAAAGTCAAAGCGCGTCCCTTTATCACCTGACAGGGCGTCCCTTTAGCGTGGGCCTTATAAATAACTTATAAACTACTTTAAGAATAGACCAGACCACCTCTTCCTTCGTTTCCCCATATCAACCATATCTCATCCATCTCTTTTTCACACGAGTTAAAAAATTCCAAAAAATGAGCTACAAGATGCGTTAATACAATATGAAAAAAATATATAAAATCTTCTACGTTGATATTTCTGAATTTTATAAGCATGTAATATCATTGTGTTAGTTGGTGAGTGAGTATTTGATTGCCCAAGAAATTCAAATCTCACATATTTGAAATCCCAACTCTTATCTACATGAACCACTTGTGATGGAGACAGAGCCAATCAGTGCCTACGGGCCCAATTATCTTTCTCACTTCTGTTATTAACTAGTATTTACAACATGTCTTTCATAGAATGTAAGACCGTGAAAAAAACTAAACCCGAAATGTTTTCATAAACTCGAGTGTTAAATGAGATGTGAATAACATATGTTACTTTATATAAGGAAAACGAATCCTGAACATTATTGATTACACTTGAAACTATATAAAAAGACAAAACAAAGTGTTGGCGGTAGAGGCGTAGAAGTGTGAAAACCACTAACTTCGAAACGTCGCCATGAGCCCACACATTGAAGAGACGTAATTGGTAACATACATTTATATAAGAAAATTGAAACGTGGACATTGTTGGTAATATTTAAAATTTTATATCAGAAATTGAAACCATCGCGATCTCGTGTGTTGCGGCGAGGCCCTTGATTATACTTGGAACTTTGCATAAAAAAACGAAACCTCCAAAATAACTCGCGTCGAAACGTTGATAAATTAAGCACATCGTAACAAAAAAAAGTTAATGAGAATGAGAATGCACAAATTTGGATATTTATAAAATATCTTACTTTAAAAGTCATAGGAAAAAAAGAAACTTATAAGAAATTAAAATGTTGAATCGGCTTTGACAACTTGTACACTTGTATTTCAATAACTTGTATATTTTAAACATAAATAACAATGAGCAAGTCGTAACAACATATTTGAAATTTTATAAAATACTAAATTTTAATAATTACAAGGTAAAAATAGGGACAAAAAAACAAAAACAAAAAATGATGGGCGTGTAAAAAAAATATAGTGTATAACATATAAACTGTACCTATTGTTAAACTTAAAGAGGCTAAACTGTAACTTGTTAGCATTTAAATGAAACTTTAAAGTTATACATAAATTACTTGTACACAAAGTTTTAAACCTTCTGTCTTTTTATTATATAGTACTAGCGGATTAGACTCGCGTTTCGCTGCGGTTCGATTTTGAATGTATAAAAGAATGTCATAGTGATAGTTTTTAATTCTTTTGTAAAATGACACTTGTGTCTTAAGGTTTTACTTTATATAGTAGAATAGATAATAATCAAAATCTTAAATAATTTACACTTTTCTCATATATTTATTCTTTAATGCATTACTATATCGTAGAGTTAATAAGAAGGCCCCTCTGGTACGTCTCCTCTGGTAAGTCTATACTTCATTTTTGGTCTCAATGTCTAAATTATATTGTTGGTCTGAAAATTTACACAAATGTAACAAAGAATTTTCCTTTCATTGATGGGCTTTAACTTTTTATGTTAATTCCTAAAATGTGGTAATGCCCTTAGCTATTAAAAATATATGTATTGTTACAAGGCAAGGCTTCCCCAAAACCTTACCACCACAAGTTCCCAAGTTCGCCACCACCAAACTAATCGTATTGCCTACCCTTCATTCCTTCCCCGTTACAAATTTGTTTTTACTGGATCATATGATGATAACAAACTTTCGTTGGACTTTTTCGAATTGAGTATGACGCCATACGAGCACTGGATGCTCCCGCCTTACATAATTTTTTTTATTTATAATAGGTTTCATGTAATTGTTCACTACTTATCTCACCAAGTTTCTTCCACTTACTTCATGTTATGGAAAGGTCCTTCAGAACTAATGCAACATCTAATAGTTACATTACTCATATAATGAATGTTACTCATATAATGAATGTTACTTCGTCTCTGTACCCGTAAAGAGTCAATATCTGATGCCTATAATCACAACAATATGGGCTATTTAAAAAATAGTTATGGAGCTAGGTGTGAAACCATATATAATAAGCAAATAGAAAGGTTCTATCAATCCTACCCAAAAACATATGTGTTATATGGGGCGTATAACCCTCTGACATCGTACCCCCTTAAATTTTTCTTGTTTTCAGTGTATTCGACCCTATATGTGTTATATGGGGCGTATAACCCTCTGACATCGTACCACCTTAAATTTTCTTGTTTTCAGTGTATTCGACCCTATATGATTCGTATGGTGATATGATATAGACTTATACGATGCTTATAACAAATTTCAACACTAACAACAAGAAAAAATTTCAGGGGAACATCAGAGAGGTTATATGACTCATATAGGATTATACGACCATTTATACAACACTTATAACGTTATACAACCCGTATAAAAATACAAGGTGTTGATTTATATTAAAAACATCCCGATAACCGGACCCCTATTTTAATATAGTTTATAAATGTACCTGTTCCGTTTAAAAGTATCTGACCTAAACTAGCAAACTTGTACAGGTCTTTTTTAACCACTTGTATAATTTTCCTTATAATAAACACACACAAATGCGTAAACATAAAACTTTTCCCCAAACTGGTGCTGTAGTCTGCTAGATTCAACACTCACCACTGACAAATCATCCAAATGGCCATCGTCATCTCCGCCACCGCCACCGCCACCGCCACCGCCACCGTCACCACCACCATCGCCACCACCAAACTCTCTCTCCTCCGCCCTCACTTCCGCCGTCCGATCACACCTTTTCTCACTTCGCATCTGATTGGATCTGTTGCCGTCGATCTACACATCCAACGGCGTCTTCTTCTTCCTCCGCCGCGTGCTTTCGCTGGATATTTATCTGGTCATCTGCTTCGCGACGCCGGAGCAACGGTTGTCGTCGTCGCCGGAGCGTATGGATTGGTCGCCGGATTTGATAACCTCACACGGCGGCGTATCGTCGAACAGGTTAATTTATCTCAATTTTTGGTTAACCTAATTCAGTTTAATCTGCTTATAGTTTAGCTTATATGATTCAAATTCAAAGATCCCTCTACAACATTGGTGTTGTATAAATTAAATTTGGTCTTATATGAATCATCTGTGTTCAGTAACTGTGTTTTTTGAGTTTATAGTAGAAGTCATTTAACTAGAGAAAAGAAAACAGACACCTTCTCTTTCTCGTTTTTTCTCTTTTTTTTCTTTCTCTTCATTTCTTTCTATTATAAAAGAATTGATTTTAGTTTTTATTTTTCTTATATTTCATTTTATTTCTTCTTAAATAAACTTAAGAACACAAATTTATTACTTTCCTTCCATTTCGGTCATATTTGGCATTGCTTACTTTTGATTTTGAAAAGTTTTTTTTAAAATTAAAAAATTTAACTTTTCAAAACAACTTTTCAACTTATATCTCCATCTTCATCCGAACACATTTGCATATCAAAAGTAACTTTTAATAAGCAATCCCAAACACAACAGTTTTTATTCTCTTTCAACTTCCTTTCTTTTATCCTTTTAAATGAATCCGGGAACATGACGTTAGCGTTAAAGTAATGAAACTCACTTGATGCAAGGTTTGAGGCCCGTTTTCCATGGATTTAAATTAAATTTCTTTTAGAACTGTGTTTGGAACTAACTTTAAAAACTTGAGTGACTTTTTTTACGACTATATTTTAGGACAGAGATTTTAACCGATGAACATCAATTCACATTGAGATTTTAGGATAAGATGTTAACCGTTTATACTGTTTTTGACGTTAAAACTCTGAACCGATGAACATCAATTCACCATAAAAAAAATCCATTCACATTGAGAAAACTTCATTAAACAATGTTTTGATCTTGAAACTTAAAATATCTTATCCTTATGCTTTTGAACTAAAAGCTTTTGGTAGGATTTAAACTCATTGTAGTGTGAATCAGGTGGGGTATGATAGTGACACATGTGGTTAAAAAAAAAAAGACTTTGTAAATCGTCGCATCACATACTAGGGACGTGTCACGTGCACTTTCGCACGAATATAGCGGCCAAGCATTCTTCAGGTGAATTATTATCAAACGTTCCGGTGATGGCTTGCGAGTTTAAAAATTATTTTTTTCTTAAAATTCAAAGAAACCTCAAATGTTTTGAAAGAATATTTAAATTTTGTAGAAAATCTGATTTTTGTAAATTAATTTTTTTAATTTCTTGTTCTCACTTGTAGAAAATCTTTATATCTATTGAAACAAAGGTAAGGGCTTGACATCATCTGATCATATCCAAACCTACTATGTTAATGATATATTGTTCAATACAGTTGTTAATTTTCTTTTTTAATTAAACTTTTAATGTCACGGATTGCTTGAAAGGTGCTACTGCTTCGGATAGACTCGTACTTACAAGTTACATTAGGGGCGTGTTTTTTACCCGAACCCGAATACTAAACCCGAACTAAATCAACCCGAACCTGATTAAAGACTAACCCGAGCAATTCAACCCAATTATCACATTAAACTGAACCGATTTGTATAAATGGTTTGGTATTTGGGTTGCTTTTGTAAGATTCGGGTCAACCCGATTTGTATAAATGTTAGTTTTTTAAAATTTCCAAGTTTTTTTATATATTTGTGCGTATATTTATATTTGTGTGTTATGCTAGCGTTTATAAGATTTGAGAATTGTAGTTTTTTAATTTTTTATATTTCATTGTTGTGGTTCAAATTTATACTGTAACTTTGAGAAACATCAAAATATAATAGTTTTAAACATTTGAATATATATAATATATTGAATTTAAGTATGCAAAAACTTTCGGATCAAGATAATAAACAAAATTTTATATTGATAACACATGTTAAATCCCATACATTCACTTTTGATCAATGATTTCGAAACCGGACCGGACCGGCCGGTCCGACCGGTTCGACCGGGAACCGGTGATGAAGCCGGTTCGGTTCGGTGGTTTTGGACCGTTTTCGGTTGAACCGGCCGGTTCGTGCGGTCGACCGGTCCGACCGGAACCGGCGAACCGGGTTGAACCGGTTTTTGGATTTTTTTTTTTTAAATTTTAATAGAAAAATATTATTGGATATGGATTAAGGAACACCGGTTCGTTAATTTGGACTATGTTTACTTGAATGGTATGTATTTTGGATGTTGTTTTGGATTAAGGAACACCGGTTCGTTAATATATATTTGGAATTTTTTTATATTTTTTTAAATATTTATGACGTCATCCGGTTCATAATCCGGTCCGACCGGTCCGACCGGTCCGACCAGTGAACCTCTAGGCCGTCCGGTTCGCTTTCCGGTTCGGTTTTGAAAACATTGCTTTTGATTACATACACTACATACATATTACTTACACAAACATTTGAGATAACAAATAATTTAAAGGTTAATGATTTTGCCTAAACCCGATTACCGATAAACCCGACTTGAATAAACCAGAAAACCGATTAAATATTATTTATGTGGATTGGTCTTTGGGTTGATTTCCTACACCTAAATCCCTAAGTTACATCACCTCCATTTGTAATATCATTTTCACAAAACTATCATATATGTTGTTTGGTAAATACATATTCAAGAATCTAGATATCCCTACATAATTATTTTCTTTTAGAACGGCGGACTCCCACACACATACTCTTACTCCTTAACTTAGGTGCTGTTTGTTTCTGAAGAGGTAAAACGTCTGCGGTCTGCGGACCAAACGTCTGCAGTCTGTAATAAGAAGACTGTTTGTTTTTTAAAATCTGCAAACTATTAAAACCCTTGTTTCACACCTTTTATTGAAACTGATTTCAATCTTCTGACCTTTATCGTCCCTCATTGTTCTTAAGAATTTCACATTTCACTTTTATTAGCAAATGCACATTCTCCCCCTGCACATTCACCACACCCACTACCATCTCCACCACATCTTCACTGACGCCGACACCCGCCTTCGCCGGAGCCTCCCCACGCCACCCCACCTACGCCGGAGCACCTTCACCGACGTAGACCACCGCCTTCAAAGCCGCCTTCACCGCCGACACCCACCTTCTCCCCCGACACCCTCTCTCTACAACTTTCTAATTTGAACGAATGGATTATCTGTGCGAATTGTGCCGTGCATGGTGTATTGGAGCAGAGGTTTCTTCATAACATGAAAGAGATAACTATCTAAAAACCAAACCACATGCGATGCCATCGACTGGTAACGAAAGCGCTGACGAGCACGGTGAAGCCATCGACGGCGGCGAAGGACCGGAGAAGATGACCGGAAGTGAACAGAACACTAATAGCAAACTTCTCGAGAAGGTGGGAAAAGTAATCGTTTGATGAATGAAGCAAAAAACGATGACCATTAAAGTAACCGGAGAAGATAACCGGAGCCATCTGCCTGTTTTTCCTCTAGATTATCGCGCATTTGCAGGTCGTTTATCGTTCTCACCTTCAGTTATATCATATAGTCGGTGTTATTAATCTACTTCGTTATTTGATCATTGAAGTTATTGGAATGGAAGAAGTCAATAATATGCTTTTGTTTTGATTAGGTTTAATGATGATAGCATACATGGGATATGGTGTTCACGGGTTTGGGGTTGAAATGTGAAGAAGAGGTGGGAAGATTTCTGAAGACTTTAGTCCACCTCTTCTTGGAGAAGAGGTCACGCAGACCTTTTTTAATGAAATGTCTTCAGAAAAACAAACACTCTGCAGACCATAAACGTCTGCCCGCCTCTTTTTGGCGCAGACAAAAGAGCTTCAGAAGCTCTTTTTCAGAAAAACAAACACCGCCTTAATCAATAAGCAACATCTGGATAATTCATAAAAAATTACCACTCTAAGCAGTGACGGATTCAAAATTTTTTGTTAAGGAGACAAATATGGGTCGGATAAATATGGATGTTTTATTAAAGGGTGATTTGTAACACGACGGTAATTATTACGCACATCACTAGTTACGTTATTAAAGGGTGATTTGTAACACAACTGTAATTATTACCCACATCACTAGTTACGTTATGAGCTACATATACGTTGTGGTGTTCAATTCAGAATTGACGATTTGTGATGTTTGTATTGTAGTTGATTTGGTTTGTGAGTTGACAACTGAATAATGCAACAAGGAAATACTATATGCATTCGTTGTACGTCGTTGTACATACAATGTACTTGACATTTTCAAAGTCAATTGCAATATTGTACGCCTTCAGAACCGATAAAGTTCATGACTTCGTGAAAAATGTCAATAACCCCACGAATTCCATAAGGAGCACCCACAAATCAGGATGTCTTTAGTGTTTGCGTGGTGGAATAACTAACATAAATCTCGAGTGTGAAAGTATCACATTTGACTTTTAGAAGTCAAACTTAGAATCTTAGTGGAACCTGAAGCAAAACTTAGTTTGACAGTTTTAAGTTTTTAATTTCCTTATTATCTTTCATCTTCCTTTCAGAGTCTAAGCAGAAAGCTGGTCCATATATTATCTGGATTGCTTTATATGGGTTGTTGGCCTATTTTTAGGTAATTTTTATATTGACCATTGTTTATACAGAGTTGGGTTCAAATACGAAAAACTGAATACTAAGAACCATTTTATTCAACGGTGAATATATTGTTTGTTGAATCATAAAGAATTATAGTGTATGTATTAGTGAATACATGTGTTCACAATTCATACTATTCGTGTATTCACTGGTGAGCAAGTGACTAAAATGGTTCCTAATTGTATTTTTATATTTAGTGGTTCTCATATGAATCCACACCATATATATACATATATGTATGTATCAATCAAGCTCTTACGGTTGATATTTCAATCCTAGATTAGTGCTTCTACATATGCTCGTTATTTTGCTGCTTTAGTGCCCTTACTAAACTGTGCAAGGCTTCTTGTTCACGGTCTTTCCCTTGTAACCAATGAAGATCTCATAAAATCAGTCACTCGAGAAGGAAAACCGGAGTAAGTACTCATAATGCTATCCTTGATGGTTTGCTTAACCTTGGGGGGTTAGTTGCATATAAAGATAACCAACCTTGGTTCAATTTGTAGTTCAGGTAATAAACTTCTTTTAGAAACTTAAAAATATTATTGATTCAAGATAATGCAGTCAAAACGACACCACGACATGCTACTGACTTTTTCTGGCTATCAAGGTTGAAGGTTTTCTTGAGCATTTTGGAAGTTTTTATAAGTTTCGTGAAATAGAAATTAGACCAAAGTTGGTTATCTTCAAAATGATTTATGCCAATCGGTGTGGTTTCACTTTCAATAAGTTCCCAGATGAATTTATGCCAAATTTCAAAATGATTTAACTGTAGGGAATTGCTTAGAGGACCTCTATATTATGTTTTGATGTTGATTCTCTCTACTATTTTCTTCTGGCGCGAGTCACCAATCGGTGTGGTTTCACTTTCAATGATGTGTGGTGGTGATGGTATCTCTTCTCAGCCTCGTGTAGTCGCGTGTTTGATTCTTGGATTCATAGGCTTTTTTATTATCATTTATAAGTTTATATTTACATAATTCACTCTACAGGCATTGCAGATATCATGGGTAGAAGATTTGGGATCCATAAAATTCCTTACAACAAAGACAAGAGCTGGGCTGGTAGCATCTCTATGTTCACATTTGGTATCTTGATTTCAACTGGGTACACACCGATCTTAATGTTCCTTTTCCCTAATCAGTTGCAGAAATAAATATTTGTTTGACCCCTTATACTGCGGTAACATATAAATATGAATATATGATCATGTTACATGTACCTCAGTGATCGTTAAGATGTGGTAAATGATTGGGTGGGTTTGTAACAGGTCAAACAGGTTAGGTCAACATGGGTTTTCTAGTATGGGTTAACTTGGGTATAAATGTGACGGGTCGGAATGTCGGATTATGCAGTACATAAACAGTTTCTGTTTTCATTCTTTAAAGTTGCTACAAATAGGTAATAAGTTCCATGTGATTACAAGTACTGTATAATGATAATTCATAAAACTTTAACTTATATATGCTACTAGATAGTACTTCACAGACTTGTTTGCCTTATTAATATAACGTTATCTTAACACACGTTTGGAGCCTCTGTAGGATGTCTTAGCAAAAGAGTAGCACCAGTTAACAAAAAGTTAGAGGTACATGAACACATTTTCGTCCATCTTCTTAAGCAAAATTTTTATAAATAACTAGTTTTATTAGGGTTACAAAACTAATCCTATTTCATAATCGAACTCCAAAAAATATAACATATTAGGAGTTTGTATGCATAAGAAATTAACTTTGGACGACTTCCAACCTGTTCGACATGTTTCCTTTTTAGCTATTTTTTATTTGATCGTTTCAAATAAAACATAATCTAGATGGATCCATTTACATGTAAAACAGTAAAGAGTCAAAATTTACAACATCTACAATAATTGATCGGCCAAATACCATATGTTGACTTACATTCTTAAATGACTATTTTACCTTCTTACGCAGAATGCTGTACTACTTTTCAATGTTTGGTTACTTTGAGCTAGACTGGATGTTAACAATTCAAAGAGTGGCGACGGTTGCATTGGTGGCAACATTGGTCGAGTCACTACCGACAAAAGGAGGCATAGATGACAATATCTCGGTTCCTTTGGTAAGCATGATAATTGCATATTTGACCTTTGGCTTCTAAGTTTTAACCTTAATGCTGTATTCTTTCAGTTTTATATCATCATTTTTTGTTGTATGATATGAAATATTCTATTGATAATTTTGAGTAATTCGAAGGTGAAGTTATTATCGATGGTTATAAAATGAAATTAAATAACAGTAGTTCCAGAATCGATATAAGGTGTCGTTTTGAGTAGAGTTCAATCTTTTATGATACATGTGCATGTTTTGATGCTTTTCATTTTGGTTTGGTCACATTTCCTTTATCATTCTGTGGATTTTGATCAAATGTGAGAGTTTAGAAGAAAGTTTTCAAGACATTAATCGTTCCTAAAGAACAACGTTTTGCCTTGGCCTTCTTTTCACACTAGCGGATATGAAAGATAATAGGATAAATCGGATTCAGTTGTTAACTATAGTCGGTTGAAATAGAATTCATGACATGTTCCAGCCTAGCAGATGGTTTCATACAATCTTTACTATTTTCCAAAACAAGTCTAATCATAACCAACCGTTTCATATTTTTTTCAAAATAGCAAGGTCGTTGAAGTTTGATAGTTTTGTTAGTGTCACGCTTTTGAAAAATAAGTTTCATCCAGCGTGTAACCGAACTAGTTTCAAAGATACGAGATTTGAGAAATAACTCAGGGTACTTCCTTAGCATTATCAGGAGGACCCTGATCTAAAAAAAACAAAATAATTTATGCATCGGGTTGGTTGGACCACCAGGTGCTTGTGGTTCGTTACAAAAAGTAAAGTGAAATTTTAGAATTTTAGGGCGACGAAAATAATATAATAGGTATGTCATAAAAAGAGAGCATCTTAGAGCATTCACAATCTATCACTCATCCCCATCATTATAATTACACTAAAAGTTACTATTTTTCCTCTTATATTTTTAATTAAATAATACATTTTCAGACATTTATCATTACATTTTCTTTTTATCCACTCACAACCACTTTCAAAAGGATTAAAAAATTTATGAAAGTTGTACCGTGTTTTTGCAAATCTCAAATGCTCTTACCTTCTTTATATACACTTTTGAATTGCTAATGTTACTTCTAAAGTTCAACCCTTTCATCATCCAACTTTGACATTCCCGTTAACTCTTGTTGGATCCACTTTTGCCTAAACACAAAACATTTTACATTACCCTATATACCAATAAAATCAATAACGTAATTTAACATTTCAAGGAAATAGATACCTCAAAATCTCTAACCACATGATTATAATCCCACTTCAAAGATTGAAGACTCACACTCTACCTTATCTTTCAAAACAAATTTCGCAAAAAAGTAGTAAAACAACCCTTTTGTAAGTTGTAAAATTCTTTTTGATATCAAATTAATATTTGAGTGAAAACCAAAAAAAACATATCATCATGAATAGTAGAAGTCCAAAGATATATTAGAGTGACATGAATTGATACGTTTACAGATATACAAGATGATGAAACCGGAAATATTATAAATACATAAATAAATAATTTTGCATATTATTCTATGATACAATGTAAATTTTTTCCGATTAACACCCAATCAAAGTAGTGTTTCTGTTTGCTACTTCTTAAGGAAGCGAATTGACCAAGTTTTAATATAACATCAAACATTTACCAATTATGAAAATTTTACTTTTAAATAAGTTTTTATACAACTCCTATTTAAAGTTGTTATGAGCAAGCATAATAATCATAGATTTACATTTAATTTGAATTTGAATTTTTTCTTTTTAGGATTTCACTTGTATGTAGTGGCGGAGCTTTAATCATTGTTTAGGAGGAGCCGAAAGTCACGAGACTCAAACAAGGGGGGCCGAACTCAATACGCATAAACATGTTCGACGAAATATGCATAAAATTTCACTTCTGAGCGAAAAAATAGGTTAAGCGTAATCATAATCAAATCAGGGGGTCGTCCCCTTAAAAGCTTCGCCAACGCTTGTACGTTTTTTGTTTCGTGCTTAATCCTAATCATTGTTGTAAATGAAATTGAGTGGAAATCAAGTGTAAGTATTTAAAAGCTTTGTCTCTAAAATTGCTTTTGGTTACGAATTAATAACTCAAAATGTTATTATTAAATAGTTGAGATTTTTAAATATTTTCCCTTCTTTAAGACTATAAATTACTTATTTCTTCAAGTCATAAAATAAAATACATATATCTCATTTCTAATACATACTATAAACTTATCAATTTCACTAAAATTAACCTATCAAATCACTGTTTTTTTTATATTTTGTACAAAATGATTTTTACGTATTTATGTTTTGTTATTATAATTGATTAAAATGTTGACAATTATGTTTTGTATTTAGAGATATAAATGTGATTATCAGTGGTTATTGTTTAAAAATAAAATTTAAGCTTTTGTATATGTAGTTGTAATTTTATTGTTTTATATATGTACAAAAGACTTAAAGTTGATGAAATATATAACTAATGTTCTTAGAAAGAAAAGCGTATAAATCTAACTCGGTAAAAGTATAAATATAATAATTATTTAATAACTAATGTTAATAAAGTTGGTAAATATCTATACTCCTTTATAATATGTGAAGGATGGGCAGAAGAGTAAATTTACTCAGCTCGTAAGACGCGCCCGTTCATGTTTCTTCTTCACCTCCACCGCCGTGCGTTACGTTTGTTCGCCCTGGAGGTCGCCTCCACCAGCCGGCCGTTACATACATTAAATTGGGTCTTCGGTTGAACTACCCAACACTGTATATCATGCCTAATCAACCATTTCAGCACTTGCAGATCCTTCTTTCTTAGGATTAACGCTGCTGGGTATCTTCTTAATGGGTGTAAAATCATCATCAGATTCATCTTCTTTCTTCAACTTTGGTGCTGATTTCTAACTACCTCAGATGTACCCTCTTTCTCGTCGTTCATCGGGTATGCTTTTGTTTAGGTTTGATTACCCATTTATATAATACAATTCGTTTCACTCTTTTGTTTGATCGCTCATCGGAATCGTCTCCGTCGCCAGTGAAATCGACGGTGGTGGAAGCTGAAATCGCCGGTTTGCTAATTGGACTGATGAGAAGTCTCCTTACGATACTCTTGGTATATGTTGTTCATTTTTTAATTAGTTATTGATTTGAAAAAAATGGATACTGATGGATGATTATGTGATTGTTCTTGTGCAATTATGATCAGAAATGAGGGTTGTTACTAATTATTCAGTGATTGTTCTTATCACGTGTCAATGAGGGGGTGTTGGATGTGTTTTCTTTTACAAATGATAAAGTGACCATTGTTACTAGAAAAATCAAACAATGTCATGTAGGGTAGTTTGGTGATTTACTTTAAGTTATCACTTTGTATTGATCATAAGTTATCAGAAAATCAGAATCATAATCACTTTTTGCCAAAACAATCACAATAATTAGTTTAGCTACAACTACGGTTCGATTTGCAATTTCGAATGTTGTTGTGTTCGATTTAGCCCTATTTTGTAACGGCTAGGGTTTTGAGATTCGTGTTGTTGATGATTTGCAGGAGTTTACGGAATATGACAATTTTGATTTGTGTGTTGAGTATATTGAAGAATGTATGATCAAACATGCACCGATCGACGGTTTGCTTGGATTCTCACAGGTTTCATTGTTGATTTGATGATGATGATGATTATTATTATGATGATGATGATTATTATGATAATGATTATTATTATTAGTTTTGAGATTTGATGTAACATCGCGTATTTCAGGATATATATATATATATATATATATATATATATATATACACACACATATATATTAATTTTTTTTAAAATTACAACAATCATAATAATAATTATAAATAATAATATAGTAATAATAATCAAAATAATAATAATAATAATAATAATAATAACAATAATTATAATAATAAAGTCCAGGGGCTAAATGGTAATTTATGAAACTTAAAAACTAAGTTTTAAGCTTGAAATAACAAAACATAAACCACAGGGACCAAATCTGTAATTTCCGAATTTTCAAACCCAACCCCCCGCCCAACACCCGTTTTCCCGGCCAAACTCCGGCGCCGATTCCGGCAACCCTCCGGTAAGGGCCAAATCACCAAAATTACCCCATTTCAAACCTAATAACCTGATCGAGCCGTTTCTTGGAACCAAATCGAACAGAAATACAACCCAAACACGCGTGGACTCGGTCAAGTTAATGGCTAAATTTTCCACTTTGTTATCCGAACGTTCAACGGCTAGAACACCCACTAAATCACTAATATAATCAAATTAAAGCAATCAGCTCGAACTTTAACAACCTACAAACGAAATACAAGCTGCAAATCCAATCGAAACACACACGAACATTTAATTCGATTACCATCTCTGTCTCGACCTACAACTCGACCAACCACCACTCTCCGAGTCTTCTAAACACAAATCAACATAGGGTTTTTGATCATCAAGACTTGTAGAAGCTATCCACAAGTTTAATTGGATTATTATCAACATTTCATCTCGAATCGATTTCGACCTAGTCGCGACCCGTTCATCGAAGTATTCATCTACAATTCGAAACCAAACAGGTAAATTACACACACACATACTCGATTCTTCATGGGGAACAAAAGCCCCATGAATTCAAATGCATTCCATATCGAATTGAGCTTCAATTTAACCCAAATCGATCTAGGGTTCATCCTCAAATTGGGGATGTTTGCTGTTGTTATTTAAAAACAAAGGGAACAGACCCCTTTCGCGAATTGGGCTTTGGTTCACTGGTCCCGAGCTCCCATGTCAAACAGAAGGTCCCGGGTTCGACCCCGGGCACCTGCACTCATTTTTTTAAGGCCTTTTAAGCCTCTAAAAATTCCGGAAAAATTTGTAAAAATTATAAAAATGTTTTTACAAACATTAAAATTTTTAAACAACTAAAATTATTTTTCTGAAATTTATTTTAACACTTTATCTATTTTTATTAAAGGTTTTAAATAAATAAAACTACAAATAATACAAAATTATTTAAACAAGAGTGAACTTTTAATAATAATTTAATTTATTAAATTATTATTCGACAAGGTACTACTTTTGATTTATTCAAATAATATTTATTATTGTTTAAATCATGATTAAATATAAAAGTTTTATATTTAAATCATTCCAAAAACATTTTTAGTCATTTAAATAATTAAAATACTTTAATTAATGACATAATTAATTAATGAAATTAATTATTTGTTTTCTCACACTTTAACGATAAACCAAACAATTACGCGTATTAACATATTTATTTCTATTAAGTTCTAAACAAAAATCACTTTCAATAAATTTATTATTTACTTCAAGACATTCAGACCAAATAAAATTAATTAATTTAAACTACCAATCAAAACCAAATGAAAACCCTAATCTATTTCCAATTCTCACATTATTATTATTCTAAATTCGAGACACCGTTCCTTAGGTTAATCGTAAGGAAATCGTTGGTGTCTAATCTATCACATCCAGATTCTAATCTCATCAATCAAGTGAGTATTCATATCCCTTTTTATATCATTTCCTATTTGGGGGAAATCATGTGATACAATATATTCAACCATGATATTCTATTGTTATTTCATTCTAAATTCAATTCAAGACAGGTTATGTTATACTTGCAATTATGTGAACATACTGTGATAAACTGGACGACAGTAAAACCCTAATTCAATCAATCAATCAATCCTGGCAACAATGTAGATCTACTGGTTTGGATAACCCACCCCATATGAATAGTCGAGTGGTGATTGTGCCAGAGGCAGGAGTTAAACTATGGTGTATGTGTGGAGTCTATTATTTGCAAGTGTCAAGTCAAGGGGTTGTTATTGTGTCAGTTTATCTATATGCTTTACTATTGCAATATAAGTCTTAACGTTACCTTGTGAATTGAATTATTCTCAATCAATCAATCAATCTATATGTATACTCAAAACTATGATTACTCACCAGCTAATTCGTTAGCTGACTTTATTTTCTCACATGATTTCAGGTTAAGCAAGTTAGTGGACTTCTACATGCTCATATAAGACCTGGACTTAGTCAAAACAAAAGACAATTACTATTTGTGATTTTAACTTTTGTATTTGTATCTGTTAAATTCATGTTGTCCTGTAATCTGATTTTAATATTATTTTCACTATTAGACAATCATGAGTTATGAACAATCAATCATTCCCTCGTCCGCTCCGATGATTCCGCCGTCGGTCGGGGTGTGACAGATTGGTATCAGAGCCATGGTTATAGGGAATTAGGTTATTAGAAATGGAATGACCTAGACTATAACTAAGTACCTTTACACATGAGTCCTCTCATGTATTTTATATGCATAGATAGGATTATATGTGCTTTACATGTTTATACTTGATTATGTGATTATATGCCTTATGTGATTCTTCTTATACTTTGAATCTATCAATATACAGACGAATCTTAACTCATATTCTAAGGCATTGTGTGCCTAATTCAAGTGATTTCAAACTCCAAAACTCGATTGTTATTCATGGTTTTCAAATCTCGTCAAAGTCCGTGTCACATGACCGAGAACATGCAATGCTGGAAGAGTGGGATACCTGTATCTTAAGGTGTTCTGTCTAGGCAAGGTATTCATACAACTTGATTACCTTACCTGGGAACCCTCGAGATGAGTATTCGCTTATAGGTACGCATGTCCACATTAAGGTTGTGGTGGACACAAATACTTTGATAAGTCAACGTATTCGCTTGGTTTGCGAACCGAACGTTTACACTCCTAACCTCTCATTGTTATTCTAACAATCTCATTAACAATTTTATTATTTGAAAAGTTTTAAAAACAATTACCCGTACTCATAAAGGTTTCTTCGTTCCTTATTATACAGCATGTCTTCTCGTCAAAACCGCTCCCGATCTAGAAGCTCTGGCCGCAAGATTGCTACTATGGTGGCACGTGAAGTTGCTGCGGTTATCCCAACACTGCTTACCCATTTGAACCAAGGCAAAAACACCGTTCAAAATCAAGCCGTACAAAACCTAACTGCACCAAACCCTCCACGAGCTTGTACCTACAAGCATTTCAATTCTTGCAATCCCACTAAGTTTAGCGGGACCGAAGGTGCCACTGGTCTTTTACAGTGGTTTGAGAGTATCGAGAACACTTTCCTTAATAGTGAGTGCCCCGAGAATCTCAAGGTTCGTTATGCTACCAGTGTTCTTCAAAAGAGAGCACTCACTTGGTGGAACGGTGAGAAACGAACCCGTGGAACTGATGCAGCATTAGCATTGACGTGGGATGAAGTTAAGGAGCTCATGACTCGGGAATTCTGTCCGAGAAATGAAATTAAGAAATTGGAAGCTGAGTTTTGGGACTTAACTCAAGAAAGTGGAGAAAACCTAGCTTATACCAACCGATTTCATGAACTGAGTCTACTTGTTCCTCATCTGGTTACTCCTTTAACTCGGGCTATCGAGAAATACATCGGTGGTCTACCCATGCAAATTCAAGACACGGTGTGGGGTAGGAATCCTGCAACCTTGGAAGATACCATCCGGTTAGCTGCTCAGCTAACTGACAATCATGTCAAGGCTGGAACCCTGACTAGGAAGGGTGCTAAGAAGGTGCTCGAGAAACCCTCAGCTGAAACCCCTAAGGAGGAAAAACCTGAACCTTCTCAAAACAAGAAGAGGAAGGCTAAATCCCAAAACTTTGCTGTGATTACCCCTGCTGTGCCAATTAATCAAGTCCCTCCAACTCGTCAACCAACAGTAAACGACCAACCACCGATGAAAAAGCCATACACCGGACCCCATCCACTGTGTAACATCTGCAATTACCATCATCCCGCTAACACTCAGTGTCGTCAATGCACAAACTGTGGTCGTTTGGGTCATACATTCAACGTGTGCAGGAGTGCTGCTAAAGCTCCGACCAATGCAGTAGTTCACCAACATCTTCCTGCAAATACCCAGGGTCGTGCATGCTATCAATGTGGTGATCCGAACCATTTTCGCAATCGATGCCCTCAACTTGTCATCCCAGTTCCTACGGCTCAAGGACGTGCTTTCAACATTAATGCTCAACAAGCTTAAGCCACCAATGATATGGTGTTGAATAATTCTTGTCCTTGATTTCGTCTTTCTTGATTTAATTCAAGATTTGTAATCGTGATTTCCTTTTGTTACATTGATGTAATTTGAAAATTTCTAAATTTCTAATTGAAATATGTTTCCTTTCGTTGTTAAGTCTAACTTTGAACCGTTTGCACCGTGGGAGATGAAAGAGTTGTAAGTCAACTTATGTCTAAGGACACTCGAATCCCCTAAATGGTTATAACTCATCAAAACAGGGGTGATTCCCTTACTTTGGTGATGATTCTTTATTCGTTTCAATAAATGGTTTCCAATGATGTGTTTTATGAAATTTCATCCTCTGGATTAGGGTGATTTCCTTATCTTGAGGACTGACTTCAATTATTCTCTTTGAAACTTATATTTCACAAATGATATGATCTCACCAAATAGGATTGAAACCCGCACTTTGGTGATAAATGTCAATCTTCAATTGTTTTCTTGTTATTATGAAATTCAATCATCAAGATACGCGTGAAATTCATACCTTGATGATAATATCATTCTTATGGATTGCATTTTCTCAAATGAAACGACCTCGTCAAAGTAGGAGTGAATTCTGGATTTTGACGAGGAAGTCTATCTTATTATATTTTATTTTTTTGTAAAAATTCGTCGTTAAGATAGGAGTGATTTCCCTTACCTTAATGGTGAGTTATCTCGTCTTATTTCTGTAGATCCTCAACAATGAATTGGGATCGAACTTTTTGGATTGGTAAGCTAGTAGTCATACTTTGAGAGTACACCATCAAGTTAGGGGTGAAAACCATACCTTGATGACTATTCTCATTTCTTGATCTCCAACTTACCATGGTTGTAATCAAGTGACGAGATGCATGTAGTAACTTGAAGGGTGAAATAATGTTAGTGTTTCGACCTACCAAGTCAAAGCATGATCTCTGAACTTGAAAAGAGACCCGATCGCTTTAAGTTGATTTTGATTCCAAGTTTGGAGCATTTAAATTCTTAAATCGATTTCTTTCCCTTATTCTCATGTTTTAACTCGATCTAGCTACATCAAACCATTTATTCCTTATCTATCGACTTTCATTGTGAGTTATCATCAAAACCTGATTACGTGATGGTAATCTTCCTAAACAATCTATTGTCAAGTAAAGATATTATCTCTGATCGTGATGGTCGCTTCATCTCTCGTTTCTGGAAAAGTCTTCAATAAAACTCTCGAAACTCAACTGAATCTTAGTACAACCTATCATCCGCAAACCGACGGTCAGACTGAAAGAACGATACAAACCCTCGAGAATATGCTCCGGGCTTGTGTCATTGATTTCAGTGGATCATGGGATTCTCATCTTCCGTTGATCGAATACTCTTACATAACAGTTACTAGACCAACAGATGTCACCATTTGAGGCCTTGTATGGTCTGAAGTTGGTGAATCATAAATTACTAGACCGGAATTGATACAAGAAACAACCGACAAAATTCATAAGATCCATGATAACTTGGTCGCTGCTAGGAATCGTCAAAAGCATTATGCCGGCAAAACACGTAAGCCCATGGAATACAATGTCGGTGATCTCGTACTTCTTAAGGTGTCACCTTGGAAGGGAGTGATTCGCTTTGGAAAGAAAGGGAAGCTAGCACCTCGTTACGTGGGTCCATTCAAAGTTCTCGAGCGAGTTGGGAAAGTGGCTTACAAGCTTGAACTAACCCAAGAGCTCAGCAATATACATCCTACGTTTCATGTTTCAAATCTCAAGAAATGTCTTGCCGTAAAATCTCCACATTCCACTCGACGAAGTCCAGATTGATGAATCTATGCACTTTATTGAGAAACCTGTGGAAATTATGGATCGGGAAGTTAAACAACTTAAACATAGTCGAATATCCATTGTCAAAACCGCTGGGAATCTAAACGTGGCCCAGAATTCATCTGGGAACGTGAGGATCAGATGAAAACCCAGTATCCTCATCTTTCTGTTTCAGTCTCCTCGTGAACAAATTTCGGGACGAAATTTCCTAAAGCAGGGGAGACTGTAACATCGCGTATTTCAGGATATATATATATATATATATATATATATATATATACACACACACATATATATTAATTTTTTTTAAAATTACAACAATCATAATAATAATTATAAATAATAATATAGTAATAATAATCAAAATAATAATAATAATAATAATAAACAAACAAACAAACAAACATACCCAGTGTCTCCCGCTGGAGGGCAGGGTCTGGGAGGGGTATATGGTAGCAAGTCTTTCCTCTATCTAGAAAGATAGAGAGACCGCTTCCGAAGAGACCCCCGACTCGTTAACACAGGCAATAACGATAATTATAATAATAATAATAATAATAATAATAATAATAACAATAATTATAATAATAAAGTCCAGGGGCTAAATGGTAATTTATGAAACTTAAAAACTAAGTTTTAAGCTTGAAATAACAAAACATAAACCACAGGGACCAAATCTGTAATTTCCGAATTTTCAAACCCAACCCCTCGCCCAACACCCGTTTTCCCGGCCAAACTCCGGCGCCGATTCCGGCAACCCTCCGGTAAGGGCCAAATCACCAAAATTACCCCATTTCGAACCTAATAACCTGATCGAGCCGTTTCTTGGAACCAAATCGAACAGAAATACAACCCAAACACGCGTGGACTCGGTCAAGTTAACGGCTAAATTTTCCACTTTGTTATCCGAACGTTCAACGGCTAGAACACCCACTAAATCACTAATATAATCAAATTAAAGCAATCAGCTCGAACTTTAACAACCTACAAACGAAATACAAGCTGCAAATCCAATCGAAACACACACGAACATTTAATTCGATTACCATCTCTGTCTCGACCTGCAACTCGACCAACCACCACTCTCCGAGTCTTCTAAACACAAATCAACATAGGGTTTTTGATCATCAAGACTTGTAGAAGCTATCCACAAGTTTAATTGGATTATTATCAACATTCATCTCGAATCGATTTCGACCTAGTCGCGACCCGTTCATCGAAGTATTCATCTACAATTTCGAAACCAAACAGGTAAATTACACACACACATACTCGATTCTTCATGGGGAACAAAAGCCCCATGAATTCAAATGCATTCCATATCGAATTGAGCTTCAATTTAACCCAAATCGATCTAGGGTTCATCCTCAAATTGGGGATGTTTGCTGTTGTTATTTAAAAACAAAGGGAACAGACCCCTTTCGCGAATTGGGCTTTGGTTCACTGGTCCCGAGCTCCCATGTCAAACAGAAGGTCCCGGGTTCGACCCCGGGCACCTGCACTCATTTTTTTTAAGGCCTTTTAAGCCTCTAAAAATTCCGGAAAAATTTGTAAAAATTATAAAATGTTTTTACAAACATTAAAATTTTTAAACAACTAAAATTATTTTTCTGAAATTTATTTTAACACTTTATCTATTTTTATTAAGGTTTTAAATAAATAAAACTACAAATAATACAAAATTATTTAAACAAGAGTGAACTTTTAATAATAATTTAATTTATTAAATTATTATTCGACAAGGTACTACTTTTGATTTATTCAAATAATATTTATTATTGTTTAAATCATGATTAAATATAAAAGTTTTATATTTAAATCATTCCAAAAACATTTTTAGTCATTTAAATAATTAAAATACTTTAATTAATTGACATAATTAATTAATGAAATTAATTATTTGTTTTCTCACACTTTAACGATAAACCAAACAATTACGCGTATTAACATATTTATTTCTATTAAGTTCTAAACAAAAATCACTTTCAATAAATTCATTTATTTACTTCAAGACATTCAGACCAAATAAAATTAATTAATTTAAACTACCAATCAAAACCAAATGAAAACCCTAATCTATTTCCAATTCTCACATTATTATTATTCTAAATTCGAGACACCGTTCCTTAGGTTAATCGTAAGGAAATCGTTGGTGTCTAATCTATCACATCCAGATTCTAATCTCATCAATCAAGTGAGTATTCATATCCCCTTTTTATATCATTTCCTATTTGGGGGAAATCATGTGATACAATATATTCAACCATGATATTCTATTGTTATTTCATTCTAAATTCAATTCAAGACAGGTTATGTTATTACTTGCAATTATGTGAACATATTGTGATAAACTGGACGACAGTAAAACCCTAATTCAATCAATCAATCAATCCTGGCAACAATGTAGATCTACTGGTTTGGATAACCCACCCCATATGAATAGTCGAGTGGTGATTGTGCCAGAGGCAGGAGTTAAACTATGGTGTATGTGTGGAGTCTATTATTTGCAAGTGTCAAGTCAAGGGGTTGTTATTGTGTCAGTTTATCTATATGCTTTACTATTGCAATATAAGTCTTAACGTTACCTTGTGAATTGAATTATTCTCAATCAATCAATCAATCTATATGTATACTCAAAACTATGATTACTCACCAGCTAATTCGTTAGCTGACTTTATTTTCTCACATGATTTCAGGTTAAGCAAGTTAGTGGACTTCTACATGCTCATATAAGACCTGGACTTAGTCAAAACAAAAGACAATTACTATTTGTGATTTTAACTTTTGTATTTGTATCTGTTAAATTCATGTTGTCCTGTAATCTGATTTTAATATTATTTTCACTATTAGACAATCATGAGTTATGAACAATCAATCATTCCCTCGTCCGCTCCGATGATTCCGCCGTCGGTCGGGGTGTGACATTTGAATTGAATTGAATTGTGTTTGTGTGTTTGAATTTTAGGGAGCGATTTTGTCAGTTGCGTTGGCTGGATTATAAGCAAAGGTATGTTTATTTTATTCTTTCTGTGAGCATCATAACTGGATCTATTGATGGGTACAATCGTTAATACACGTGGTACAACTGATAATCCTATTGATTGAATGGTTTTTCCGAATGCATCATGCAAAACACATGAGGTTGTTAAGTAAGCGCAATGATATTGTTAGTTGTTGTTAAAAGATGAGTTTTGGGGGGTTTTATAGTGGTGGTGGTGGTGATTCAAGAATGGTGGTCACTGATGGCTCTTATAACAAAATAAGTCATTGCATTGTGCTCCCATTCCTCAACCACAACTCATCTATTACTCATCGGCTGTGGAGTTTATATTCAAGAGCTGTGGTATCATTGAGGGGTTTGACATGTTTTTTTATATTAATGCACTAATTTCGTGTCTATATATTACTAATGCATAATATATTTCTACATGCTAACGGAAAAGTAACAAGGCAAAAGCAGATGCATAATATATTTCTACATGCTAACGGAAAAGTAACAAGGCAAAAGCAGAACCAATGAAGTGCATGCAGTAATAGTTAGTATCTTGAAAGAAGTCGACCACTCGACTTCAACGGTGTGAGTGAATCCCATGTTGACCTTTTCCATGTGAATGATAATACTGAAATAGTCAATATCACTAATATAATTCTTCTTTCCCCTTGGTTCAGCGATGCAGGCAACTTTGTCCGGTATCATCAAGCATCTTGGTGTGTTAACACTTCACTATTCTTTCAATTTTATTATTCTAGGTACATGTTTTGGTCAGAATGTATATATTATATGTTCAAAAGTAGAACCAATGAAGAAGTGCATGCAGTAATAGTTAGTATCTTGAAAGAAGTCGACTACTCGACTTCAACGGTGTGAGTGAATCCCATGTTGACCTTTTTCATGTGAATGATAATACTGAAATAGTCAATATCACAAATATAATTCTTTTTTACCCTTGGTTCAGCGATGCAGGCAACTTTGCCCGGTATCATCAAGCATCTTGGTGTGTTAACACTTCACTAATCTTTCAATTTTATTATTCTAGGTACATGTTTGGTCAGGATGTGTATATTATTCTAGGACCAATTTATCAAGTTTTCAAAATGAGTTGATTTTCGTTGTTTGATCTTTGGATTATGATTGATTGATTGTTTTCAAGATACGACTATTACTGCATGAACTTCTTCTTGTCGTTTAGTTTCCAAAATGAGTTGATTTTCGTTGTTTGATCTTTGGTTTATGATTGATTGATTGTTTTCACGCAGGCTGAATCTTTTGTTAAAGCTCAGCAGGACGTTGGAGACACGCTCGGGCAATTGGTACTGGCATTTGACAAGCTAACTAAATTCGAGTCGGAAGAAGCATCGTTTAACTCTCAGAAAGTGAGAGCTGCAGATATGAAAAATGTGGCTACTTCTGCTGTTAAAGCCAGCAGATTGTGTAACATTCCGTATTTTTATAAAACGATTAAGTTTAATACGTTACTAATTCCAATAATTACAAAAATTATAATAATAATAATAATAACAAATAATAATAATAACAAATAATAATAATAACAATAATAATAATAACAATAATAATAATAATAATAATAATAATAACAACAATGAATTAAAAAAAAAAATGTATACAAATTTAATTTATAAGTTCAGGGGTGCTTATGTAATTTTTAAAACTCATTTTAAAAGTTGTTAACATAAAATAACAAACAAGAAACCGCAGGGACCAAAGTGGTAAATTTTAAAACCCATCTCCTTTCCCCCCCCGTTTTCCCGATTCCAACTCCGGCCACTATTCCGGCCGACGGCCGGCGAGACCAAACCACCAAATTTACGCGGTTTTGGCTCAATCAATTGCTCCCGACAGCATCGTGTGGAGGATTCAAACTCGTGGACCACCTTAATTTGAATAATTGAATGACCTAACCCACTAAACCGACCCACTTACACTCGGCCGAACAATTCCACAAACGATCGCACTAAAACACTCTAATAATCTAATTAAATCGATCTGCATAGACTTTATCTACCTATAAATATGATACAAACTTCGATTGCAAATCACAAGCACGCATTCATTGAATTCAATCCCCATTTCACCCGCGACCTGCAAGTTGGTCGAACACACCCTTCTGGTCAATATAATCCGAAATTGTTAGAGGGCTTCTGCTCACTAATAACATTGGAAACTTCCTGTGTAATTAATTTGATTAACATCAACAATTGCACATCAAGCTGATTCAAGCTTCGGTCGAAGCTGTTCTACATTTGTGCTTAACCCAATTCGAATCCAAACAGGTAAGTGAACACATCCATATACTCGGTTTTAAATGGGGATCAAAAGCCCCATGCATGTAATCGTTTACATAATCGAATTCGTGATCAATTTGGATCGAGTCGAATTAGGGCTCGTACGGGTTTGGGGGAAATGGGTGAAAGCTGTTTAAAACAAAAGGGAACTGGTTCATATCGCGGCTTAGAGCCTTGGTTCACTGGTTTGGGCGGTGTGTGTGTGGGTGTGAGGTCCCGGGTTCGAACCCGGCAACCTCCTTTTTATTGTTTTATTTTTTTAAAGCTTTATAAATACTTTAAAAATATGGAAAAAAATTCTAAAAATTATAAAAATAAATTTTATTAATTTTCCTTATTTTAAATCCTACAAAACAATTTTCTGTAAATTTATTTTATTTAAAAACTTTAATAGATTTTTATAAAATATTATTTAAAAATATTAAAAATACTTATTTTTATAAAATAAATTCTAAATCAAGTTAATTATGAGATAATCACAAAAATCATATAAATATTTATAAATATTATAAATAATTATTTTTATAAAAATGGACACTTTATTATCTTCAAATACAAATTAATATATTTTATAAATCCACAAATTATTTATGAAATTGTGGGTTATTTCTTATAAAATATATTTGAACCAAAGGTATAAATTAATACCTTATTATTAATCAAAATACTATAATTGTGATTATCCTTATTTGTAATTATCTTTGGATAATTATAAATTATATATTTAAACCACATCATTTTATATTTAATTCCAAAAATATATAAATACACTTATGAAACCCTTCTAATAAAATCAAAATGTAAATAATTATTTGGTAAAACTTAATACTTATTGATAGTTACTTATTAATACATATATAAATCTATAAAAACATTGTAACATATACATATCTAATTACGTGTGTGACACGTGTTAAACCAAATCAACTCAAACCTTACCAAACATATTCATTCGTATTAAAGACCCAATTACAATCAATAATAGGGTTGAACGTGTTTGATCGTGCTTTGCCTAATTCGTTGAAGTTCTTGTTCATATACATTACATCAATCCAAGGTGAGTTTCGTGGCCCCTTTTTACGCTTATATAACTTTTAAACATTTTAAACTTGGGGGAAAAGAATGCTCACTTACTTTCAATCACCTTCCCTAGTGGAAGTCTGCTTCAACATTTATGGTTAACTTATATTACTATACTTATTGAACGATATTATTATGACTCTTGATTCTATGCTATGTTGCTACCTTGTATGTTATTTGGTGGCTTTATATTATAATGCGCTATTACTTTGATGCTATATGTGGTGTGATGATTACTTGTGAATGCTATTGATCTTGGATGCTTTCGGCGGTGTGGTTCTTCTTTGTGGGTCTACTTTGTGGTTCTTCTTTGCCGAGCATCCACTACAACCATTAATCCCGGTAATTGGGACCTAAGGATTGGTTTGGTTGTAACCTAAACGTATGCGCTGTGTGGATCTTGCTACGTCATATTAAACTTATTATGCTATGGAAAACCTTTTTTACATAACCATTAATCCCGGTAATGGGACCTAAGGACTGGTTTGGTTATACACTATACGTATGTGCTGTGTGGATCTTGCTACGTCTTAATAAACTATTTAAACTTGGGAATGTTTCCTTTCAGCCATCAATTCCCATGTGGAACCGATGTTTAGGTTTGGCTGTAGCTATTAAAAACTGGTAAACCGCCTATACATAAGTGTAGTCGCGGTAACGCTTATTGAACTTACTGTTATCTTCATCAATACATAAAACCTGCGAAGCTCACTAACAATTATGTTGACCATTTTTGAGCATATCTTTTCAGGTAATCATAAACAAAGAGGATAGCTAGAGCTGATGCCTTAGCAGAGACCCCCCAGGATTTCAATAGATTACATTTGTATTGTATATCATTTACTGTTATATCTGAACACTGGGTATATGGATTTTTTTTAGAATTATTAAGACTATGATAGTCGTGGAACTGACTAACCACGACACAAGTCACCATTGTGTCGGGCGACGTCATGACACGAGGATTTTGCATGTAATATGTCTCTGTAATTATACCAAGTGTTATGACGATCCCGTCCGTCGCATCCTCGTGTTTCCGCTATAAGCGGGGGTGTGACAGATTGGTATCAGAGCCTTGGTTATAGAGATTTAGGTGGAGAATTCGACCTAGACTATAACCTAAGAACCTTCATATAGAATGCATGCTAGGGATTATGTGCATTTGATTTTACCTAAATGTCTTTCATGATTTGTGTGACATATAGACACCTGTATTCTGGATCTCCTGGCAAAAGGCCCTCGGGCTAAGGCAAGCATATCGCATATATCTCATTGCGAGACCTGGTATGCTTACCTGGGGATTTCTGGGATGAGTGATAAACTATGGTCAATACACAGATCTACAAGGCAAATGGGTCAAATATATTAAGTCTATGAACTTAATATACAGGTATATTCCTATATACCTAATAATCTACAAGTATGTTCCTACATACTTGATTTTATACATGTACACGTGTTCTCTGAACATCCCGGGGAAGACATTATTACTCTCAGTCTTTCTCCATGGGATACTTTTATACTAAGAACTTTACGCTTGTATGCGCACAACATCATATTATTAGGGAACTTCGGTGATCACGCGTAGCGTCGATCTCGGATATTGAATCCGACCCTATCATAGTTATGACTGAAATCCTGAAAGTATGACGGATATGCAGTTATCATTAGACTTAATATGCTTATATGCTTATTTGCTATTACATGCTATTATTGGAATACTGGCTCATGGACATAAGGACATTACGTTAGTTGTGCTTGCTAAATCTAAATAATACTATGATGTTAACTTGGGGTAAGTGAAGCTAAGGGTGATCATGCAAGGTAGATTACCATTACGGGTGCACACGTAATTGTAATTCACCATGCATGAGAAGTCTGGCTAATCTTATCATGAGGTAACGATCATGAGTATCACAAGTTTCTATTCTATACCCTAGGGTGCTAGGGTCATAATTCTAGTAAGTCCTTGTTAAGGCAATCAAACATTATCATATACTCAAGTCCTGTCCTACTTAAAGCCTTCATGGTATTTCCAATCACGATATTGACCTTATGAAACATTTCTCCACTTAGCATTTCAGTAACTACTGATTAATGCATAGAATGAAAGTGGAATACATGAATGTAGAGGAGTAATGATACTCTCTACCCATACAAAATGTTAATATTTAAGTAGGTGCTAAGAAAAATTAAGATGTTATGTAACTAGTTTAAGTATCACTCAAGGTATATCGTTGATGTGGTGGGAACGCTGCGGGGAACCCTATATATAAACATCACCGGTATACTAAGAATGTGCTTAAACTAGGCTACATAATGATCTTAATGGACCGAAGCATGGGTTATTGGAACTTGATAAGTAGAATCATATGTGATTCTTTTTATACTTTGATTCCTATCAAAGCACACACAAATCTTAAATTATAGTCAAAGCATTACGTGCCTAAATCAAATACTTTTCAAAATGAGCTTTGACTCGTTATTCGTGGTTTTCAAAATCTCGACAAAGTCTATGCCTCACCACCCAATACATGCAATGTTGGAAGAGTGGGATGAGTATCCGCTTATCGAAACGCATGTCTTCAACAAAGATGTGGTTAACTTAAAACTTTGGTTAGTCAACATACTCACTTTGAATTATGAATCAAACGATTACACACGGAACATCTCATTATTATTATGCCAAATTCCCGATAGTTGTTTTCATGTTGTATAGCTCGTATTCACCAATTCACATAAAATATCTTAATGATATTTCAAAATGCCTATTCGTCAAAAACGAGACCGATCTAGAAACTCTGGCCGTAAGGTTATTACTATTGTGGCACGTGAGGTTGCTACGGTCATACCAACCCTCCTAACTCATCTGAATCAAGGCGCGAACCCTGCTCAAATCTCTGTTTGTTCTAACCCTCCACATGCTTGTACCTACAAGCATTTCAGTTCTTGCAAACCCACTAAGCTCAGTAGAACCGAAGAAGTTACCAGATTACTACAGTGATTTGAAAGTATCGAGAACACTTTCCTAAACACCGAATGGACTTCAAAACTTTAAACCGTTACTTACGGTTCTCAAATTCTCTTAAGAACGTGTCCTATAATTAAGAACATGCAAGGCTGTAGGTGGAATTCCTACATCTCGGGATACTTGCTAATTATAAGTGGTCATTCACCTCAATAATCGAATAAACTAACTATAACCTAGTTACCACTTATAAGTACGCATGTCTTCAATAAGGTTATGTCTAACCTCATATCTTGAGAAGTCCATGAATTCCCTTCGATTGTGAATCGAATGTTCACATCTCATGTCAAATCATTCTTGTCCTTGATTTCGTCTTCCTGATTTAAATTATTCAAGATTTGAACATCATCCTAACAAACTCTGCTATCTCAAACCTTGATCTTAAGCTTGTTAACATGATCTTTCCTTTGTTACACTGATGTAACTTGAAATTCTCCTAATTCCTAATTGATATTAATTTCCTTTCATCGTAAAGTCAAACTTTATACTGCTTGTACCGTGGGAAATGCAAGAGTTTGCAAGTCAACCTATGACTAAGAACACTCGTATCTCCTAAATGATTCTATTTCATCAAAGCAGGGGAGATTCCCTTACTTTGATGATTCTCTATTTCGATAAATGGTTTCCCATTTGTTAGTTCTATGAAATTTCATCCTCTGGATTGGGGTGACTTCCTTATCTTGAGGATTGACTTCAGTTATTCTCATTGGAAATTACATTTCATAAATGACATGATCTCACCAAAATAGGATTGAAACCCGTATTTTGGTGGCAAATGTCAACCTTAGATTGTTTTCTTGTTATTATCAAGATAGGCATGAATCATTACCTCAAAGCCTTTAAGGAATATTTTTAACTCCGATTATGATTGATAACCATCCTTGTGAACCCATTCCAAGATCTTCGCATAGCGTATTATTCTTAGACCAATGGTTGGTCAAAGGAGAAATACATATTCACAAGATATGCGTTAAGGTCGTTTCATATGGTGACGTTTGGGATTCTTAAATTTCAACGGATAACCTTTCTCATCATTGTTGGTCTTATCCTGATTTCTAGACATTATATTCTGGAAATTATGGATCGGAAAATCAAACAACTCAAACAGCCGGATACCCATTGTCTAAGTCCGCTGGGAATCTAAACGTGACCCAGAGTTCACCTGGGGACGCGAGGACCAAATAAAATCTCAGTAACCCCATCTTTTCGTTTCAGTCTCCTCGTGATTAAAAATTTCGGGACGAAATTTCCTAAAGCAGGGAGACTGTAACATTCCGTATTTTTATAAAACGATTAAGTTTAATACGTTACTAATTCCAATAATTACAAAAATTATAATAATAATAATAATAACAAATAATAATAATAACAAATAATAATAATAACAATAATAATAATAACAATAATAATAATAATAATAATAATAACAACAATGAATTAAAAAAAAAAATGTATACAAATTTAATTTATAAGTTCAGGGGTGCTTATGTAATTTTTAAAACTCATTTTAAAAGTTGTTAACATAAAATAACAAACAAGAAACCGCAGGGACCAAAGTGGTAAATTTTAAAACCCATCTCCTTTCCCCCCCCGTTTTCCCGATTCCAACTCCGGCCACTATTCCGGCCGACGGCCGGCGAGACCAAACCACCAAATTTACGCGGTTTTGGCTCAATCAATTGCTCCCGACAGCATCGTGTGGAGGATTCGAACTCGTGGACCACCTTAATTTGAATAATTGAATGACCTAACCCACTAAACCGACCCACTTACACTCGGCCGAACAATTCCACAAACGATCGCACTAAAACACTCTAATAATCTAATTAAATCGATCTGCATAGACTTTATCTACCTATAAATATGATACAAACTTCGATTGCAAATCACAAGCACGCATTCATTGAATTCAATCCCCATTTCACCCGCGACCTGCAAGTTGGTCGAACACACCCTTCTGGTCAATATAATCCGAAATTGTTAGAGGGCTTCTGCTCACTAATAACATTGGAAACTTCCTGTGTAATTAATTTGATTAACATCAACAATTGCACATCAAGCTGATTCAAGCTTCGGTCGAAGCTGTTCTACATTTGTGCCTAACCCAATTCGAATCCAAACAGGTAATTGAACACATCCATATACTCGGTTTTAAATGGGGATCAAAAGCCCCATGCATGTAATCGTTTACATAATCGAATTCGTGATCAATTTGGATCGAGTCGAATTAGGGCTCGTACGGGTTTGGGGGAAATGGGTGAAAGCTGTTTAAAACAAAAGGGAACTGGTTCATATCGCGGCTTAGAGCCTTGGTTCACTGGTTTGGCGGTGTGTGTGTGGGTGTGAGGTCCCGGGTTCGAACCCGGCAACCTCCTTTTTATTGTTTTATTTTTTTAAAGCTTTATAAATACTTTAAAAATATGGAAAAAAATTCTAAAAATTATAAAAATAAATTTTATTAATTTCCTTATTTTAAATCCTACAAAACAATTTTCTGTAAATTTATTTTATTTAAAAACTTAATAGATTTTTATAAAATATTATTTAAAAATATTAAAAATACTTATTTTTATAAAATAAATTCTAAATCAAGTTAATTATGAGATAATCACAAAAATCATATAAATATTATTTATAAATATTATAAATAATTATTTTTATAAAAATGGACACTTTATTATCTTCAAATACAAATTAATATATTTTATAAATCCACAAATTATTTATGAAATTGTGGGTTATTTCTTATAAAATATATTTGAACCAAAGGTATAAATTAATACCTTATTATTAATCAAAATACTATAATTGTGATTATCCTTATTTGTAATTATCTTTGGATAATTATAAATTATATATTTAAACCACATCATTTTATATTTAATTCCAAAAATATATAAATACACTTATGAAACCCTTCTAATAAAATCAAAATGTAAATAATTATTTGGTAAAACTTAATACTTATTGATAGTTACTTATTAATACATATATAAATCTATAAAAACATTGTAACATATACATATCTAATTACGTGTGTGACACGTGTTAAACCAAATCAACTCAAACCTTACCAAACATATTCATTCGTATTAAAGACCCAATTACAATCAATAATAGGGTTGAACGTGTTTGATCGTGCTTTGCCTAATTCGTTGAAGTTCTTGTTCATATACATTACATCAATCCAAGGTGAGTTTCGTGGCCCCTTTTTACGCTTATATAACTTTTAAACATTTTAAACTTGGGGGAAAAGAATGCTCACTTACTTTCAATCACCTTCCCTAGTGGAAGTCTGCTTCAACATTTATGGTTAACTTATATTACTATACTTATTGAACGATATTATTATGACTCTTGATTCTATGCTATGTTGCTACCTTGTATGTTATTTGGTGGCTTTATATTATAATGCGCTATTACTTTGATGCTATATGTGGTGTGATGATTACTTGTGAATGCTATTGATCTTGGATGCTTTCGGCGGTGTGGTTCTTCTTTGTGGGTCTACTTTGTGGTTCTTCTTTGCCGAGCATCCACTACAACCATTAATCCCGGTAATTGGGACCTAAGGATTGGTTTGGTTGTAACCTAAACGTATGCGCTGTGTGGATCTTGCTACGTCATATTAAACTTATTATGCTATGGAAAACCTTTTTACATAACCATTAATCCCGGTAATGGGACCTAAGGACTGGTTTGGTTATACACTATACGTATGTGCTGTGTGGATCTTGCTACGTCTTAATAAACTATTTAAACTTGGGAATGTTTCCTTTCAGCCATCAATTCCCATGTGGAACCGATGTTTAGGTTTGGCTGTAGCTATTAAAAACTGGTAAACCGCCTATACATAAGTGTAGTCGCGGTAACGCTTATTGAACTTACTGTTATCTTCATCAATACATAAAACCTGCGAAGCTCACTAACAATTATGTTGACCATTTTTGAGCATATCTTTTCAGGTAATCATAAACAAAGAGGATAGCTAGAGCTGATGCCTTAGCAGAGACCCCCCAGGATTTCAATAGATTACATTTGTATTGTATATCATTTACTGTTATATCTGAACACTGGGTATATGGATTTTTTTTAGAATTATTAAGACTATGATAGTCGTGGAACTGACTAACCACGACACAAGTCACCATTGTGTCGGGCGACGTCATGACACGAGGATTTTGCATGTAATATGTCTCTGTAATTATACCAAGTGTTATGACGATCCCGTCCGTCGCATCCTCGTGTTTCCGCTATAAGCGGGGGTGTGACAGATTGGTATCAGAGCCTTGGTTATAGAGATTTAGGTGGAGAATTCGACCTAGACTATAACCTAAGAACCTTCATATAGAATGCATGCTAGGGATTATGTGCATTTGATTTTACCTAAATGTCTTTCATGATTTGTGTGACATATAGACACCTGTATTCTGGATCTCCTGGCAAAAGGCCCTCGGGCTAAGGCAAGCATATCGCATATATCTCATTGCGAGACCTGGTATGCTTACCTGGGGATTTCTGGGATGAGTGATAAACTATGGTCAATACACAGATCTACAAGGCAAATGGGTCAAATATATTAAGTCTATGAACTTAATATACAGGTATATTCCTATATACCTAATAATCTACAAGTATGTTCCTACATACTTGATTTTATACATGTACACGTGTTCTCTGAACATCCCGGGGAAGACATTATTACTCTCAGTCTTTCTCCATGGGATACTTTTATACTAAGAACTTTACGCTTGTATGCGCACAACATCATATTATTAGGGAACTTCGGTGATCACGCGTAGCGTCGATCTCGGATATTGAATCCGACCCTATCATAGTTATGACTGAAATCCTGAAAGTATGACGGATATGCAGTTATCATTAGACTTAATATGCTTATATGCTTATTTGCTATTACATGCTATTATTGGAATACTGGCTCATGGACATAAGGACATTACGTTAGTTGTGCTTGCTAAATCTAAATAATACTATGATGTTAACTTGGGGTAAGTGAAGCTAAGGGTGATCATGCAAGGTAGATTACCATTACGGGTGCACACGTAATTGTAATTCACCATGCATGAGAAGTCTGGCTAATCTTATCATGAGGTAACGATCATGAGTATCACAAGTTTCTATTCTATACCCTAGGGTGCTAGGGTCATAATTCTAGTAAGTCCTTGTTAAGGCAATCAAACATTATCATATACTCAAGTCCTGTCCTACTTAAAGCCTTCATGGTATTTCCAATCACGATATTGACCTTATGAAACATTTCTCCACTTAGCATTTCAGTAACTACTGATTAATGCATAGAATGAAAGTGGAATACATGAATGTAGAGGAGTAATGATACTCTCTACCCATACAAAATGTTAATATTTAAGTAGGTGCTAAGGAAAATTAAGATGTTATGTAACTAGTTTAAGTATCACTCAAGGTATATCGTTGATGTGGTGGAACGCTGCGGGGAACCCTATATATAAACATCACCGGTATACTAAGAATGTGCTTAAACTAGGCTACATAATGATCTTAATGGACCGAAGCATGGGTTATTGGAACTTGATAAGTAGAATCATATGTGATTCTTTTTATACTTTGATTCCTATCAAAGCACACACAAATCTTAAATTATAGTCAAAGCATTACGTGCCTAAATCAAATACTTTTCAAAATGAGCTTTGACTCGTTATTCGTGGTTTTCAAAATCTCGACAAAGTCTATGCCTCACCACCCAATACATGCAATGTTGGAAGAGTGGGATGAGTATCCGCTTATCGAAACGCATGTCTTCAACAAAGATGTGGTTAACTTAAAACTTTGGTTAGTCAACATACTCACTTTGAATTATGAATCAAACGATTACACACGGAACATCTCATTATTATTATGCCAAATTCCCGATAGTTGTTTTCATGTTGTATAGCTCGTATTCACCAATTCACATAAAATATCTTAATGATATTTCAAAATGCCTATTCGTCAAAAACGAGACCGATCTAGAAACTCTGGCCGTAAGGTTATTACTATTGTGGCACGTGAGGTTGCTACGGTCATACCAACCCTCCTAACTCATCTGAATCAAGGCGCGAACCCTGCTCAAATCTCTGTTTGTTCTAACCCTCCACATGCTTGTACCTACAAGCATTTCAGTTCTTGCAAACCCACTAAGCTCAGTAGAACCGAAGAAGTTACCAGATTACTACAGTGATTTGAAAGTATCGAGAACACTTTCCTAAACACCGAATGGACTTCAAAACTTTAAACCGTTACTTACGGTTCTCAAATTCTCTTAAGAACGTGTCCTATAATTAAGAACATGCAAGGCTGTAGGTGGAATTCCTACATCTCGGGATACTTGCTAATTATAAGTGGTCATTCACCTCAATAATCGAATAAACTAACTATAACCTAGTTACCACTTATAAGTACGCATGTCTTCAATAAGGTTATGTCTAACCTCATATCTTGAGAAGTCCATGAATTCCCTTCGATTGTGAATCGAATGTTCACATCTCATGTCAAATCATTCTTGTCCTTGATTTCGTCTTCCTGATTTAAATTATTCAAGATTTGAACATCATCCTAACAAACTCTGCTATCTCAAACCTTGATCTTAAGCTTGTTAACATGATCTTTCCTTTGTTACACTGATGTAACTTGAAATTCTCCTAATTCCTAATTGATATTAATTTCCTTTCATCGTAAAGTCAAACTTTATACTGCTTGTACCGTGGGAAATGCAAGAGTTTGCAAGTCAACCTATGACTAAGAACACTCGTATCTCCTAAATGATTCTATTTCATCAAAGCAGGGGAGATTCCCTTACTTTGATGATTCTCTATTTCGATAAATGGTTTCCCATTTGTTAGTTCTATGAAATTTCATCCTCTGGATTGGGGTGACTTCCTTATCTTGAGGATTGACTTCAGTTATTCTCATTGGAAATTACATTTCATAAATGACATGATCTCACCAAAATAGGATTGAAACCCGTATTTTGGTGGCAAATGTCAACCTTAGATTGTTTTCTTGTTATTATCAAGATAGGCATGAATCATTACCTCAAAGCCTTTAAGGAATATTTTTAACTCCGATTATGATTGATAACCATCCTTGTGAACCCATTCCAAGATCTTCGCATAGCGTATTATTCTTAGACCAATGGTTGGTCAAAGGAGAAATACATATTCACAAGATATGCGTTAAGGTCGTTTCATATGGTGACGTTTGGGATTCTTAAATTTCAACGGATAACCTTTCTCATCATTGTTGGTCTTATCCTGATTTCTAGACATTATATTCTGGAAATTATGGATCGGAAAATCAAACAACTCAAACAGCCGGATACCCATTGTCTAAGTCCGCTGGGAATCTAAACGTGACCCAGAGTTCACCTGGGGACGCGAGGACCAAATAAAATCTCAGTAACCCCATCTTTTCGTTTCAGTCTCCTCGTGATTAAAAATTTCGGGACGAAATTTCCTAAAGCAGGGGAGACTGTAACATTCCGTATTTTTATAAAACGATTAAGTTTAATACGTTACTAATTCCAATAATTACAAAAATTATAATAATAATAATAATAACAAATAATAATAATAACAAATAATAATAACAATAATAATAATAACAATAATAATAATAATAATAATAATAACAACAATGAATTAAAAAAAAATGTATACAAATTTAATTTATAAGTTCAGGGGTGCTTATGTAATTTTTAAAACTCATTTTAAAAGTTGTTAACATAAAATAACAAACAAGAAACCGCAGGGACCAAAGTGGTAAATTTTAAAACCCATCTCCTTTCCCCCCCGTTTTCCCGATTCCAACTCCGGCCACTATTCCGGCCGACGGCCGGCGAGACCAAACCACCAAATTTACGCGGTTTTGGCTCAATCAATTGCTCCCGACAGCATCGTGTGGAGGATTCGAACTCGTGGACCACCTTAATTTGAATAATTGAATGACCTAACCCACTAAACCGACCCACTTACACTCGGCCGAACAATTCCACAAACGATCGCACTAAAACACTCTAATAATCTAATTAAATCGATCTGCATAGACTTTATCTACCTATAAATATGATACAAACTTCGATTGCAAATCACAAGCACGCATTCATTGAATTCAATCCCCATTTCACCCGCGACCTGCAAGTTGGTCGAACACACCCTTCTGGTCAATATAATCCGAAATTGTTAGAGGGCTTCTGCTCACTAATAACATTGGAAACTTCCTGTGTAATTAATTTGATTAACATCAACAATTGCACATCAAGCTGATTCAAGCTTCGGTCGAAGCTGTTCTACATTTGTGCCTAACCCAATTCGAATCCAAACAGGTAATTGAACACATCCATATACTCGGTTTTAAATGGGGATCAAAAGCCCCATGCATGTAATCGTTTACATAATCGAATTCGTGATCAATTTGGATCGAGTCGAATTAGGGCTCGTACGGGTTTGGGGGAAATGGGTGAAAGCTGTTTAAAACAAAAGGGAACTGGTTCATATCGCGGCTTAGAGCCTTGGTTCACTGGTTTGGCGGTGTGTGTGTGGGTGTGAGGTCCCGGGTTCGAACCCGGCAACCTCCTTTTTATTGTTTTATTTTTTTTAAAGCTTTATAAATACTTTAAAAATATGGAAAAAAATTCTAAAAATTATAAAAATAAATTTTATTAATTTTCCTTATTTTAAATCCTACAAAACAATTTTCTGTAAATTTATTTTATTTAAAAACTTTAATAGATTTTTATAAAATATTATTTAAAAATATTAAAAATACTTATTTTTATAAAATAAATTCTAAATCAAGTTAATTATGAGATAATCACAAAAATCATATAAATATTATTTATAAATATTATAAATAATTATTTTTATAAAAATGGACACTTTATTATCTTCAAATACAAATTAATATATTTTATAAATCCACAAATTATTTATGAAATTGTGGGTTATTTCTTATAAAATATATTTGAACCAAAGGTATAAATTAATACCTTATTATTAATCAAAATACTATAATTGTGATTATCCTTATTTGTAATTATCTTTGGATAATTATAAATTATATATTTAAACCACATCATTTTATATTTAATTCCAAAAATATATAAATACACTTATGAAACCCTTCTAATAAAATCAAAATGTAAATAATTATTTGGTAAAACTTAATACTTATTGATAGTTACTTATTAATACATATATAAATCTATAAAAACATTGTAACATATACATATCTAATTACGTGTGTGACACGTGTTAAACCAAATCAACTCAAACCTTACCAAACATATTCATTCGTATTAAAGACCCAATTACAATCAATAATAGGGTTGAACGTGTTGATCGTGCTTTGCCTAATTCGTTGAAGTTCTTGTTCATATACATTACATCAATCCAAGGTGAGTTTCGTGGCCCCTTTTTACGCTTATATAACTTTTAAACATTTTAAACTTGGGGGAAAAGAATGCTCACTTACTTTCAATCACCTTCCCTAGTGGAAGTCTGCTTCAACATTTATGGTTAACTTATATTACTATACTTATTGAACGATATTATTATGACTCTTGATTCTATGCTATGTTGCTACCTTGTATGTTATTTGGTGGCTTTATATTATAATGCGCTATTACTTTGATGCTATATGTGGTGTGATGATTACTTGTGAATGCTATTGATCTTGGATGCTTTCGGCGGTGTGGTTCTTCTTTGGGGTCTACTTTGTGGTTCTTCTTTGCCGAGCATCCACTACAACCATTAATCCCGGTAATTGGGACCTAAGGATTGGTTTGGTTGTAACCTAAACGTATGCGCTGTGTGGATCTTGCTACGTCATATTAAACTTATTATGCTATGGAAAACCTTTTTACATAACCATTAATCCCGGTAATGGGACCTAAGGACTGGTTTGGTTATACACTATACGTATGTGCTGTGTGGATCTTGCTACGTCTTAATAAACTATTTAAACTTGGGAATGTTTCCTTTCAGCCATCAATTCCCATGTGGAACCGATGTTTAGGTTTGGCTGTAGCTATTAAAAACTGGTAAACCGCCTATACATAAGTGTAGTCGCGGTAACGCTTATTGAACTTACTGTTATCTTCATCAATACATAAAACCTGCGAAGCTCACCAACAATTATGTTGACCATTTTTGAGCATATCTTTTCAGGTAATCATAAACAAAGAGGATAGCTAGAGCTGATGCCTTAGCAGAGACCCCCCAGGATTTCAATAGATTACATTTGTATTGTATATCATTTACTGTTATATCTGAACACTGGGTATATGGATTTTTTTTTAGAATTATTAAGACTATGATAGTCGTGGAACTGACTAACCACGACACAAGTCACCATTGTGTCGGGCGACGTCATGACACGAGGATTTTGCATGTAATATGTCTCTGTAATTATACCAAGTGTTATGACGATCCCGTCCGTCGCATCCTCGTGTTTCCGCTATAAGCGGGGTGTGACAGATTGTATAGGGAGTTGAACGCGCAGACTGTTAGACATTTGGTATCTTCTTTATTCTCTTATTAGCTTATCACTATAAGGGTGTTTGGATGTGTGTTCTGTAATAGTGATTATGTGATGTTTAATGATTAGAATATGTGTATCCAAACAGTTAGATGATAAGTTTAGAAAGGCTGATCCAAACATCCCCTTAGTATAGTTCTTTCAGGTTCGAATTTGTTGAAAGATTGGCTTATTGAGTTATTGTTTCACTTACTGCAGGATGAGCTACATGAATACCTTGGAGTGATTATGACTTTCTTTGTGCTTGATTCATACACAAGAAAATCAGTTGTAGTTGCAGGCTTGTAGCAATTGGAAATCAGTTGCTAGCAGAGAATGGACCTTTCAGTAAATGATGCTTTGCTTTATAACAAATTTAAAATCACAAGAAAATCAGCCCTACATGTTGATCCCGGTTGGAGTGATTCTACATATGTGATCATGCGTTGGAAAGACTACTCATAGCTGCAGCAACATGGCGGTATTTGAGTTTTACGCGGTCAACAGTCGCTACAAAACAAGGATACGTCTGCATGCTCAACTTCTGGTAAGCTTGTTTTCACCTTTCGCATCTACCAAATACGTCCACTTCTTCACGCAATGTCCACAACACAAGCAACACTATTCTTAACAAAAGACCGAAACGCTTTGCTGACTGTACAGACTCTTTTATCTGAGCTGTCAAATTTGAATTTTAGGATTGAAAAGCTTGAAGTTGCTGCTTCCAAGGTATTTGGTGGTGACAGATCTAGAGTTAGGAAAATTGAGGAGTTGAAAGAAACAATGAGAGTTACTGATGAAGCTAAAAACCGTGTTGTTAGCGAATATGAACGCGTAAAGGTAATGATCTACTACTTGTTGGGCTCAATTTAAAGATGTATGCATAATTTATCGACAATATAGAACAATGAATGCTTATGCCGGAGAATAATAAGAATGAGCTTGAGAGACTGGACAAAGAAAGACACGATGATTTCTTTGGCATGTTGAAAGGATTCGTTGTTAACCAGGTACCATTCATTCTCACTAAGTAATATTAGTGGCAACAGTTAGAAAACGGTTGAAGGTCACCAAACTGTCTTTTAAACTGTTCCATTTGAATTATCTAATTATCTTTAACTACTATATAAAACAAAAACAATGGGCAAAATAGGAATTTCCTTCATTTTGTAAGACGCGCCGTTTGGAGTCATTTGTCGTCTTCCTTCGTCTCCCCCATTTCCCATTTTTGGAGTTCAAATAAGTTTAAATTTAGGTAGTAATTATTTTTCATTTATTTAGTTAGTTGTATTTCATTAAGTAAATTCCTATACTGGTTGTTCCTTTAAGGTCTCATTCACTTTAAAACTTACTGCAGCGGGTTTAAAGGTACAGTTATAATAGTAAAGCAACTTTCAGCAATGAGCCTTGGGTTGAGCTGGCAAAAAAAAAAACATAAGAAATGTATAAAACTAAATCAAACGTTATATTAGAAAAAGTTAAGATTCTTGTTCTAATAATACAGTGATCCAATTCATATTGACACGTTGATAAATTACTACCACTTATGTTTTTTTATTCAAATTGATTTACTTTAATTACTTGTTGAAACTTTTTAGTCTGTTTATCCGTCTTTAATAAATTATTGAATTATATTTCTAACCATCATATTTTTATGTGTCAATGAATGACAACTTTCAGGAAACTGTTTGAATTGTTCAGTTTATCAACTGCTTTGGCTGAAATGATCTGGCCTGCTATTCTCAACAAAAGGCATTTATTTAGGTATGCACACTATTTTTTGCAAGAAGAAATTTTTAAATTTATTAATTTTATATATTTCATTTATGATCTAAAATAATTCAAAATGAACTCGGCGACCTGTATGCAGGGAAATGTTTCATGGATTCGACCTCGTTGTTGTCTCCAAATTGAATGATAAGAAGATAATGACAGCAGGAAACCCTGCAACTTCTCTTCTTTCAGAGGTGAAATTACGAGGAATTATTGAAAATGCTCGCCAAGTTTGCCAGGTATCTCTTGTTGTTATTTCTTCTCTACATATTAATTGTGCCTATTCAACCTGTTTTTAACAAGCTTCGCTTGTTTCAAGCCTTGGAGTTTAAATTAAAAAATAAATAATGACCTCAAAAGATAAGATTAAAATTTACTCATATACTTTAAACAATTAAAACACACTTAAATGGTTGTCATATGTGAAGTAGTGTGTTGTTAGGAGAACTAATTCAATGTTTGGGCACCAAATGCAAGATCCGGTCTTGTGATAGCTACATAGATGAGCTTGATTAGGCATATTTGCAGGTTTTGAATTAGAATCTTGATGTTGAATTGTTGAATCTCAAAGCAATCCATTATCCAAATAATAGTAGTTGACTCATAACTTGAATCTTGATGTTGAATTGTTTATGAAGTTTTTGACTTTCCATAATTTGGACATCTAATCTCTTCAACCTTCATATCAACTTTTGGTGGAAGTGAAAGCAATGAATCCTTAATGTGGTTGCCAAATGGGAATTTTCGACCAGTAACCATCTCTATTTTCCTTAGGTCTCCTTCAGAAAGGGTTTCAAATGATTTCACTCCCATAGATTGTAAATCCTGAACATAAACAATAGGTAGGTGGATTATTAAACTATTATCTTATCACAACATGGATAAATAACAAATAAATAATTTTGCTCTACAGATCTTGAGATTTTAGAGAGAATAAAACCTTTGCTGTCACCATACCAATCCCAGGCAATTGTTTCAGCAGATATGGACTGTCTTCCCAGAGTTTTTGATGTACAGATTTTGCTAGAAGGATTGCATTCAAAGCTCCCTTGTAGTTCTTTTTATATATAAAATACTCTTTCATGCATTTTGCGATCCGACAACCATTTGAACAAATAGAGTTCATGTCCTGTAAGTGCCAATTGTAATATGAAGCCCTGATATGAGAACCATCAGAACCTTTATAACTTTAGAAGGTGGAACTTTCAACCAGATTATGGGTATACGAGTCAGTTCGGGCTATAATTTGTTTCTAACGGGTCAAATGGTAAATATTTTCACAGATTAGATAAATTGGTTGGAGCAGGTCAAGTGTGTGGTATTTAAAGTGTTTTTCTACTGTATAAAACCTCCTAAATTGTGCATATTTTGGTATATCACTGAGATTGCAGGTCATGTTTCCTTGGTAAATGATTTTTCGGTCATGCAATGATACTATTTAAATTCAAAAGAAATACAACTTTTCGGCTTTAAGGTAAATGATTTTTAAGAGCTTATATAGAGTAATTGAATACAATTATCTTGGCTTGTAATAAGTGTAAATTCATCATGGAGGTTTTTAGATGATTACATCTTGTCATTCAAGTATATTCAATTTTGGCGATAACGGAACAAACACCTGCTTTTAAAGATCGTAAATTGTCTGTCCCGTCGCATCGCGCGGACTTTCCACTAGTGTAATATATATGTTTAAAAAAAAGAAGATATACAATTATTTTTTAAACTTGAGTAAATACGTAACTAGTGAGTTTAAAAAAATAAAATATGTAAATACCCACTAGATCATTAGTAGAACTATTTGGATCTAAATATTCAAACCATTAACCAATGATACTTAGTTCAACCGGTTAAAGTAACCTACCCATAACATGTAAATATTGAAAGATCATGGCTTCAAGTATCACTTTCAGCAAAATACTCAAAGTAGAGCCAGAGGTTTTTCTCAACAATGGTTTACTCTTGAGGGGGTTGGAGATACGGTTCCGGATGAAAAACGAATAGATGAGCCAGATTAAAATCTATTCTATCTATTATAATAAAAGAGTAACTTGGTATGACACGTGTCATCACCACAATTCTGCTCATCAAAATTTTCCCGCCTCTTTCTCCTATTAAATAATTACCTTAATTACTAATAATATTATTTAACATTTTTTAGATTAAAATATTTTTTATAAATTAAGAAAAATATTTGTTATTAATGTTATTTCAAAATAAATAAATTTTTAAAAGTAATATTTTTTTCTAAAATATCAAACTTTGTTAAAATATGATATATTATAAAATTACCATTTTTAAAAAGTAAATTATTTAAAAACCAAAAATAATTTAATTTAGGAGTTATGATAATAAAATACTCTAAAAATGATATTTTTATACGGTTTGTTTTAGAACAAAATATTATTTTAAAAAATTAAAAACAAAGTTATAAAATATTGATATCACTGTTTTATTACTTATAGTACTTTTTTTTTGAAACTTATTACTTATAGTACTTACTTATACGTAATTTCAGTCATATCATATTTTAAAATATTATTTTATTTTTCATAAGTTTTATTATATTAATATTTTATTTATTCAACTCGTGTAATACACGAATTTTCTAAAACTAGTAACACATATTCGGTCCGAAACATGATCATTTACCGCTAAAAAATATATATTCGAATCATTAATACTATTAACTAAAAAACTGTTGAATGGCAATTCCTTCAAATGTTTGGGCCTCATTTCATAACCCACCAGCCCTACAACCACATTGATTAGTGATTACTGATACATACAAATCCCCAAAACCCTAACAACAAACCTCTGCATTTCACCGTCTTCCACACAACCACCACAAATGGTGAAGTTTCTAAAACCTAACAAAGCAGTGGTGGTGCTCACCGGCCGTTTCGCCGGCCGCAAAGCCGTGATCGTCAAACAGTTCGACGACGGAACTCGCGATCGCCCCTACGGCCACTGCCTCATCGCCGGAATCTCAAAGTACCCGAAGAAGGTGATTCGCAAAGACTCCGCAAAGAAGACTGCAAAAAAGTCTCGTGTGAAGGCGTTCATCAAGCTCGTGAATTACAATCACATCATGCCTACGAGATACACGCTTGATGTGGATCTGAAGGATGTTGTATCCATTGATGCATTGCAGTCGCGTGATAAGAAGGTGAGTGCGTGTAAGGAGACGAAAGCCCGGTTCGAGGAGCGGTTTAAGACCGGGAAGAACCGGTGGTTTTTCTCGAAGCTTCGGTTCTGAGGAGGAGATTCAGGTGATTTTGTGGTATTAGGTTTTGCTGTATTTGTTCTTAATTTTTGGGTGGTGATTGATGATAGACTGATTGTTGATGGTTTCTTTTATGTGGATTGATTTTTGTTTGAGAATCATGATGAGTGTTAGAGGATTGGTTGTTTGAATATTATGTTTGTGTATTGTGTGGTTGGAATCTCTGTTTGAGTTAGGGTTCTAGTTTTTATTAGCTTCATGGCCTTACCATACAGGTTGAATCATCTTAGGGTTTTTAGCAATAGTAGTCGGAACGGTTGGACGGATTTAATTATATTTTAATTATATTTATATATGTAATTAAATATAAGTAATTTATATATGATTTGTATATATATTTTATAGTTATATATAAAACTTAACTATATTTGTATATCCAACGTACTAATTTATGGTTTAACACCTCGTTTTTACCCACTAAAATAAAAAAAACAAAAACAAAACCGGTCAGAACCGGTCTGGTTTCCCGGTCCGACCAGCGGTTCGGGACGAGCCGGTCGGTTCGACCAGTATAAAACGAGTCACACCAGACCGGACCGGACCGGACCAGGCACCGATTCCCGGTCGAACCGGTCGGACCCGGCCGGTCCCATCCGGTCTCCACAACAATGGTTTTTAGATCAATATACATTGAGGTAAGTGTGAATCAAAATCATACGAACTTTTGACTAACTTTTGACTAAGGGGCTTTTTTGGTAGATCTTAATCAACTTTTTAATAATTCAGATGTGTAAATGGTTTGGTATTTAATGATTTAGACTGTTTATTTCGCGAGCAAATGTCTGAATAGTTTAGATATTTACCTCTAAATGATTAAGCATTATACTAATGCTAAATTGTTAAGAGACTTAATGCTGAATGGTTAAGACCTCTTACATGAATTGGTCAGATATTTGTTTTTGAATAGTTAAACGATATAATAGCTTTTAATGGTTCAGATCTCTTAATGGTTCAGCATTTAATGGCTCAGACTTTTATTGGTTAAACACTTAAAGGGCGTACCCGGTGCATGAAGCTCCCGCTTTGCGCAGGGTCCGGGGAGGGGCCGGATCGCGAAGCGATCTGATGTACGCAATCTTTCCTTGCACAATTTTGTGCAAGAGGCTGTTTCCACGGCTAGAACCCATGACCTCAAGGTCATAAAGCAACAACTTTACCAGTTGCTCCAAAGTCCGCTCTCTCAATTGGTTAAACACTTAATTATTCAAAAATTGTCAAATAGCTTTTAAATACGAATCAATATGTATGTTTGACAAACTAACTTTTCAAAGCTAATAAGTCAATAAGAATCTTTGAGTAATAAGTTAATAAGTTTATTATAAAAGGTTGAAAAATATATTTTAAAAAGTTAAAAATTATTACTTTTGAAAAGTTCTTTTTCCAAAAGTAACTAAAGCAATCCCAAACACCTTATCCCAAACACCTCCTATATAGTGTATGTTTAAGATTATTTATTTTCTCTCAACTTTTGATTTATTAAAGATAAAATTATAAAAAACGTCCTTTAAATTTATATAAAATTATAGTTATCGTCCTTTATCTTTAAAAATTACTCTAAACGTCCTTTATGTTAACATTTTGTAACATATATCGTCCTTTACACTAACTGCCGTTAAGTTTTTCCGTTAAGTCAAGGGCAATTTGGTCTTTTTGACTCTAAAGGACTATTAATGTATTTTTTCAAACATAAAGGATGTTTTCTATCACTTTTTTTATCTTTTATTTAATTTATGTATTTTTATAAGAATGCATATACATGTGATTTTTATATAACGAATATATATATACATATAATTTAATTATTTTTATCCACATATTATATATAAATATAAATTATATAAATAATAAAATAATAAAACAGTGTTTAGAGTTAGATAAAATATATAATTTATTTATATACGATAAATATATATTATTGTTTTGATTCATGTATTATATATACATATAAATTCATACATAATTAAATATATTAAATATTTTCATGCACGTATAGCTAATTAATTATATTCACTCACGTCTTATATATATATATGTTAGATCTAGATTGTATAGGGCTAGATCAGTTTTGTATAGGCTTAGTACTTGAATCTAGTCTTGTAATTAATATTTGTAACAGTCAATATATATATATATATGTGCATTGAATCTATAGGTTAACCCCATATATATGTGTGTTAATTTGTGACTTGACAGAGAAAAAAAATATACTTGGACGGATTCCTGAAATTGATCAAGTGTAAGAAACATCTACGGATGAACATTATTGTTAATCCGTAGATATGTTTCTTACAAGACCAAATGACCATGAATGTTCCTGCGGATGATCAAGTACCATGAAGTGAAGACTCCTACGGAAGAAGGATTTCCTACGGAAGAACAACTCTTCTACGGAAAACCAATTCATCTACGGAAGAACAAAAGTTTTGCGGATGACAAGACTCCTGCGGAAGAACATTATACTTGTGCGATTGCTAATACCAAGAAGTCAAACAAGTCAACACAATCAATAACAAATCCCGAGAGATCCGGTGTTTCCTTAACCGACTCAAACGTGTATAAATATGAGTCCTAGGTTTCACATCGAGGGGAACACAATCAATCAATATTACGGCTGTCAAGAGTTACATCATTGTGCAACCCTAGCTGCCGTCACATCAACATCAACATTATTCGATTCACTGAATTCGTTGTTCATAGTTATTTGTTATTATTCTTTTGTAATCATTACTTTATAGTTAATGAAATACATTTGAATAATTATTGATTTCGCATTTATTGTGTTTCTGTGGTTGTGTTCATCATTATCATTAAAACAATTAAACGTCAATTAGTGATAATTTCGCGATCATTAAATTGATTTATTTTAATACTGATAATTCCTGAATTGAGATCCTTGGATTCACAGGTGGTATCAGAAAAGCTCCATAGGAGAATTGACATTCTTCCTTGGCTTACAAGTTCATCAGAAAACAGATGACATTTTCATCAATCAAGAAAAGTACATTCATCAAATTTTGAAGAAGTACAATCTTGCTGATTCCACTTCTTGCAAGACACCAGCCTCAACAATAGACAAGATTGTGTCTGACCCTGCTGGAAAATCAGTAGATCAAAGATTGTATAGATCAATGATCGGTTCTTTAATGTACTTAACTGCCAGTAGACCTGACATCATGTTTGCTGTTTGTGTTTGTTCCAGGTATCAATCAGACCCAAAGGAGTCCCATCTGAATGTTGTGAAGAGGATTTTCAGATATCTGAAAGGCAAACCTGCATTAGGACTTTGGTATCCCAAAGATGGAGATTTCAGCCTCTACTCCTATTCAGATAGTGATTATGGAGGGTGCAACAACAACAGAAAATCCACAACTGGTGGATGTCAGTTTCTAGGACCAAGACTTGTTTCGTGGCAGTGCAAGAAGCAAACAAATGTATCTGTATCCACAGCTGAAGCAGAGTACATAGCTGCTTCAGCAGGTTGCTCTCAAGTACTTTGGTTGCAGAACCAATTACTTGATTATGGTTACAATTTCCTTCATACACCAATTCATATTGATAATTCAGCTGCTATGTTTATAACTGCTAACCTAGTTTAACATAGTAAAACAAACACATTGAAATCAGATACCATTTTCTGAGAGACTGCTCTGAAAAGGGTATAATTAAGTTAGTCAAAGTGGACACAACAAATCAGCTTGCTGATTTGTTCACTAAAGCATTTGATTCTGTTAGATTTAATTTTCTGATAGAATCTTTGGGGATGATTAACTTAGAATAAATCAATAAAAGCATATGACTGACTTTGTGCAGAGTAATAGTTAAGGATCAATTAAGTGTCTGATAGAACATCTGTACATGCATTATAATTGGGAAATGATAGTAGACTATACTTGGTTATTTAACAAAAACTCAATCTGACTTAAATCATACTGATATGTGAGTAGGTTCATCTTGAGTGGAAACACAGCTAAGAGCATGTCAAACTAAAAGCTTCAGGTAACTGTCTGTGGGGATTCCATTTGAGAATCAGGAAAGTATGTTCTCTCCTGATGTGATCAAATCACTTCCACAAGCACACTATGTAAAATACTTTATAGTCTTCTATCTTTGCAATGTCATATTTCCTCTGTTTTGTGTAAACAAAGACCTGGGGATATGATCCAAGAGTATGATCTTCATTCTCCCTCAGTTTTGTGTAAACAAAGACCTGGGTTAAGTTCACCTCTGTTTTACGAAAGTAAAGACCTGGTGACTATGCAGATCATATCTCAGCTCTAGTAAGAATCACTTGTGCTTCATTGTACATCACTTCAACGAGCTTCAACATCAAAGCATTCATGAGATTGTAATATGTCTCAAGATAGAACTTATAACTTAATGTACATAGTCCTTAAGTGTGAAAAGTAGTGATTTGCCTCACCTACGGAAGACATACTCTAACGAAAATTGAATGTGGGACTCATGATTGTTACTGATTAACAAACTTCACAACATGATAAATAGCATGCCTAGTTGATACTTTACTCATGTTTGAATTTCAGTGAATCTATATACTTACAATCAAGTGTGTAGTGAATCAACTAATCAACATCAGCAGAAGCCAAGTCATAGTATGATCCCTTTATATATATATGCATGAATGTAATTGTTTAAGTAAGATGTTTAAATTGTCCTCTTAACTGAGTTTCTCTCACTTAGACTGTCATATGCCTGTCATGCCTGTTTACAACTTAAATTTATGATAAATGCAACAGTCTAACATTAATCACAAATTTAAGGGGAGTAGTTCATGCATGAAAAATAATAAAAAGCTGATAATTGATTTAATTTACTTTGAAGGAATTGGAACTTGAGCACTAACTTGAATGCAGGATACAGGGACACTTGCTTTCGTGTACTTAATTGCCATGCAAATAAAGTCAACAATGTCCAACATCAACATTTGATTCTACTCAGTAGATATCATACATTTAAAGTTTTTAAAACTTTAAGTTCCGCAGAAGTTTCAGTAATACTTCTCATCCGTAGAAGTATTATGTGATTTCTGATTCAGCAGCAAACAAATGCATTGTTTGAACTCATACATCCGCAGATGTTAATACATCCGCAGATGTTAATACATCCGCAGATGTTAAGGTTCCGCAGATGTTCTGCGGAAGAAGTAATGCATTCTAAATAAACTTGGTATGCGGAAAGGAATAAATGGGAGTAGGCCCAACATAATTAATAAAAGAAATTAATGTGTTCGCCTATAAATAAGGTTTCTGACTCTTAGAATTCATTTTTACAGAGCACTTTTTCACTTTTAACCTAGAAAATCGCCCACTTTCCATCTCTTTCAAACTTTCAAAAAAATCCGTTCCAAGAAAACTTAATCAACATTATCCAGTAATCGATTACTGTTACTGCGAAGGTAAATCATGTTCTAAACATCAGTACGGAACTGGTTAATCGGTTATTGCCATTAAAACGATTCAACTGCATGTATGCTAACTCGATTTACTTTACAGATGGCAAACAAATTCGCAAAAGAACACAACGTGTGCGCGTTCTTAAATGTTGATGATCCTGCAGCTGAAGGATGTCGAGATATCATAAGATATCTTTGGCGGTCCAGGCTCTTCTACGCCTTAATGGCAGAGCCTGTGATCCATCAGGCGCACATAATCGACTTCTGGAACTCAGCACGAGTTGAACAACAAGGTGATGAGGAAGTGATTGCTGCTAAGATTCTGAATGAGCGTCTTCGAATCACTGAAAGCACCATACGAAGATGTCTGGAATTGGGTGATAGAGAGATAGGGCACCCCGATGTATTCGAGAATGAATACATTGAGAAGGTATTCAACCTGATGGGTACGATGGAGATTACGAGAAAGGGGAGATCAAAAAGGGTAGGCTGTGCAAACCGTACCGATTCTTATGCCATACCTACCTAAAGTGCATGTCAAACAGGAAGTCGGGGCTCGATAGATTTTCTCGACACATATCATCTGGAATCATTGGGATCTTCGAGGGTAGCTGTGCAAACCGTACCGATTCTTATGCCATACCTACCTAAAGTGCATGTCAAACAGGAAGTCGGGGCTCGATAGATTTTCTCGACACATATCATCTGGAATCATTGGGATCTTCGAGGTAGAATCTATAACTACTCCAAGTATATCTTCAATTGTTTAAGTGAACAAGTAAAACTTCAGAGGAATGATAAGATGTACATGTTCCCAAGATTTATACAGCTTGTGATCAACTCAGAACTTCCAAGGTTGGACAGAGTTGGCGAAGTGTTTGTGCAAGCACACTTGGGCAAATCAGTGCTGAACAAACTCAGTGGGAAGTACCAGGGTGAGGACATGCCAATGTTTGCCCATGTAGTGGATGCCCAAGCAGACCTGCCACAAGAGTTGGTTTGGACAGATGAAGCAGAGTCATCTGCTGATTCTGCACAAGCATCTCACTCACCACTCCAAACACCACCACACCAACACCACTTACCAATCCAAACTCCACCACTCCAACATCAATCACCTAGCCAAACACCCCTCAACAATCACAATCACCAGCAAGCATCAACACCTAACCGATATCCCCAATTCATCACCATCATCACCTCTGCTGATATCCTCATCTTCCACCAAAAACACTCAACCAATATCTCCAGTCCAACAACAATCACCATCACCTTGTCATTCATTATCACATCACACTCAACCTTTCTCTTCACTACAAATTCAATCCCCTGTACAACCATCACCAGAATCACCAAAAACATCCATCACCGGAAAGTGTTGGCACTGAACCTTTTGAGATAACTGAGTCTGTACACTCAGGAGACACTGAGATATTATCTCAAGCTAGCACTGTTCCCTTCTCACCCACACACACAGAAGAACAAGTGTCATCAGCACATACTGAGCCCATATCTTCATGAAAGATGAACAAGCTGCTGATGAGCACGGGGAAGTACAAGGATTTGCTCAGGATGTCATTACATACCATGAAGATGACTTGAGTGACAGTGACATTCCTGTCAGCAAAAGCTTTTTGGTTCCTGAGTACAACAAGTTAGTACTCAAATCAAATAAGCGAAAACAAAGAATTCAAGAGCTGAAAGGTATAATTCAAGAAAAAGATGAAGAGCTAATGAAGAAAGATGCAAGGCTAAAAAGGCTGAGAGAAGATGCACTAAGCAACAATGAAGTTATTGATGCATTGTTGCAAAGAGAACAAGAGTTGGAGGCATCTTTAAAAATTGAGCAAAATGATAAAGCTGAGCAAATCAAACAGAAAAATGAAGAGATAGAGAAGCTGAAAAGAAAAATCTCAGCTCTAAAAACAAAAGAGGCCCCAAGTGTGGATCAATCAAAACAGTCAGCTGAAGCTTCTAAGCAACTGATTTGTACTCCTGGAAAAGAAAATACTTGGGAGCAATCAAAAGGAAATCTGAAGATGAAACCTCCCCAAAAAGACAAAAACTTTCATCCCCTGCACCTACACCTTCAGTAGATGTGTCTACTGTGAAGGTATCATCCGGGGATGATGATGAAAGTGAGAAAGAATGGGAGGAGCTGACAAGGATGGAGTCCCCCACTGGTGAAAAGGGAGGAAAGGCCGATGATCTTCTAACAACAGCAGACATCATGGAAGAGAGGCCTGATTCTAGCATGTTCATGACCCTCATCAACCATGGTTTTCCATATGACATGGTTGAGAGGATGAATACATCTGAGATGAAGAATGCACCGAAAGAGTTTGAATTTGCAAGGTTCATAATCCCAAACTGTGATTATGAAGCCTTTACAATCTTTCAGTCATTGGAGAAAATTAAAAGGATCTGGGCCACTGTGACACAGCCAAACTGACCAAGTACAACATGACTTGCTGGTTACAGGGCCATAACTACAAACCGCATGAGCTTAAAGGCAGAACTACTGGAGAATTGCGGAGGATGATGGAGCATGTAATGAAGGTGGAATTGGAAACAGGTGTCAAATTCAGAACCACAGCTCTTCATCCAACTGATGACAAACAAAGCAAACTATCAGCTGATCCAATATTGTGGAACCCAAGGATCAGCATAAAGCAAAGGATAAGCTCATCAGGGAACCAAGGGAAGTCATCCCAGGCAAAGTATGGCCCCTTGGTACCACTGTTAGAGAAATCACTGATCAGAAGTCCACTCTGATTCAGTTGTGATCATCTCATAACTCCCAACTCAGCTGAAGAAAACAAGATCATGGCATGGAATATGATCAAGAGTGGGATTATGCAGTGATCAAAAGGACATCAGGAAGAGTTGAATACTTCCATGATGTGTTTTCAGTTCTCTGCCTTCCTGAGAATGATCTAAAGGACCTGCAAAGCCTTACCATGACAAATTATCCAATACATCCAAGGGGCAGGGACTTCTCAAGCAGAGTGGGTCAACTGAAAACAAAGTTCAAAGATGATATGATGATAGAAGCTAAGAGAGATGATGATGGGCACAGAAGAAGAATTCAAGGGCTGAAAAGATACAAGTCCAATGCCTCTGAATCAGTAGATGATGAATTTCTAAAGAGGGTTGGCTATAACAATAGAACCTCAGCAGCCATCAAGCACATTGAAGGGACTCAATACACACTCCCTATCACTGAATGGGGATATGTAGAGAGGACAAAAGAACTGGTGTTGCTGAGGAATGCAGAGAACAAACGAGCTGAAAAGATCAGGATCTTTGATCCTGCGGAAATCAAGTTGCTTCATCCGAGCTACACTTCCTACCTTCATGACAATTCTTTCCGAAGCTGAGTGATGAAGCAGCTCAAAATGATCTGTTCCTGCATGTTCACATGATACAAGTGATTGACAAACTTCATGCAAAGGCCTACAAACGACGCAGACACAATGCAGGCTTGCTGAAGGGAACAGAGTATGATGAAGTCACAGAACTTCGCCTCTCCGAACAAGATAAACTTGAAGTAGTGAAGAATGACAGAGTCTTGGAGACTCTCACTACAGAGGAGGATGTTCTGGGACTTGGCTTCGAGACTCTGAAGAAGATCAGCAAAATGGAGATCAAATACAAGTATGATGATCAAAAGGCAGCTGTATCTTACTTCTACAACAAAATCATATCAAGAGTCAAGGAGCTTGCTGTTTTGAAGGACTGATTACAAGGAGCTAAGCCTAAGGGGGAGTATTGTTAGTATAGATTGTATAGGGCAAGATCAGTTTTGTATAGGTTTAGATCAGTTTTGTATAGGTTTAGTACTTGAATCAAGTCTTGTAATTAATATTTGTAATAGTCAATATATATATATATGTGTGCATTGAATCTATAGGTTAACCCCATATATATGTGTGTTAATTTGTGACTTGACAGGGAAAAACAATATACTTGGACGGATTCCTGAAATTGACCAAGTGTAAGAAACATCTACGGATGAACATTATTGTTAATCCGTAGATATATTTCTTACAAGACCAAATGACCATGAATGTTCCTGCGGATGATCAAGTACCATGAAGTGAAGACTCCTACGGAAGAAGGATTTCCTACGGAAGAACAACTCTTCTACGGAAGACCAATTCATCTACGGAAGAACAAAAGTTCTGCGGACGACAAGACTCCTGCGGAAGAACATTATACTTGAACGATTGCTAATACCAAGAAGTCAAACAAGTCAACACAATCAATAACAAATCCCGAGAGATCCGGTGTTTCCTTAACCGACTCAAACCGTGTATAAAGAGTCCTAGGTTTCACATCGAGGGGAACACAATCAATCAATATTACGGCTGTCAAGAGTTACATCATTGTGCAACCCTAGCTGCCGTCACATCAACATCAACATTATTCGATTCACTGAATTCGTTGTTCATAATTATTTGTTATTATTCTTTTGTAATCATTACTTTATAGTTAATGAAATACATTTGAATAATTATTGATTTCGCATTTATTGTGTTTCTGTGGTTGTGTTCATCATTAATCATTAAAACAATTAAACGTCATTAGTGATAATCCGCGATCATTAAATGATTTATTTTAATACTGATAATTCCTGAATTGAGATCCTTGGATTCACAATATATATATATACATATTATTTTTTCATCCACGTATTATAATATAAATAAATAAATAATATAAATTATACAATAGATATTTACAGATAATACGTGGATGAAAATAATTAAATAATATATATTATGTTATTTAAAAATAATATGTAGATGTATTATTGTAAAAATACATAAATTATGTAAAATAAAAGAGTTGCAGAAAACGTCCTTTACGTTTGGAAAAGTCTACATTAATAGTCCTTTAAAGGTAAAAAGACCAAATTACCTTGACTTAACTGAAAAAGTTAACGACAGTTAGTCTAAAGGACGAATTTTGTTACAAAATGTTAACATAAAGGATGTTTAGAGTACATTTTAAAGATAAAGGACGATACCTGCAACTTATATAAACTTAAAGGACGTTTTCTGTAATTTTGTCTTTATTAAAGTTAATAAGGCAAATAAATGTAAAAAAGGATTGCTTAATAATTGTTGATATAGGGTAAAAAATAGGTTTTAAAAACTTCTGAAAAATCATTTTTGTTCAATTAATTATTATACCCCTCTTTATCTCCTATTAAATTTATTTTTTTTAAAAGTATGTCTTCTCTTAGTTATTTTACAACCTTTTAGTTTATAAGCTAATTCAAACATTTATTTTTTTAAAATTACTTTAAAAAGTCAAAAGTTAATAAAATTCTTTTTATCAAAAGTGTTTTTCCAACCAAAATTAGCAATCTCAAACAGGACCATACGTTGAGCTAAATGTGAATTACTCATGCTATAACTAGTAAGTTTGTTGTTTTATAACTTTGAGGTTATGAGTTCAAGTCATGAGAAATAGTCTCTTGCATAAAATGTAGTAAGACTACATATGCTATATCAAGGAAGAATTGGGTCTTTATCTGGATATTACTTAAAGCTGGAGTCAAGTCAACTACTGATTATTTTATAATCTTAATTTTCATGCCGAGGGGTTCACACAATCAGGCCTATGATATTTGATTGCAAGATCCACACACACAATTGTTTATACAACACAGTAACATACCACCTTCACAGGGACCATGAATCTTGGTGATCATCATATATACAATCTCTATTTGATGTCATGACAGTTTACTTACATGACATTATGACAGTTTTTCGTTGTCATGTGTAATGTTAAAAGCATTCTTGAAAACAAGAAAGTAGAAAACCATTAACTTGTAGAATTACCATTGCTTAACTTTCAATTGGTGTGATCCTATGAACATGAAATGAAATGTTTATAATCCACTAGGAAACGTATTAGAAGATTTAAAGAGTTAGATTCATCAAGTTAAAGTGTGGAAAGACATTGCTTAACTAGATATATAAAGCAACCTTGAAATAAAATGAATAGATTTAACACGTTGAAGACCATTCTGTGTCCTAACTCTGGAGAGTAAGTGAATGCGTATCTTGTTGTGGGGGAAAATAATGATAACAGAGGGTGGTAAAGTCATAAATTGTGTGGTTGCTTTTCTTGGTTTTAAATGGCACCCCTAATGTGCGGGCTATGCAAGATCTTTTTAAAATACGCCTTATGGAGTTGAAACGACACCTCATGAACACTAAGGTGGTGTTGTTTTTCTGAAAAAGAGCTTCTGAAGCTCTTTTGTCTGCGCCAAAAAGAGGCGGGCAGATGTTTCTGGTCTGCAGAGTGTTTGTTTTTCTGAAGACGTTTCACTAAAAAAGGTCTGCGTGACCTCTTCTCCAAGAAGAGGTGTGTAAGGCCCCGCTCACCGGGCACCTTACTGTTGGTCATCATCACACGTAAAACATACATTTAATACATGTTCATAAATACGCAGCGGAATTAATAAAACATGCATTCTCATTCATCATAAAAGCTTTACATCATTGTCTTGATTACAAAATACAAGCTTTTCTTTACATTGCTTAACTATACTATGATTGCTGCTGATGCATAAGAAACGAGGATAATCTCGTTATTCGAATCCTCAGCAATCATAGGGTCACACAGCGACCTCTACCGAAAGAAAATAATGAAAAGAAAACATATGCTTCTTCATATAGAAGATATTATGTTCAAAATATATTTTCTTTCATAAACAAGATTTCTTAAATAATCATGTTTATCAGGATTATCAAGAAATCTTGCACTTGCATGCAACATAATGTGTTGCGCGCATTACGGGCCCACAACACATGATGTGGCTGCATAGTCAAAAAGTAAATGTCATCCCAAAAGAGCTGAGTAGCCGCCTCGTGCCATCCTCAGCAACACTACCTGCGAACTGGAAAACACATAAAAGTCAGCGTTGCTGAGTGAGTTCTAGTTTTATAATAAAACATACTTTCATTCTCATTAACTGCTCTTTCATACATGTGTTCACACATCATACGTACACGTAGATAATATTATTATTATCTCATCATTCATTACTTACTTTCATTCGTGTACACTTCATCATTCTCGTATACTTTTACATACATACTTTACATACTACACATACTTCGTATGTCTTTACTTTCATTCATACTTTACATACTTTCGTAAGTCTTTACTTTCATTCATACTTTACATACTTTCGTATGTCTTTACTTTCAATCATACTTTCACTTCATACGTTCGAACCTTCATTTTATTCATTCATTCATTTATTACTTTCGTTCGAACGTTCATTACATTCGGTGACATGTACCATACCCCCGTTCATCATACATACTACTGGTGCTGGACCTGTGGTGGTTAGCCACGAACGTTTGTGCACAAAGCTGATCCAGTCACCTGGGATAGGTACATGCACCACTCATCTTTTCACTTTACTTCTAACATACGTTAGCCGAGTCTCTTGCAGTGCGCGACTGCTCACCTCAGTGACAATCTTATGATTGCCTGCTAACCGAGTCTCTTGCAACATGAAGTTGCTCACCTCATTATCAATCTCAATGATTGACCCGATGTACATCCTTCGGGGTAGCTAACCCGTACACCGTTGAGCTAACACCTGCCAGGGGTGTGCACCTCCTTCATTTGCTTGCAAGCCTTTCTTACTCTCTTTCATTAATGCATGCATTCATTCATCATGTTCCTTCTTTCATTATCTTTCACTTTACGTTCTTAATACATTCATTTCTTTCGTTCATTCATTCACGTAAATTTATAAAGATAAAACACATATATATAAGGAACATACATACTTACATATCATCAGTATTCACCATTTATCATGGCAACATCATACTAACATACATACATCATAAGGAACATACATATAACATTCATTCATCATCCTACTAGGCATCATTCATCTATGGCAACAACAGGTACAACCATGCAACATCATCATCACTATCATGCCTATGTTACTCATTTTCCTCAAATTAATCAGATCTTACTAAGTCTGATCCGCATTCACATTCTGGTTCATCCGCATTAGTCTGTTCATCCGCATTAGTCAATGCGGATGAAGAATGCCTTATCCGCATTTCATGTTCTACCCGCATTAGTCCATGCGGCTGAGAAAAATGCCTTAACGCATTTCCGGACTTGTCCGCATTAGATAAATGCGGCTGAATATTCCCATATCCGCATTTGTTGACCCATTCGCATTTGTTAATGCGGCTGAGCAAAATGCCTTATCTGCATGTTTCTTAGTCATCCGCATTTGTTGATGCGGGTGAAGCCTGCCTTAACCACATTTCGTGGACTACCCGCATTAATTTAATGCGGTTGAGTATGGTGACCTGCCCTTAACCTGTGCCATTTCTACAATCCATACATCATCTCAACATACATTAGCACCGATTTATCATATCAGCTACTTCGAATCAACTAAACATCATGCATATCATAAGAATAACTTCTAAAACATACATCAGCAGTACTCATATGATCAACATGCTGGGATTCATCTACCTGCCCTAGGAATCTTACATACACTAGGCATAGCAGTCCAAACGGACCATACACACTTTCATACTCATACATACATACACAGATTGAGCGCTCACAGCTCGAAAACAGTTTCAATATGTGCTCCAGCCCCAAAATCGTTCAAAATATGTAAAAGAAGGGGTCTTAGAACTCACATTGTGCTGCTGGGTATGACTCCTTCGAAATCAGTAGCCGTGGAACCCAGTACCTCGAACTCGTCCTCCTCTTCTTCTTGTTCTTCCTTCAAACTCGTAGTCTGCTCTCTTTCTCTCTCTAAAACTCTCGCTGAATTTGGGGGTTGTGAGAAAAAATGAAAGAAGTGGGCAGCCATCCCTATGTATATCAGATATTCTCCTTTCTTGTACTTTTACACAAACCCCCTTCTACTTTCTCTTTCTTTTCCTTTTCCTCCAAAATTCTTTTCTTTCTTTTCTTCTTATTATTTCCCTTATCTAATCAAAATTGCGGGTGTTACAAGTCCACCCCCCTTATTTTAGGTTTCGTCCCCGAAACCTATCATTCCTCGAACAGTCGTGGGTAATGCTGCCTCATTTCTTCTTCAGTTTCCACGTCGACTCGGATCCCTTCCTGTGCCGCCACTGTACACGCACAAGGGAACCACTTTATTTCTCAACCTCTTTTCTTTGCGATCTATGATCGCCACTGGTTGCTCTACGTAATTGAGCTTTTCGTCTACCTCTATATCATCCAGTGGAACGATCATGTCTTCGTCCGCCAAACACTTCCTCAGATGGGACACGTGGAAAGTCGGGTGGATTCCACTTAGTTCATCTGGCAAATCCAACCTATAGGCACCTCTCCTACTCGAGCAATGATTCGGAAAGGGCCTATATATCGCGGACTCAACTTACCTCGCTTCCGGAATCGAATGATCCCTTTCCAAGGTGAGACCTTTAACATAACCCGGTCTCCCACCTGGAACTCAATTGGCCTGCGTCGTTTGTCAGCATACGACTTCTGTCGGTCTTTGGCCGCCTTCATATATGCTTTATTCTTTCGAGCTTTTCAGTCGTAGCCTCTACCACTTCGACGCTTCCCAATTCTTTCTGACCAATTTCACCCCAACAGACGGGGGTCCTGCATCTCCTACCGTATAACATCTCGTAGGGTGGCATGCCAATACTAGCATGATAACTGTTGTTGTACGAGAACTCAGCTAACGGTAGATGGTCATCCCAACTTCCTCCGAAATCGATAACACATGCCCGAAGCATGTCCTCCAAGGTCTGAATGGTCCTTTCTGACTGACCATCAGTTTGAGGATGATAAGCCGTGCTAATATGCAACCTCGTTCCCATGGCATCGTGGAATTTCTTCCAGAATTTGGATGTAAACCGGGTGTCGCGATCTGACACAATCGACACCGGTACACCGTGACGAGTCACAATCTCCTTGATGAAAAGATCAGCCAACTTCTCGGACGAATATGTCTCCCGCATCGGTAAGAAGTGAGCACTCTTCGTCAATCGATCCACAATCACCCAGATCGTATCATACCCTTTAGGGTACGTGGCAGCTTTGTGATAAAATCCATGGTGATGTGTTCCCACTTCCACTCCGGGATGTCCAAGGGTTGAATCTTTCCATACGGCTTCTGGTGCTCCGCCTTCACTTGCAGACACGTGAGGCATTTACTCACATACTCCACCACATCGCGTTTCATACCCGGCCACCAATAATCTTTCTTCATATCTTGGTACATCTTGGTGGCGCCGGGATGGATGGAGTATCGAGACTTATGAGCTTCATCCAAAATCTTCATTCGCAGATCCCCAAGACGAGGAATCCACATACGCCCAAACCGAGTTCTAACACCCGTTGCATTCTCACCCAGTTCCGCGATCAGACCTCTCATGCGTTCAGAGTTAAGATGTTCGTCTTTCAAAGCCTCATCTTGGAACTCTTTGACCTGTTTCACCACGTCGGAGGTCATGATTAGCTGGTACGCCTTCACTCGAATTGGCTCGGGCCTCTCTTTTCGGCTAAGGGCATCCGCCACAACGTTGGCTTTGCCCGGATGGTAATGGATCTCACAGTCATAGTCCTTTATGAGCTCCAACCATCGCCGTTGCCTCATGTTCAGATCTTTTTGCTCGAAGAAGTACTTCAAGCTTTTGTGGTCCGTGAAGATGGTACACCGTCCCATATAAATAGTGTCGCCAATCTTCAACGCGAAAACCACAGCTGCTAGCTCCAGGTCATGAGTAGGGTAATTAACCTCATGAACTTTCAGCTGTCGGGATGCATAGGCTATCACCTTTCCTCTCTGCATTAATACACCCCAACCCCGAGTAGGAGGCATCAGAATAAACCACCAAATCTTCACTCCCTTCGGGTAATGCCAATACTGGAGCTTGGGTCAATCTCGTCTTCAGTTCTTCAAATGCCTTCTCTTGAGCTTGACCCCATACAAATTTCACATCCTTCCGGGTCAACTTTGTCAGTGGAGAAGCAATTTTGGAAAAGTCTTGGATGAACCTTCGGTAGTAACCCGCCAAACCCAAGAAACTACGGATCTCGGACGGCGTCTTCGGAGACTTCCATTGCATCACTGCTTCCACTTTCGCCGGATCGACCGTAATCCCATCCGGATTTACCACGTGACCCAAGAATTGAACCTCACGCAACCAGAATGCGCACTTGGAGAATTTAGCATACAACTTCTCCCTTCTTAACGTCTCTAGAACTTCGCGAATGTGACCGGCATGCTCAGTCTCACTCTTTGAATAAATCAAGATGTCATCAATGAATACAATCACTGATTTATCCAACATCGGCCGGCACACCCTATTCATCAGGTCCATAAAAGCAGCTGGCGCGTTGGTCAGACCAAACGACATAACGAGGAACTCATAATGACCGTAGCGCGTACGAAAAGCTGTTTTAGGGATATCCTGCTCCTTCACCTTCAGTTGATGGTAGCCTGATCGAAGATCTATACGTGAAAACCAACTAGCACCCTGAAGTTGATCAAACAAGTCGTCGATCCTCGGCAAGGGGTATCTGTTCTTTACTGTCAGCTTATTCAGCTCGCGGTAGTCGATGCACATCCTCATACTACCGTCCTTCTTCTTTACAAACAGGACCGGAGCACCCCAAGGTGAGATACTCGGTCTAATAAACCCCTTATCCAGCAGCTCTTGTAACTGCTCCATCAACTCTTTCATCTCAGTCGGGGCCAATCGGTATGGTGCTTTGGCAACAGGTTAGGCGCCTGGTACTAAATCAATCTGGAACTCGATCTCTCTGTCAGGTGGCAATCCCGATAAGTCTTCCGGGAACACGTCTGGGAACTCACACACAACCGGAACATCAGACAGTTGTGGTGCTGGCTTCTCTACATCTTTCACATAACATAAATAGGCGTTACATCCACGCCTCATACATTTCCCCGCCACTGCCATTGAGATCACTTTCGGAATCGTAGTAACCCGATCCCCATAAACTGTCACTGGACTGCCGTCAGGCGCGGTCAAACTGATCATCTTCTTGCGACACACAATGTTCGCCTCGAAATCCGCCAACCAATCTATTCCAAGCACCAAATCAAACCACCTAACGTCATCGCAAAGGGTTTAACTGGGAATTTGTGACCCTCCAGTTCCACATCGCAACCCTCAATTACCTCAGAAATCCTGGTGGTTTTGCCTATAGCAGTCTCTACATCAAACGGCACATCCACGCCTACTACTAACAGGCAATTTGGCACTAAAAGCAACAGAAATAAACTCCTACTAGCACCTGAATCAAATAATACGGAGGCTAGAGTTTGGTTCACCAGAAACGTACCGGACACTACATCAGGGTCCGTCCTAGCCTCTTCCTGCGTCATCGTGAATGCTCTGGCGCTTGCTTCGACCCTTCACCCCCTGTCTTCTTCACGCCGGAACCATCAGATCTCGGCTTCTTGCAGTCTTTATTCATATGACCACTTTCCCCCACAGTTGTAGCACCTCATCGCTTTACACTCTTTGGCCATATGTCCAGACTTCCCACACTTGAAACATACATTCAGCCCCCATCTGCATTCACCACCGTGCTCTCGCCCACACTTCCCACACTTTCTCGACCCTGCACTTGTCACGACCACACGACGATCATCAACCCGTGCCTTCTTACTACTTGTCGAAGTATCACCCCGACCAAACCTCTTTCCCTGCCACTTCCTCTCATCACTTCCCTTCTTACTGCCCTCAGATTTTACCATCGCAGCCCGTTCATCGTACAACCTCCCAGCTAAATCCACCGCCGACCTGAAAGTACTTGGTCGGGCGGAAATCAAATGCCAACGAATTTCGGCTGGCAACCCTGAATATACCGGTTAATCTTGCGAGACACGGCGTCACTTGCTCTGGCACCAACCGTGCCATGTCGTTGAACTTGGTCGTGTATTGTTGGTGGGTCATCGTTCCCGCTTCCAACTGCAGGAACTCTCTCTCAACTCTGTCCATCTCTCGACGAGGACTAAACTCCTCGATCACCATCCTCTTCAACTCAGCCACTTCAATTTCCCAATGGCCCTGCTACCCTCGGCCTGGACAATATTGTCCCACCAGCACAATGCCGTCCCCGTAAACGAGTGGGTAGCAAACTTTACCTTCTATCCTCCCGGCAGTCACTGATATCAAGGACCGCCTCCATCTCTCTCACCCATTGGTGAGCATCAGCAGCCGTACCCGAACCATCAAAAGTCGGAGGCTTGCACCTCATAAATTTCCCGTAGTCACAACCCCGGGCTGTCTCCCGTACCTGTTCTTCCTCCTCTTCCTCTTCATCATCAGACAATAGTTTCTACCCCTGCCTGTTGCTGTCTACCCGAGGACCGATTCCTCCCTCGTCTATCCTCCTCTCGTACTGCCTTTATCGCTTCGGTCATTACAGTCGGTAAGATCGTCTGCATAACCTGGTGCACTTCCTCAATCACTGCCTCTTTTACCGAGGCTCTCAACTTGGCGCTTTCGTCCGTCTCTTCCTGGTGAGGAACCTCGTTCTCCTCACGAACTACTTTCTCTTTCCTAAGTCTTCCTCGCGTGATACGCGGCTCATCACCACGTTCACCATCACGGGAAGCATCAGATGATCTATCACCGACCATCTTCTATCACACTGAAAGATTAAAACACCAACACGGTCATTCAAGGAAATAGCTCAGTTTATGTTAAGTACAGTAAGTCCCTAATTACAGTGGCCAGTTGTGATTAGCCACTTACTCTACTCTTCGCACCCCGAGCATCACCTATCCTGACTACATTAGTATCTCAGTCTAACAGTACACGTCATTCACATAACAAGCGCACATAACACTAGTTAATCTTTAAGAAAATACCTGATGGCACGCGACTACTCAGATGGCATTCTCATTCTCCCTGTCCCATTCTCAGTTTAAGTTTAGGTTTATTATGAAAATTTACCCATTTTACTTAAACCTTGCTCTGATACCAACTTGTAAGCCCCGCTCACCGGGCACCTTACTGTTGGTCATCATCACAGTAAAACATACATTTAATACATGTTCATAAAATACGCAGCGGAATTAATAAAACATGCATTCTCATTTCATCATAAAAGCTTTTACATCATTGTCTTGATTACAAAATACAAGCTTTTCTTTACATTGCTTAACTATACTATGATTGCTGCTGATGCATAAGAAAACGAGGATATCTCGTTTATTCGAATCCTCAGCAATCATAGGGTCACACAGCGACCTCTACCGAAAGAAAATAATGAAAAGAAAACATATGCTTCTTCATATAGAAGATATTATGTTCAAAAATATATTTCTTTCATAAGCAAGATTTCTTAAATAATCATGTTTATCAGGATTATCAAGAAATCTTGCACTTGCATGCAACATAATGTGTTGCGCGCATTACGGGCCCACAACACATGATGTGGCTGCATATCAAAAAGTAAATGCCATCCCAAAAGAGCTGAGTAGCCGCCTCGTGCCATCCTCAGCAACACTACCTGCGAACTGGAAAACACATAAAAGTCAGCGTTGCTGAGTGAGTTCTAGTTTTATAATAAAACATACTTTCATTCTCATTAACTGCTCTTTCATACATGTGTTCACACATCATACGTACACGTAGATAATATTATTATTATCTCATCATTCATTACTTACTTCATTCGTGTACACTTCATCATTCTCGTATACTTTCTTACATACATACTTTACATACTACACATACTTTCGTATGTCTTTACTTTCATTCATACTTTACATACTTTCGTAGTCTTTACTTTCATTCATACTTTACATACTTTCGTATGTCTTTACTTTCATCATACTTTCACTTCATACGTTCGAACCTCATTTTATTCATTCATTCATTTATTACTTTCGTTCGAACGTTCATTACATTCGGTGACATGTACCATACCCCGTCATCATACATACTACTGGTGCTGGACCTGTGGTGGTTAGCCACGAACGTTGTGCACAAAGCTGATCCAGTCACCTGGGATAGGTACATGCACCACTCATCTTTTCACTTACTTCTAACATACGTTAGCCGAGTCTCTTGCAGTGCGCGACTGCTCACCTCAGTGACAATCTTATGATTGCCTGCTAACCGAGTCTCTTGCAACACGAAGTTGCTCACCTCATTATCAATCTCAATGATTGACCCGATGTACATCCTTCGGGGTAGCTAACCCGTACACCGTTGAGCTAACACCTGCCAGGGTGTGCACCTCCTTCATTGCTTGCAAGCCTTTCTTACTCTCTTTCATTAATGCATGCATTCATTCATCATGTTCCTTCTTTCATTATCTTTCACTTTACGTTCTTAATACATTCATTTCTTTCGTTCATTCATTCACGTAAAGTTATTAAAGATAAAACACATATATATAAGGAACATACATACTTACATATCATCAGTATTCACCATTTATCAGGCAACATCATACTACATACATACATCATAAGGAACATACATATAACATTCATTCATCATCCTACTAGGCATCATTCATCTATGGCAAACAACAGGTACAACCATGCAACATCATCATCACTATCATGCCTATGTTACTCATTTTCCTCAAATTAATCAGATCTTACTAAGTCTGATCCGCATTTCACATTCTGGTTCATCCGCATTAGTCTGTTCATCCGCATTAGTCAATGCGGATGAAGAATGCCTTATCCGCATTTCATGTTCTACCCGCATTAGTCCATGCGGCTGAGAAAAATGCCTTAACGCATTTCCGGACTTGTCCGCATTAGATAAATGCGGCTGAATATTCCCATATCCGCATTTGTTGACCCATTCGCATTTGTTAATGCGGCTGAGCAAAATGCCTTATCTGCATGTTTCTTAGTCATCCGCATTTGTTGATGCGGGTGAAGCCTGCCTTAACCACATTTCGTGGACTACCCGCATTAATTTAATGCGGTTGAGTATGGTGACCTGCCCTTAACCTGTGCCATTTCTACAACCATACATCATCTCAACATACATTAGCACCGATTTATCATATCAGCTACTTCGAATCAACTAAACATCATGCATATCATAAGAATAACTTCTAAAACATACATCAGCAGTACTCATATGATCACATGCTGGGATTCATCTACCTGCCCTAGGAATCTTACATACACTAGGCATAGCAGTCCAAACGGACCATACACACTTTCATACTCATACATACATACACAGATTGAGCGCTCACAGCTCGAAAACAGTTTCAATATGTGCTCCAGCCCCAAAAATCGTTCAAAATATGTAAAGAAGGGGTCTTAGAACTCACATTGTGCTGCTGGGTATGACTCCTTCGAAATCAGTAGCCGTGGAACCCAGTACCTCGAACTCGTCCTCCTCTTCTTCTTGTTCCCTTCAAACTCGTAGTCTGCTCTCTTTCTCTCTCTAAAACTCTCGCTGAATTGGGGGTTGTGAGAAAAATGAAAGAAGTGGGCAGCCATCCCTATGTATATCAGATATTTCTCCTTTCTTGTACTTTTACACAAAACCCCCTTCTACTTTCTCTTTCTTTTCCTTTTCCTCCAAAATCTTTCTTTCTTTTCTTCTTATTATTTCCCTTTGTCTAATCAAATTGCGGGTGTTACAAGGTGGACTAAAGTCTTCAAAATCTTCACCTCTTCTTCACATATCAACTCTAAACCCCAAATACCCACACCCCACATTCTGGTCTGCTCCCGTCGCCTCCCCCCGTCGCCTCCCCCGTCGCCACTCCCCACCGTCGCCACTCCACCGTCGCCACTCCCCCGTCGCCACTCCCCCGTCACCACTCCCCCTTCTGTCACACTCGTTTTGAACTTTTGAATCTTGATTCAGAAAGGTGTGGTTTTTGTTATTTGATATGGTTTCTCGAAGAAGCTTCAAGTGGATGGAGATTCGATCAAAGAGAAGAAATGGGTGATTTCTGGAATTTCAATTTGTGCTCCATTGAAGGCTGTATCAATTAAGGTGAAAATGGTGAATGTGATGAAAGTTTGAGCTCTGGTTCAACGACTCCGACGGCGAAGGAATCGAAGCTGCGGAGGAGCTCCGGTGTCCGCCGGAAAGGGGATGTTGAGTTCTTTAGTTCGCCGGAGTTGGATTCGTTCTTTGAACAGTTTGCTAATGGAGATAGAGTGAAATACAGGTGTTGAGGTTCTGTGGGTTTTGTGTTTTAGTTGAATGTTTTTTTGTTTACTTGAATTGGAGTCTTGCTGTGTATAGATTGTGTATATGATCATTAATAATATGAGAATTCTTCATATGATATTATGAATTTATGTTTGATAATGTTCAAATCCTTTGTCCGACTATGCGCACATTTTAGAATTAATTATTCGTTAAAGGATAGAGGGTTTGAGCGATGATTTCTTTACACAATATGATCAACCCGATATGTCGCTAGGAAATAGACATGCGAACGTTGATGCTGATGAAGATGAGGTTGAGGACTTGGTACTGCATCAGATCGGGAATACATGACTCAGTTACGAGATGAAATTGCTGAGCAGTTATGATGTGTCATTCGGAAATAATATGGAATGAATGATCTAAAAAATGTTGTTGTGGTTAATTTATATTAATTCAGCATTGTATAACTCTTTTAACAATTTATTTTAATTTTAGTTTATTGTGACAGTTTATTTAAATTTCTGTTTATTTTAACTTTTTATAATTTCAGTTTATTTCAGCAGTCTGCAGACGTTACAAAACAAACAGTCTTCTTAATACAGACTGCAGAGGTTTGGTCCACCTCTTCTCCTACAGATGTCTGTAGATGTGGTCTGCAGACTGCAGATGTTTTACCTCTTCAGAAACAAACAGCACCTAAGGGCAGAAGTGGTTAAAATTAGAGTCTACAAGAGGCTCATATGTAAAAACAATCAAATAATTGACTTGCTTGATTGTAAAAGAGATGATAAAGATATAATTTTGCATTGTACTCAAAGCTTCTTTCATTGCAAGTAGGGGAACGCCTCGCATGCATACATGATGCATGTTGTTTCATGCCTCATATTTTACGATCATAAGGAATCTCAAAACCAGTTTGCTTCGGATTAGAAGGTTAGAGTTATGGGTTGATGGTGTGTAATGACTGCCATTGTATGATTATGACTATCATTGTAGCAAACTGCATCGGATATTACAACCATAAATGTATATTATAACCATTAATTTAGCAAAGTCTTACCTCGCTACCTTTTCATATTAAATTTAACAAAATATGTAGTAGGAAGTGTTGGGTTTGTAAGAACATAAAACTAGTTTAACCTTTTAAAATTTCTGAAAAACGCAGCGGAAGTATAGTTTTATAAACTTCTTTATAAGCTGAAATTTCTTAAGTTTTAGATGATGTTTTAATATGTAAACAAACCCAAATGTCAAAGGATCATTTTATGTGAATTAGCATGCTATGTATGCATAAAAACAACATAATATGACAGCCATAAAGGGCTGCCATATCTACCTTTCAGCAGCCTTCAAAACCGTGGATGAAGAATGAGATGAAGATGATGATGATGTCGAATATGCAGCCCTCAAAGAAGAGAACCTCAAGTTGCTATACCCACAAGCTTGTTCCAAACACCTTGTTTGCTAGGAAGTATGACACCAAGTGTTGTCCAATACTCTTGAAAAAGATATCAGCCTTGAAAACACTTTTCTTCAGCCAAAAACGAGTTCTACGAGAGAAGAAGGAGAGAAACTACTTTTTGCATGTGTGAGAGAGAAAGAGTATGTCTTGGTTAATTGAATGGAAGAGTGTATGTGTAGTTAAAGCTTGCAAATAACAAGAAGGAAGTGGGATATCCAAGGCCAAGGGGCGGCCGTAGGAACCCATTTCAAATGGGTTTCCCACCCATTTTATTTCTTGTTTATTTTACACTCTTTCATCCATTTAAGTTATAAAATTTAAACCTAGTTATAATTTTTATAACACAACACTTTTTATATGTCATTATCTAACTATCTTAAATAATGAAACATATAAATATCTCTAGAACAAACTATTCATATAATTTTGTTCTATCATAAAAGCAATATTTAGAAAACCAATTTTCTAAATAGGTGTCTATATTTGTTGTATGATCCTATCAATAAACAAATATATGTTGGTGTTTGTATAACTTGTTATTGGGTATGACCTGACTTGGATCATAACGTACTAACCACATCAATCTTGTATGTTCCTTGGGCATATAAGATCCAACAGGAAGTTGTGTCATTTATGAAAGTAGGTATTGTGCCAACAAGTATTCATGGATGACACTTTAGCAGCCCCTAGAGGTTGCCTAGGCATGCTATGCTATTTGTGAGTTGAAATTGTCATTTACTTTGGCCTTAACCATCCTCGGTTTGAAATTTGCTTACCTGGCTTATAAGAGTGGAGGGGGTGTACGTGTCGTGAGGCCACGTAGAGTCTCAGTTAGACCCGACATGTAACATCGCGTTTTTTTAAAAGAAAAATGTTAATCGTTGTAAACAAATAAATTTAATAATTACAATACCCAAATAATAATAATAATGTTAATAATAATAATAAAGTTAATAATAATAATAATAATAATAATAATAATAAAAAATTAATAACCTTTTTACATCAAATAATAACCTTTCAAATTACAGGGGTTAAGTTGTAATTTATTTTAAAACTAAAACAAACTTCGGATTTCAAGTGGAAACCATTGGAACATCAGGGACCATTTTGTAAAAGTTAAAAAAAAAAAACCCAACCCCACCCCCCACCTTCTTCCCCGTGACCACCTTCACCATTGTCGGCCAACATCTTCGACCAAACGCACCATCGACTTTTATAATCAAAAGAAAACCTGCACTAACGAATTTTGTATCATTCATAAGTTTCCTTTGTGTTCAATTGCATCAAATATCAACAAAAAAAAACAATCCATTCGAACCTTGAACCCGTCGGACCTGCAACTCGTTTTCTAACCATCCTACAATCGATTTTACTCGAAATTAACATTGGGTTTTGTTTCTATATCATCATTCAAAGCTTCCTCGAGTTTAATTTGATTATAATCGTCGTTTGAGCATCAATCGATCAACACGAGGTCGCGGTCTGTTCGTCGATCTGTTCAACAGCAATTCATCACCATAGAGGTAAATTCTACACACCCACATACTCGATTTTTCATGGGGAATCAAAGCCCCATGATTGTTTCTGTAATCGTTGTCGATTTGGTGCTCAATTGGCTGGGATTCGAACTAGGGTTCGAAAGTGATTTGGGGTTCTGGTTAATTTGTGTTCAAAACAATTAAAGATCGGATCCTTAACGCGGCTTAGGCCTTGTTCCACTGGTTCAGTGCTCCCATATTATCCAAGAGGTCCCGGGTTCGACCCCGGGCACCTACACATATTTTTTTAGCCACTTTTTAAGCCTCTAAAAATTCCAGAAAAATTTGTAAAAATTATAAAAATGTTTTTACAAACAAAAAATTTTTAAACAACTAAAACTATTTTTCTGAAATTTATTTTAACATTTTATCCATTTTTATTAAATGTTTTAATAAATAAAATTACAAATAATACAAAATTATTTAAACAAAAGTGAACTTCTAATAATAATTTAATTGATTAAATTATTATTTGACACTATATTATTTTTAATTATTTCACACAATATTTATTATTGTTTAAATAATGATTAAATATATAAATTTTTATATTTAAATCATTTCAAATAACAATTTCATTTCTTTTAAATAATTAAACATATTAATTAATTATCACATAATTAATTAATAAAATTAATTATTTATTTTTCCACACGTTAACAACAAATTAAACGGATACGTAAACTGATACGTTTATTTTAAATCTTAAACATAATCATTTTCAATAAATTCATTTTATTTATTTCAAAACATTTTTAACTAAATAAATTATTTAATTTAAACTATCATTCAAAACCAAATGGAAACCCTAACCTATTCCCAAATTCTCAAATACTATTATTCTAATTCGAGACACCGTTCCTTAGGTTAATCATAAGGAAATTGTAGGTGTCAAATCTATCACGTTCAAAATTCAATCTCATCAATCAGGTGAGTATTCATATCCCCTTTTATATCATTTCCTATTTGGGGGAAATCATGTGATACAATATATTCAATCATGATATTCTATTGTTGTTTCATTCTAAATTCAATTCAAGACAGGTTATGTTATTACTTGCAATTACGTGAACATACTATGCTAAACTGGACGACAATAAAACCCTAATTCAATCAATCAATCAATCCTGGCAACAATGTAGATCTACTGGTTTGGATAACCCACCCCATATGAATAGTCGAGTGGTGATTGTGCCAGAGGCAGGAGTTAAACTATGGTATATGTGTGGAGTCTATTATTTGCAAGTGTCAAGTCAAGGGGTTGTTATTGTGTCAGTTTATCTATATGTTTTACTATTGCAATATAAGTCTTAACGTTACCTTGTGAATTGAATTATTCTCAATCAATCAATCAATCTATATGTATACTCAAAACTATGATTACTCACCAGCTAATTCGTTAGCTGACTTTATTTTCTCACATGATTTCAGGTTAAGCAAGTTAGTGGACTTCTACATGCTCATATAAGACCTGGACTTAGTCAAAACAAAAGACAATTACTATTTGTGATTTTAACTGTTGTATTTGTATCTGTTAAATTCATGTTGTCCTGTAATCTGATTGTAATATTATTTCCACTATTAGACAACCATGTGTTATGAACAATCAATCATTCCCTCGTCCGCTCCGATGATTCCGCCGTCGGTCGGGGTGTGACAGATTGGTATCAGAGCCATGGTTATAGGGAATTAGGTTATTAGAAATGGAATGACCTAGACTATAACTAAGTACCTTTACACATGAGTCCTCTCATGTATTTTATATGCTTAGACAGGATTTTATGTGCCTTACATGTTTATACTTGATTATGTGATTATCTGTTATGTGATTCTTCTTATACTATGAATCTATCAATATACACACGAATCTTAACTCATACTCTAAGGCACTGTGTGCCTAATTCAAGTGATTTCAAACTCCAAAAACTCGATTGTTATTCATGGTTTTCAAATCTCGTCAAAGTCCGTGTCACATGACCGAGAACATGCAATGCTGGAAGAGTGGGATACCTGTATCTTAAGGTGTTCTGTCTAGGCAAGGTATTCATACAACTTGATTACCTTACCTGGGAACCCTCGAGATGAGTATTCGCTTATAGGTACGCATGTCCTCGTTAAGGTTGTGGTGGACACAAATACTTTGATAAGTCAACGTATTCGTTTTGGTTTGCGAACCGAACGTTTACACTCCTAACCTCTCATTGTTATTTCAAACAATCTCATTAACGATTTTATTATGTTGAAAAGTTTTAAAAACCAATTACCCGTTTCTCATAGAGGTTTCTTCTTTCCATATTATACAGCATGTCTTCTCGTCGAATCCGTTCACGATCTAGAAACTCTGGCCGTAAGATTTCTGCTATTGTAGCACGTGAAGTTACTGCGGTCATCCCAACTCTACTTACCCATTTGAACCAAAGCAACAATACTGATCAAAACCCAATTGCACCAAACCCTCCCCGAACTTGTACTTACAAACATTTCAGTTCTTGCAACCCCACTAAGTTCAGTGGAACTGAAGGTGCTACTGGATTACTACAGTGGTTCGAAAGCATCGAGAACACTTTCCTAAACAGCGAATGCCCTGAAAACCTAAAAGTCCGGTATGCCACAAGTGTCCTCCAGAAACGCGCACTCACTTGGTGGAACGGAGAGAAACGAACCCGTGGAACTGATGCTGCTCAAGCATTAACATGGGCTGAAGTTAAGGAGCTTATGACTAAAGAGTTCTGCCCAAGAAACGAAGTCCGAAAACTGGAAGCTGAATTCTGGGAGTTAACCCAAGACAGTGGCGAGAACCTAGCATACACTAACCGATTCCACGAACTGAGCCTTTTGGTACCGCATCTTGCTACCCCTACCTCTCGAGCCATCGAGAAATATATTGGTGGACTACCCATGCAGATTCAGGATACGGTGCTAGGAAGGAATCCTTCAACACTAGAAGATGCTATCAGGCTGGCTGCACAGTTAACCGATAATCATGTGAAAGCGGGTTCCTTAACCCGGAAAGGATCGAAGAAGAATACCGATAAACTTTCTAACGAGACCGTCAAAACCGACCAACCCGAGTTTTCCAAGAACAAGAAGAGGAAGGCTCAATCTCAAAACTTTGCTGTAATTACCCCTGCTGTGCCAATTACTCAAGTCCCTCCAACACATCAACAAGTGGTAAACAACCAATCGCTGATGAGAAAGCCATACGTCGGACCCCATCCACTGTGTAACATCTGCAATTACCATCATCCCGCTAACACTCAATGTCGTCAATGCACAAATTGTGGTCGTTTGGGTCATACATTCAACGTGTGCAGGAGTGCTGCTAAAGCTCCGACTAATGCACCAGTTCACCAACATCCTCTTGCAATTACCCAGGGTCGTGCATGCTATCAATGTGGTGATCCGAACCATTTTCGCAATCGATGCCCTCAACTTGTCAGCCTAGTTCCTACGGCTCAAGGACGTGCTTTCAACATTAATGCTCAGCAAGCTCAAGCCACCAATGATGTGGTGTTGAATAATTCTTGTTCTTGATTTCGTCTTCCTGATTTAATTCAAGATTTGTAATCGTGATTTTCCTTATGTTACATTGATGTAATTTGAAAATTTCTAAATTTCTAATTGAGATATTTTTCCTTTCGTTGTTAAGTCGAACTTTGAACCATTTGCACCGTGGGAGATGCAAGAGTTTACAAGTCAACCTATGACTAAGGACACTCATATCTCCTAAATGATTTTAACTCATCAAAACAGGGGTGATTCCCTTACTTTGGTGATGAATCTTTATTCATTTCAATAAATGTTTTTCAATAATGTGCTTTATGAAATTTTATCCTCTGGATTAGGGTGATTTCCTTATCTCGAGGACTAACTTCAATTATTCACTTTGGAACTTGCATTTCACAAATGACATGATATCACTAAAATAGGATTGAAACCCGTACTTTGGTGACAAATGTCAATCTTCAATTGTTTTCTTGTTATTATGAAATTCAATCATCAAGATAGACGTAAATTTCATACCTTGGTGATAATTTCATTTTATGGATTGTATTTCTCAAATGAAATGACCTCGTCAAAGTAGGAGTGAATTCTGGATTTTGATGAGGAAGTCTATCTTATCATATTTTGTTTTTGTAAAAATTCATCGTTAAGATAGGAGTGATTTCCCTTACCTTAATGGTGAGTTACCTTGTCTTATTTCTAAAGATCCTCAGATCGAACTTTTGATTGGTAAGTTAGTAGTCATACCTTGAGAGTACACCATCAAGTTAGGGGTGAAAACCATACCTTGAGGACTATTCTCATTTCTTGATCATCAACTTACCATGGTTGTAATCAAGTGACGAGACGCATGTAGTAACTTGAAGGGTGAAATAATGTTAGTGTTTCGACCTATCAAGCCAAAGCATGATCTCTGAACTTGAAAAGAGACCCGATCGCTCTAGGTTAATTTTGATTCTAAGCTTGGAACATTTAAATTCTTAAATCGATTTCTTTTCCTTTATTCTCATGTTTTTAACTCGGTCTAGCTACATCAAATCATTTATTCCTTATTTATCGACTTTCATTGTGAGTTATCATCAAAACATGTTTACGTGATGGTAGTTCTCCTAAACAATCTATTGTCAAGTAAAGATATTATCTCTGATCGTGATGGTCGCTTCATCTCTTGTTTTCTGGAAAAGTCTCCAATCAGCTCTCGAAACTCAACTGAATCTTAGCACAGCCTAACATCCGCAAACCGACGGTCAGACTGAAAGAACGATACAGACGCTCGAGGATATGCTCCGGCTTGTGTCATTGATTTCAGTGGATCGTGGGATTCTCATCTTTTGTTGATAGAATTCTCTTACAATAACGGTTACTAGATCAACAGATGGCACCATTTGAGGCCTTGTATGGTCTGAAGTTGGTGAATCACAAATTACTGGTTCGGAATTGATACAAGAAACAACTGACAAAATTCATAAGATCCGTGATAACTTGGTCGCTGCTAGAAATCGTCAAAAGCATTATGCTGATAAAAGACGTAAACCCATGGAATACCATGTCGGTGATCTCGTACTTCTTAAGGTATCACCTTGGAAAGGAGTGATTCGCTTTGGAAAGAAAGGGAAACTAGCACCTCGTTACGCGAGTCCATTCAAAGTGCTTGAGCGAATTGGGAAAGTGGCCTACAAGCTTGAACTACCCCAAGAACTTAGCAACATACAACCAACGTTTCATATTTCAAACCTCAAGAAATATATTGCCGATGAAAATCTCCACATTCCACTCGACGAAGTCCAGATTGATGAATCTATGCACCTTATTAAGAAAGCTGTGGAAATTATGGATCGGGAAGTCAAACAACTCAAACGTAGTCGAATACCGATTGTCAAAGTCCGCTGGGAATCTAAACGTGGCCCAGAGTTCATCTGGGAACGTGAGGACCAAATGAGATCCCAGTATCCGCATCTTTCGTTTCAGCCTCCTCGTGAACAAATTTCGGGACGAAATTTCCTAAAGCAGGGGAGACTGTAACATCGCGTTTTTTTAAAAGAAAAATGTTAATCGTTGTAAACAAATAAATTTAATAATTACAATACCCAAAATAATAATAATAATGTTAATAATAATAATAAAGTTAATAATAATAATAATAATAATAATAATAAAAAAATTAATAACCTTTTTACATCAAATAATAACCTTTCAAATTACAGGGGTTAAGTTGTAATTTATTTTAAAACTAAAACAAACTTCGGATTTCAAGTGGAAACCATTGGAACATCAGGGACCATTTTGTAAAAGTTAAAAAAAAAAAACCCAACCCCACCCCCCACCTTCTTCCCCGTGACCACCTTCACCATTGTCGGCCAACATCTTCGACCAAACGCACCATCGACTTTTATAATCAAAAGAAAACCTGCACTAACGAATTTTGTATCATTTATAAGTTTCCTTTGTGTTCAATTGCATCAAATATCAACAAAAAAAACAATCCATTCGAACCTTGAACCCGTCGGACCTGCAACTCGTTTTCTAACCATCCTACAATCGATTTTACTCGAAATTAACATTGGTTTTGTTTCTATATCATCATTCAAAGCTTCCCTCGAGTTTAATTTGATTATAATCGTCGTTTGAGCATCAATCGATCAACACGAGGTCGCGGTCTGTTCGTCGATCTGTTCAACAGCAATTCATCACCATAGAGGTAAATTCTACACACCCACATACTCGATTTTTCATGGGGAATCAAAGCCCCATGATCGTTTCTGTAATCGTTGTCGATTTGGTGCTCAATTGGCTGGGATTCGAACTAGGGTTCGAAAGTGATTTGGGGTTCTGGTTAATTTGTGTTCAAAACAATTAAAGATCGGATCCTTAACGCGGCTTAGGCCTTGTTCCACTGGTTCAGTGCTCCCATATTATCCAAGAGGTCCCGGGTTCGACCCGGGCACCTACACATATTTTTTTAGCCACTTTTTAAGCCTCTAAAAATTCCAGAAAAATTTGTAAAAATTATAAAAATGTTTTTACAAACAATAAAATTTTTAAACAACTAAAACTATTTTCTGAAATTTATTTTAACATTTTATCCATTTTTATTAAATGTTTTAATAAATAAAATTACAAATAATACAAAATTATTTAAACAAAAGTGAACTTCTAATAATAATTTAATTGATTAAATTATTATTTGACACTATATTATTTTAATTATTTCACACAATATTTATTATTGTTTAAATAATGATTAAATATATAAATTTTATATTTAAATCATTTCAAATAACAATTTCATTTCTTTTAAATAATTAAACATATTAATTAATTATCACATAATTAATTAATAAAATTAATTATTTATTTTTCCACACGTTAACAACAAATTAAACGGATACGTAAACTGATACGTTTATTTAAATCTTAAACATAATCATTTTCAATAAATTCATTTTATTTATTTCAAAACATTTTTAACTAAATAAATTATTTAATTTAAACTATCATTCAAAACCAAATGGAAACCCTAACCTATTCCCAAATTCTCAAATACTATTATTCTAATTCGAGACACCGTTCCTTAGGTTAATCATAAGGAAATTGTAGGTGTCAAATCTATCACGTTCAAAATTCAATCTCATCAATCAGGTGAGTATTCATATCCCCTTTTTATATCATTTCCTATTTGGGGGAAATCATGTGATACAATATATTCAATCATGATATTCTATTGTTGTTTCATTCTAAATTCAATTCAAGACAGGTTATGTTATTACTTGCAATTACGTGAACATACTATGCTAAACTGGACGACAATAAAACCCTAATTCAATCAATCAATCAATCCTGGCAACAATGTAGATCTACTGGTTTGGATAACCCACCCCATATGAATAGTCGAGTGGTGATTGTGCCAGAGGCAGGAGTTAAACTATGGTATATGTGTGGAGTCTATTATTTGCAAGTGTCAAGTCAAGGGGTTGTTATTGTGTCAGTTTATCTATATGTTTTACTATTGCAATATAAGTCTTAACGTTACCTTGTGAATTGAATTATTCTCAATCAATCAATCAATCTATATGTATACTCAAAACTATGATTACTCACCAGCTAATTCGTTAGCTGACTTTATTTTCTCACATGATTTCAGGTTAAGCAAGTTAGTGGACTTCTACATGCTCATATAAGACCTGGACTTAGTCAAAACAAAAGACAATTACTATTTGTGATTTTAACTGTTGTATTTGTATCTGTTAAATTCATGTTGTCCTGTAATCTGATTGTAATATTATTTCCACTATTAGACAACCATGTGTTATGAACAATCAATCATTCCCTCGTCCGCTCCGATGATTCCGCCGTCGGTCGGGGTGTGACACGACAAAAGAAACCCAAATATCTTATTTTGGGTTGGAATGGACTTTTTTTAAATATATATAGGTTAGGATGGGTTTAAAAAAATAGATAAGGAGGTTAAGATAGGTTGAAAATATACACAAGAAAAACCAATATGAGTCAAAATGGGTATTTGTCCTATCTCAAATTTTGAATCAGCCCAATAGCCCATCATCATCGTAGCAACCTTTTTGCAGAGATGAACAAAGTTGAAGGTTTAACTATTTGTGAGTGTGACAAGGCTGTATGTAGGCTCGCACAAAACGAGGAATTGATGATAATTTTTTTCAATGTCGATGAAGAACGCAAACTTGGATGGGTAAGGAACATGCTCGAGGATACCGTTTGACGTGATATATGACGACTTTTGGATTAGTCTTATTTTTTTAGTTGGTGAAATTTGGATGTTTTTGGAGTTTAGTTTGGAATTTTGGATATTTTTTAATTTAAGTTGAATTTTTTGGATGATATATTAATCTATTAGTTAAAATGTACGTTTTTTTATCAATTTCAATTAATTTTTTATTTCATTCCTTTGTCTTTTTCTGTCTGCCAAACAACATAAAGTAATGAATCATTCCATTTCCATAGAGTAACTAAACAGAATAATGGAATGGTCATTTCATTCCTCCCTTTATTCCATTCCGTCGTCCATTCCATTCCATTATCCATTCTATTACTTCATACCAAACAGACCATAAAGCCTCAAATGGAACCACCGCACCCACATGGAACGAACCTCTGCAACTCAAATCGATCACCGCTAAAGCAAACCGATCACCGCACTCACCTCAATCAAACCTTTGCTACCTAAATCGAACCACCAGACCCACATCGATCGAACTCCACAACCCAAATCGATAACCACTAATACAAATCGACCACCGTACCCACACGATCAAACTCTACAACTCAAATCGATAACTGCTGAGACAAATCGAAAACCGTACCCACATTGATCGACCTCTGCTTACCCAAATCGACCATCGTTGCTGAAGCAGATCGACCACCGCACCCACATCGATCAGTATCAATCTCTCTTGATGAATCAACAGAGCAAATTGATCACCGTAACACTTTGGCAACACCATTTTTACCATTAGCATCTCACCACCACAGTTGCCATAAGCTACTTGTCGAATTATTGATGGTAACCAACCCAATCACCATTTATGTCCTATTGTTTCTTCAATGTTAGTTGATTTTTGATAAATGTGTTTGACTTTGGCAAATCAATCGATTTGTGTTCGTTAAATTTGGCAATCACCATTTTTCTTAAGTTTCTGCACAATGTTGCTTGATGAGGTTATGGTAATTTTAGATTTAATTTATAGAACTTTTTAAGAATGACTCATCTTAACCCAAACCCATCCTGACCCGAATCTATCTTTACCCAACCCATCCTGATCTTTTTTTTTAAATGACCCATTCTAATCCGAACTCATTCTGACCCAAACCCATCTTGACCTAATAACCAACCCAATCCAACCCGCTCATTTTGCCACCTCTAGTCTCAGTGAACCTTCATCCTCTGATCTTGAAGGTTGTTGGTGATATAATTTTTGCATTAATTCTATGTTTATGATACATGGAGATGTTTAGATGTCTTTAGTTAGATAAATGTAAATACAAAAACACCGATACATGAAAAAGGTTTGTTGTTGCTTGTTATAAAATTTGAGATTTTCTATCAAGGTTGGTCCACATATATCAAAGACTTTCTACGAAAAGTGAAAATTGGTCTATAGTATGAAAACTTATACTTGAGGGGAATTTCAAACAAACTACAAAACATTGTTTTCATTAATGAACCAGACGGACCAAACTGATTATGTTTTTATAACATCATCGCTGTTGTACCATGACAAACACAATCAGTTATGACAAAAAAAAAATCGACAAAACAATAACGACCAAACTCCTGCCGCTTAGCACAAATAAAAACATATACCAGTTAAACTTAATCGACATGATTTATACGGTATCCCATATTAAAAGGATGAAAACGGTCATTTATCATTTTATCATCCAACTTTTTTTATTTAAACCGAACGGTGGGTCCCACAATTTCACCAAGAAAAGATAGATAGATATAATTTCAAGAATGAATAAAATTAGGTTAAACCCTGAAATTAAGCTCCCAAAAAGTGATGACAAAAAACAAACAACAACGGAGCCGAGCCGGAACCGGAGCCGGAGCCGGAGCCGGCAAAGTGTTAACTACGTCCGGTGTGTCGGCTTTCCCCATAACTGATCCCACAACATCCCGCCACGTGTCCCCCCTAACCCCTCCCCTTGACGGCCGACTTCTCCGTCACCCTCTCCGTTTTTCTCCGTCAACCGATAAATTTATATCGTAAAAAACGCCGGTCAACCCCCCCCCTCCCACCCCTCTCTAAAAACCCTAACCTTACATCCATATTATCGTTATTATCATTATCATTATAATCATTATTCTCTCTCTACAACAAACAACAATCCCCGTTGTTTTGTTGCATCCTCTGCATCTGTTTGGTTCAGATCGGTTTGTTTGTTTGGTTCAGATCGGTTTGTTTGATTTGGTTTTGTTTTGTTTTGTTTTGAGATATGGAAGACGATGAAGAAATTCAATCGCATCCCGGATCTAGATCTGGTTCCCGATCCGGATCTGGATCTCAGGATTCGGAACGTTCGAACCACCGGATTACGGTGACGGTTGCCACCGCAGCGCCACCGCAGAACACGTTGACGCTAGCGCTGCCGATACAGCAGCCGAAGGGCGGTGGCGGTGGTGGCGGTGGTCGGGAGGATTGTTGGAGCGAAGGTGCTACGGCGGTGTTGATTGAGGCTTGGGGGGAAAGATACATGGAGCTGAGTAGGGGGAATTTGAAGCAGAAGCATTGGAAGGAGGTCGCGGATATTGTAAGTGGCAGAGAGGACTATATGAAGGCTCCGAAGACGGATATTCAGTGCAAGAATCGGATCGATACGGTGAAGAAGAAGTATAAGCTTGAGAAGGCGAAGATAGCGGCCGGTGGTGGTCGGAGTACGTGGAGCTTTTACGATCGGTTGGATCAGCTTATCGGACCCATGGCGACTGCGAAAAGTGGTTCGTCGAACGCGGTTACTCCGCCGTTGAGAGCTGTGCCCGTGGGGATACCGGTTGTTGTTAGATCGGCTCCTGTTCAAAGCCTGAGGCTAAAACAGCAACAGGAACGACAACAGCAGCAGCAACAACAGCAACTCCACCTGCACCAGCAGCAGCAACAACTTCGGCTGCAGCAACAGCAAGTGCAGCAAAAACTTCAGCAGCAGCGTAAGCGGCTGCGTCCTCCCCCGTATTCAGAGTCGTCCGGCTCTGAACCGGAGGCATCACCGGAGTCTCCAGAATCGGGTTCCTACAAACGCCCTAGAATACCATTCAATCCGAGGTCGGGCACGAGGCATGAAAATCAGCAACAGAAGGGGCGAGGGTCGAGAGAGAAGAATTGGGGCGAATCGGTTAGGGAGTTGACGAAGGCGATTGTGAAATTCGGGGAAGCATACGAGCAGGCGGAGAGCTCAAAGCTGCAACAAATGGTTGAAATGCAGAAGCAAAGTATGAAGTTTGCAAAGGAGCTTGAGTTGCAAAGAATGCAGTTTTTCATGAAGACACAGCTGGAGCTCTCACAGCTGAAGCAAAGTAGAAGAAATGCTGAAAATAATAACAGTAATCATAATCATAATCATAATCATAATCATAATCATAATCATAATCATCACAGTAGTAACCATAACACCATGAATAACAACAACAATCATAGTGATGATAGCAACAATTAAAAACTAGGGTGTTCTTCAGGTTTGCATTCTGGCTAATTAATTAATGAGGACCCTGTTTAAGGGTGTTAAGGGAGGTGTATGTAATTGAATTCTTCTTGTGTTAATCGTAGTAGTTTTATGTTTCCCCTTCAATGCATATACAAGCAAGATTGATTGTTACCCTTTTGAGCTTGCAAATTTTTGGGTATAATCTTTCTTTTCAGGAATGTTTGTTTCTCTACAAACTTTGTTTAAAGTTTAATATTGAAAGGTGATCTTGAAGACACACACACACCACAGGTTAGTCATCTGACCCTCTTTTTAGCTGTTATAATCAATGTTTTTTACTGGTTCACTTGTTGGATACTTAACAAGATGACCTCATCGATATTATAGGAATTTAGAGTATATATATATAACAAAATATGAAAATACTTTATCCTTCCATATATTAACTAGAGGATTTCATATAATCAAATTTTTATAGAATTAAATAAATTAAATATGAAGCCTAGAATGTTTAGTTAACCACCAAATGAGATTTTGAAGGAAAACAACAAAAAAGAAAGATTAAAATCCAGTTCGATTGGTAATTGGCCGATTCATATAGAAATAGTTTAAATAGTCATAACCGGACCAATTTGATACCCGTCTTTAGTCTAACTTGTCAGTTTGATCTGGTTGTAAAAACATTGGTTGTTATTATCACAAATACAGCATACTTTCTATCAGTCCCAGCTTTGTAACAACTAACAATTTGGATTCTTGATGAATCGATGTGTTTAAAGGGTTGCTGAAGGGTTATTCAACTTTAAGTATTCTGATCTAATTTAATTTCTATAATTTCTTTAAATAATTTTATAGAAAAAAGACAGGACTAAATTCAATAACAGTTGATGGGGTTTAGATTTCGTAAAAACTACTGTAATTACAACAACATTAATAAAAATATGATATTTTGTAAATGTTGAATGCTCATATTTGACTTCAGTTTTCAAGGACCCATCATGGTTGAAAGTTTGGGCAAAAATTCAATTTTGTACAGCTGCAACAAAAGTTATTCACAACAAAAAAATAATAATAATAAATAAATAATTTTGTACAGCTGCAACCTGAGTACCGTGGTTAACTTACATGTAACAAGCACAATGAAAGATGCCGAAATGAACAAGTACAAAGATGATCGACATGACACAAATAATCGTACATTTCACAGATAAACATAAAGTTTGTAATGTGCCCACATAATTTATGTGTTATATACTTATATTTGAATCTGACATTCAAAACGACATTGTTTATTTTCAAATGGTAACATCGTATACTGTTTAAATATTTTGAATGATAACCTCGTATATTTTTGGACACATTACGGGCAGCCGGGATAGAAACGGTCTAATTGATAACTTCAATTCATGAGAAACTTGCAGGTTCAGTAATACTACTTTGGTTCATATGATCATATCAGAATATTTCAAAGAAAAGCGCGGGCAATGATACCTGCATAACAAAATAACAGTGCCTACACATAATCTCCCATCAATATTTTCAAAAGGCATATATGTTATGATAGATAGATTACTAGTTTTGATGACCTTAGTTTTTCGGTTTAAGTTTTAACTTAGTAAGTCTGCAAATTTCATTAAGCACCAATTTCTTGTCATCCAAGTCATCAATCTCGGCCTCAGGGTGTTCATCAAGCCACTCGATTGCTTCATCGATATGATAATCTATGTTTTCCAAGTCTTTCACACTGAGCCCCATCACTCTAAGCTTCTTTCGAACCTTGTAATCCTTAATCTTGGTTCTTAACTCATAAACATAGTCGGTTAAAGCTCTATGCGCCATCACCTTCTTCATGTGCGCTTCATCTTCCAACTTATAACGTTCAGCATCTGCAATCATCTTCTCGATCTCTGCTTTTGTTAGACTCCCATTGTTAGTTATCTTTATCGCTTTGCGACTTCCACTGGTTATTTCTCTCGCTGAGACGTGAAGTATCCCATTGGCATCTATCTCAAAACATACAGTTACATTAACCACCCCTCGTGGAGCGGGGGGTAGACCAGATAGCGAAAATTTTGACAAAAGATGGTTTTCTGAAGACTTAAATCTCTCACCTTGATATACCCAAATACCCACTATAGTTTGATTATCATAAACTGTATAGAATGTGTCTTCCTTCTTGGTTGGTATAGGTGAATTTTTGGGAATTAAAACAGCCATAACATCTTTATGACAACCCACGCCAAGAGACAACGGAGTCACATCAATTAGTGTCAGAGCCTGCACAGCGTCATCGCCCATGCCGCTTAAGTTTGCAGCCAGAATCCCAGCACCATACGCGACCGCTTCATCAGGATTGATTCGTTGGCAAAGAAACTTTCCATTGAAGAACTCCTGCAGCAACTCTTGTATTTTGGGTATTCGGGTCGATCCACCAACAACAACAACTTCATCAATGCTATCCTTACTCATGTTCACATCTTGCAGACAAGTTTTAACAGTGTTGATGCACTTCTTGAACAACTCCATGTTCACTTCTTCGAATTTAGCCCTCGTAAACTTTGCAGAGAAATCAGTCCCACTAAACAAGCAATCAATGTTGATTGTTGTTTGAATAGCTGTAGAAATAGTTCTCTTTGCGCGCTCACAGTGAACTTTCAATCTACCTAAAGCTTTTAGGTTCCTGCTAATATCCTCTTTGTGTTTTCTCTTGACTTCACTGACAAAATAACTCACCATTCTGTTATCAAAGTCCTCGCCTCCCAGATGCGTATCACCACCCGTAGCCTTAACTTCAATGACCCCCTCGTCGTCAATGGTCAAAATGGAGACATCAAAAGTACCACCACCCAAGTCAAAAACTAACACATTCATCTTACCATCTACACCAGCTCTTTTGTCGAGTGCATACGCAATTGCAGCTGCAGTGGGTTCATGAATCATGCGCAGCACCTCAAGTCCAGCAACTGTTGCAGCATCTTTTGTCGATTGTCGTTGCGAATCATTGAAATACGCAGGAACAGTGATGACAGCCTTTTCAACACTCGAGCCTAAAAATGTCTCAGCGACGCCTTTCATCTTGGCTAAAACCATGGAAGATATTTCTTCAGCTGTAAACTCTTTATCTTCATTCTTGTATGCGACTACAATTTTCGGCTTGTCATCGCCCCCATCCACAACTTTAAAAGGCCACAACTTCATGTCTTCCTGAACTATTTTGTCACTTGCTCTTCTTCCAATCAACCGTTTAACATCTGTACATCATGTAAAACAGTTTAAACACTAAATGACTAAATAACAACAGAAGCTAATCAACTGATGAAAAGAATGATAACCGACTAACCGAAGATGGTGTTGGTGGGATTATAAGCAGCTTGGTTCTTAGCAGCATCGCCAACCAAACGTTCAGTCTCGTTGAAAGCAACATACGAGGGGGTGGTTCGGTTACCTTGATCGTTTGCTATGATCTCCACTCGGTTGTGCTGCCAAACAGCCACACACGAGTAAGTCGTTCCAAGATCGATACCAATCGCTGGAACTCTACCTCTTGTTGACATTTTTTACGGTGTAAAGAAGTTGTAGTCTATGTTACTATGGGAAGATTATACAAAACCTTGAGATTACATTAAAATTTATATTCAAATTGTTCAGTGAGGGTACCAACCAAAAGTTGCAGGTTGAAACTCTTGGTGTCTGATAACTTATTCTTTGGTAACTGGTAACTCTTGGTGTCCATGGGTGCGAATATTATTTACTCAAATTACATTGTAACAAATGTTGGATAGGTATGCATCTTCATACATTATTAAAATTTTTATTTATATATAAACCGTAATAATAACGTCGCGCTAAATGTAATGTTTTGAAAACTATATAGGTTATCAAACTTGTGTCCTGTCAAACCGTTTCAAGAACCGGATGATGTAATGAATAATTTTATAACTAAAAACCAAAAATATAACACGAATAAATTAGCAGTATTAAAGTTCATATATATTTATTTTGTTATCATAATGGAGCCGAATGGGCAAAACAGATGATTCTAAATAAACAAATCAATTAGATTGATCAGCTTCTATTTTCATTCTCTAATGGAACTATTTAACAAGCAATGGTCGATCATTTTATCCACACAAAAACGTATCTTGTTGTAATAATGATAATTTAATTATATAGTTTTTAATTTCAAAATCCTAAGAACAATAAAAAGGAGATGAATTATCGTCCTAAACTTCTCTCAATCACCTAACAAGAAGAGGAGCACAGACCATCACCATTGTATATCATCAACACTAACATCTCCGCCGTCACCCTCTAAAATAGCAAAACCGCTGCTACCACGACCCTCGCCATCGGCCCGTTTTGACTTGAACTTAATTTTATCAAAACCTGTTTTACCAGCAGCCCGACCCACTCCCTTCTTGACAGGCTTACTTGTCTCACAACAACATAATATTCCTTCTAAGAGAACCAAAAGACCTTTGTTTTTACAAACATAACATCATAATTTAAAAAATAACATGAACCATACAACTACTGCACCATTCATGATCAAGTCAAAATTGTTGCTCAAAACTGAAGGGTAGAATAACACAAATTATAAGTTATGTCCTTCTCTTCTTTGATGATTTGGAAGAACTTCCATCTTTGCTTCTTTTCTTCTCACTCTTGTTATCTTTCGGTTTTCCATGTTTTTCCGCTTTGGTTTTACTCGACTTGACGCTAATTACACCACCCGAGGGTACCTTTCCACCGCCGTTTTGCAAAGCACTCTCAAACTCTACATCCTTGTCAGCAATGGCATACCTCTGGAGGAACTCTGGGTTCAATAAACCATCACTGTTTGCTTTAAAATCATCCTAAAATACAATCACAAAGCAAATGTAAGTTTAGAGATCAAGACAGTTGGAATAGAATAGCCGCGGTAGGTTAAACAATGGTCAAACAAACCTTGACTTTTTTTGCAGCTTCATCAAGATCCTCGTCCAGTGAAACCGAGTGTGGCTTCAACTCCACCTGGAACCAAATAGACATGATTAATAAATGAAAAACATTAATCAATGAAAATTGACTTGAATCAAACTTGATGCTTACTTCTTTGACCGGGGGCAGAGTTGAGTTAAATTCTTTTGTAGATACCGAGTCCAAATATTTATGGAACTTTTTCATGACTTTCATGAACAATGACATTATTTGTTGTCTTTCCAACTTCATCATTTCCTGTAAAAATGAACAGATAATAACTAAATTAATAAATTAATATTTTAAATTTAATTATTTAGCGTTCACTTAGAACAAACTAAACCTCCGCATAAGACGCATCTTGGTTCTGCAAGCCCATGCATAGTAACACAGAGGCCTGGGCATATGATAATGCAACTGGTAACTTCTCCTGGAAGTATAGGTATGCAAGGGGCAGTTTCAAATCTGAAATCTGTCAGGTAAAATAAAAATCTCAGATGCAACAAAACTCAGAAAAATGTTAGTTAATGAAATCATCAACCAAATTGTCTAAAAAATTAATTTAATATTTCCATGATTTATTACCAGATGATAATCAACGAGGTGGTTCACGTAAGCTTCCAGTCTTTTCATACTGATTGGAGATTTGATGATATCATCATATATACTGTGTGAAATTGTGGATGAAGGGTCTACATCTGTGAAGCTGAGTTTTGGATCCAGGATGCTATAAAAAGCAAAAGTAGACAAAAATATTAGCAGTGTTATAATTATGTATGAAAAGCTAGTAAGATATCCACGAGAAACCTACCTCATTGCTAGCTTGTATTCCATGGTATTGAATCTTGGAGAACACAAAAGCCTAGCAAATGATGACCTGAAAGCTAAAGACGTACAGAAAAAATTAATTTTTAATCTCAAAAACACTGGATTAACCTAATCTAGTTGATTAATTCAAATAATTTAGATATTATAGCACTAAAATTTATTCATAATTACAGCATTAATTATTAACCCAACATTGCCTGTTCCAACTTGACTAAAATGACATATCAGTATGTCACCCAACCCACCCCATCTTGTCACCTCAACAGAAGTGCAGAATAAGAGAAATGCAAACCTCGATAGAAAGGACCTAGAAATCCCAATTCATCTGATCCACTAACTTCAATATCATCAGTGTCCAGTGGTTTTAGCATCATACAAGTATGCTCACCAGTCACAGAATTCTGAAAATAAGATATTATAGGGATAACAGGGTCAGAATTAAGTCTTTAAAAGAGAGAATTAAAAAACGTTAGACTAATCACACAACTTAACTGGAATTTCGCACAAATAAAATGGTGCAAATTTATGTTTTCTCCAAAAGCGAAATAGGTCCAAAGTAAGCCCAAACGAGACACCTAGATAATGTAGCTTCTCGGGGCGTCTTTCAGAAAGATGCACAAGCAGAGGTGGAAGATCTGACCTGGGTTTTATGTTTTCTTCAAGCAATGACACCTGTATTCATACAGAAAATGTTTGTCAGAAATTAAGAAAACAACAAATAAAAAACTTATATTATTAATACTATCTTACTTTCTCAGCTGCTTCAGTAATTTTGACAGGTGGAGGTTCTGAATCATTCTCGACATCTACTTCAGATATGGGAGTGAATTGACCCTCAAAGTACCTATACCAATATAGTATAAATGAAATATATTATAGTTTCTGTTGTTACAAGTTTATCTAAAACGTACATTATTTTAAAACACAAAATAAAAAGTACAAAAACAAAACCACGATTTACTACCTCGCTAGCAATTCTACGGCTGCTGAACCATATCCAAGCTGCAATACAATGAGATCACAATCATTCACTATGGGAAAATATGGAAATACAGTATGTTTAACTTAACAAAAATAAAAACCATAAAAAATAAAGGAAGTGAAGCGAGTAGAAATACCTTCATTGCATTAGGATGTGTAGCGATGCGTACAATTCTAGCACCAGAAAGACTTGGAAAGTCTTTATCTTGGAATTGTTCACAAAATTTCCATGGAATTTGGTCTCCAGAAGGCTGATGGCCAGCACTTAAACTTTTCACGGCAGAAGCCTTTGATATTTTTCCTTCTAGACAAACCTGTAAACCATTTAATAATCAGCCATACGAATATGAAGCTAGAACTACTGATGTTTACTTAGCAGCTTTTAGAAGGGGGGTAGCAAACCTGGATGACACAAAGAATATCTGGGAGCTGATTCTTTGATTCATTAACAGGACCTGCACACATAATTCGTGGAAATATAATATCTAGTAATAAATGAAAGTGCAAGTCAAACAATATACATTGTAAATTATAATATACAGCAAAAAATATTTAAGGCATACCAAGTAACACGAACAGGTGATGAGCCGGTGCATCAGCCAATAATTGGAGATCATTTGGAGAATTTTTGTAGTGAGAAGCAACGTATAAGGCCATCATTCTCTGAATAGTGCGAGAATATGTAAGCCACCAATATAAATGAATGAATAAAAAGAACCAAATAATCAAATAGACCATAACTACCTGCAGAAATAACTCGCTGTCTTTATGATATGAGAAAAGCGTATCCCGGTTAACATAATAAAGATCACACTCACTGGGAGGAGGTAACCTGCTTGCACCAATAGGTTATAAGTTAATGCATACAAAATAATGACAACTCATACAGTTTTTTTCAGAATTCATTTAACCTGTTAATGTTAGGGATAGAATTCGCTATGTCCAAACAAAGTAAATTGTTAAGCCAAGATTCAATTGGATCACCAGATGCATATCTAATAGCTTCACTCAAATCTATCTTTCTAAATAGCCGTCCTGCATATAAACAGATAAATCATGTTAGGTTTTATGACAAACAATCATATACTTTAATTAGAACTTAACTAAAGGCTTATCATACCAGACGGAACAGCATCTGTGCTTTTTGTAGAAGCTACACTTTGCTCTTCTAATTGCTGCAAAAGCTTTAATGATAAAGATCGTCCTGTGCCTTCATAGCTTTAATAAACACACACAACAGTTAAAGATTATGCAAATCTGGGAAGTTGTAACAAACACACACACACATAAATATATTCTTACCCATTAACAGTAGAAGAAAGGAAAACCAGATAAGGCCCAAGTAAGGACTTAACAACTGGCAGTGGAATAGCTGCAGCTTCATCAATCACCAAAAGTTCAACTTGAGACAGTTTTCCATGTTCATGAGGTTGTATATACTGCAACCACACATATGGTTGTAATTATCAAAGATGAGACGAATCAAGGAAAGTTCAGTATGATAATGGTTTAGCTCACCAAAATGTATCACGCTTGACACAGATTGTTATTTTATGTTACAAACTTAAAAAATTTAGATAATAAAAAACTGAAAAGATTTATCAAATAATGTAAAATTTAAACTGTATTAACCGAAAAGTGAGGTCTGATAAACATATGTTTTAAGACAAGGGTTAATATCCCAAAGGGCCATTTGTGCACGTATACAAACCTGAATTGTCTGTCTATGCTGTTTGTATATATTTATTCTGATAGTCACTTTTTTAAGCTCTGGATTTGAGCTCTTCACAATATCATAATCCAAGTGCTCCTGAAAAATAGTACACCATTAGCAGATATAATCATATATATAAAAAAAGAAAAACCAAGCACAAAAGTCGAATCAACAAGCCCTGACTCCTGAGGCCTGAACTAATCATACGGTAAGAAATATAAACAAATTTCACCTTGTACTCAAGCATATCAAATCCCTTTGAGACAAATTCGAACAATGTTTTTAGATTTTCTGGGCTAGGAGCAGTCACAAAAATATTTGAATACCTGCAGAAACATGTCCATTAGATCAACACAATCAACAGAAATCAAAGAGCCATACGTCAGAATAATAAGTCGGATGGTTACCCTGCAGCAACAGCTCCCGCAACTGCAAGACCAAGTGCAGCTGACTTCCCGCGACCACGACCAGCAAGCAAGGCCACTGTGCTACGCAGTGTCTTATCCAAAATCGAATCAAGAAAAGTAATTACAGCTTTGCCCTAAATAAATTTATTCAAAATATGTTAACTCCATGTGTAAAGAAAATTGTAACATGTCCATAATAAAGGGATACCATTACATAAAATGCTCCTAAAAACAAGTTATATTATATAGTATGCCGTTACATTTAGAAATGTTCAAGGCAGCAGATCTTTAGTCTTTACTTGAAAAAGTAAAAGCTGGTGGCAAGTAAAAATATGTACATTAAACCTAGAGAAGTAAACTAGTAACGTAAGAGACATCCGTACCTGGTCCAATGTGCAACACTTTTTAATCAGTGGACCAACAGGAAAGTCATCTTTTAATTGCTCCTTCAGATCTTTCAAATCATGTGCTGCTTCTGAGAGCCCCTCGGAGTCCTTTTATTGCCAACAAGAAGCAAAAAGAATTTAGAATATAGCTCCATGCAAACTAACAAAAGTCAACATTTAACCAAAAAACAGTAATCATTCGTATTTCTCATATACTGAGGAAAACTGCTACTGATTATCACTCCGTATAACATTGTTCACAAAAGCTTTCACTGGATATCAGAATCCGAAATTCATTTGTCTTATATTAGGAAAAACTACAATGTTCAAGAGAACAGAAATTAACCTCTTCTACTGGAACTGGTGTTATAGATTTCATGTGAGATGAGATTGGTAATATATTTAACTCGTCATCCATAACTATACATGATCCACACGATGCAAGAGAAAGTAAAAAACGTTCATTGAAGCGTCCAGTGGCTAAAGAATGAGATTCTGTACGAAATCTCTCATGAACATCCTGCAAGTAGCACCCATCTAGTTATAATAATATCATACAAATATACAGTTTTCTTTATTTTCTAGAAGATAGAAAAACTAGAATTAAATAATGCTATTTACACAACTATATAATTCATAATACTTGCTATTTATAGATTAAGCTTGTGATATGATGCACATTCCCTCTCCTCAATGATACTCTGCTCGGTTGAACACTGTGTTTTGTTCTTGTAAATAATAAAGGTAGTGTTCTAGTATGTGGCCTCAGATTAGCAACATGTAAGCTCTGCATATATACACAGTAAGAATATGGCCCCAGGTTTGAACTTTAGACTTAGAGAAACAAAATCACAAACTCGTATAGTGCGATTACTTTGTCAACTGCTGTTTTTCTTCTCAAAAAATGGACAGAAATGACAACAACAAACCAGATATATGGACTTGTTAACTATAAATTTGAAAAGTACGTCCTACAGAGTGTAGGAAACCTAACTGCTAACAGCAATATTTGAATCAGGTAATCATGCCAAGAAAAGAAGCAGTATTCTTTCCATCCCATGAAAAAGAGTCCACTTCCGATTTGGAGACTTCAAACTTTCTACTTTCCATATTTTATAACTGAATAGTTTTGTGTGTCTTTTGATATGTATCATTATTCTAATCTTGTGTCATAGTTAGGTATAAAGTAATTTATTTTTAATCTACACTCAAACAAGTCCTTATACTTTCTAGGTTCAAAAAGGTAACTCATTTGACATGACTCTTTCTGTTTTTGGTGGGGTGGGTGGATGATGGAACAAACATTCAAACTACAAGCACAAAATAAAGGGAGTTTCCACTTTTTGTAATTAAACAGATAATCATGTTTAAAGCAACTGGTAAAAGGAAGATTCAACTCATACCATAACCATGGTGTATAGACTAGTGAGTGAAGTCAAAGAACGAAGCAATAGAATAATCAATCCACCACCTTCTACTGTTTCTATAGTTCTTGCCAGAAGATTTGGTGTAAGAGCCTCAAAATCCTGGGGGAAAAGCATAAAAGAAAAACTTTGCATATGAAAATGTGCCAGCTACAGTATAACTTAACTTAAAGACATTATGAATTGCAATCTACCTGTAGTATACACATGCCAAATGTGTTTCCAAGAATCCTTTCAGAATCCTTGTACTGGCAATAAGTAATTCCTGCAGTTTCAAGGAAAAGTGAGAAAGGATCCACTTTCTCAGGATCTAAAAGTCCTCTATGCATGAGCTTCTTGACCTGCTTGGCCCGTTTTTTCTTATGACTGTGAGACATCAAAAATAAACACAAAATTAGCACAATGATTCTAGGTAGACTGTGTGATAAGCAACAACATGACACATTCCATATACACAAAATACCACTCCAAAATCTCATATTTGAAATATTGTTGCCATCCAGTCATGTGATGCAATCAGCTCGAAAGCAATCAGTCATTACAAAGATCTTAACCAAAGTTGTAGACAAATGAATCTTAAGCACTACGTTGGAATGCCAACTCCTACAGCTCATTATACTAACCATCCCACTAGCTATTACGCGTTTACTTATATTCGCATTACTAAGCGCTAGACAAACCAAAAACTGATAGTAACTACATTTCTAACTACCATTATAATTTATAAACTATAACCTGCATTTCTAACTGTTGTACCCCACATGCCCATGTAAACAAATTCTCCAAATCTATCAATACTCCATACCTCCATTTCATCTTGCAAGCTCCACTCCAAACGATACAGCCATTTTGAAGTAACTTAATAAACAAACTAACTTAATAACTAGAAATGGCTTTTAAATTGTTTCACAACCACTGTATGTACCAAATTCACCATACCAAACTAAAAATTAAAAGAAAATCACGTTTGAAGAAGAAGAAGAAGAACCTGCTAAGCTCGAGTTTTCCTTGTAACACCATAGAACATTAGGTCTAGCCTTAACAACTGATTTGCTAAGCATGTAGTGCAGGTTCACAATCTGCTCACATCACAAAAACACACACATACTCAACACTCCATAACCAAAAAACATACACATATACACGCAATCACAACTCACAAGTGTGCGTTTGTGTGTGTGTGTGTGTCTTACAAAGTCTACTCACCTGGTCGCGAGACTTATCGCCGATGATGACGAAGATTGAACGGTGTCTGGTTTTGACTCCGTTTTCAATTAGGGTTCTGATACGTTCATCCACCTTCTTCCTCATTCTGATTGCTGTAGGCTCCGGTGAGTTTACAGACGACGGCGAGTTGACTCAGTTGGCGAGTTGCTTTTGAGGCTCCGTTCAACTGTTAATGCATTTGCAAATTGCAACGACCGTGGAGAACTGGTTGCTTTTAGGGTCTAAGTCGTTTGGGCCGTAAGGTTTATGATATTAATGGGCCTGAAAATTTGGGGCTGCTTATCAAATTACTAGGGGTGTAAACGAGCCAAGCCGGCTCGCAAGCTACTCGGGATCGGCTCGAAAAAAGCTCGAATCGAGTTGAACTTAAACGAGATCGAGCCCGAGCTCGAGCTCAAATTATTGCTCGTTTACTAAACGAGCTCGAGCTTCAGGATATCGAGCTGAAGCTCGAGCTCGAGCTGGCTCGCGAGCCTAAACGAGCTTTTTGTATATATGTATTTTTTACTTACATATTAAATATATATAAATACATATTTATATAAATTATATTATTAAATATATTATTGTGATAAAAAATAGTTAAATAATATATATTGTGTTATATATAAAAAGTATGCTTATAAATAATTATAAAAGTAATTATAAAAAATATAAATTTAATAATTTAACAATAAACTAGCCGAGCTCGAGCTTGAAAATTTTCTAACGAGTCGAGCTCGAGCTTTATAAATAAAACTATAAACGAGCCGAGCTCGAGCTCGAGCTTCCTAAAACCAAAACGAGCCGAGCTCGAGCTCGAGCTTCCTAAAACCAAAACGAGCCGAGCTCGAGCCTTAGCGACCTCGGGCTCGGCTCAGCTCGTTTACGCCCCTGCAAATTACACTTTCACCAACCAGTTGTTTCATAAAAACACGGTTATTATTGATTAAGCTGACTAAGCGGTTCGGTTATTAATGGATTTGATTAATGGTCAAAACCTGTTTGATTAGTAAGAGCATTGGCAACCTGTTTCTCATATATATGTAAGTAAGTGTCCTATATTATGAGAATGGTTATGAGTAATTGTGAGTGAAAAATGTAGAAAAAATTATGGGGATTGTACCGTGTTTCCAATATTTTGAGAAACGCGGTATAACCCTCATAATTTTTTTAATATTTTTTAAAATGGTTGTGAATGAATGAGAGAGAAAACGTAATGATAAATGTATGAAAATTTTTTTATTGAAAATGAGAGAAGAAAAGTAGTGATGTTTAGTGTAATTATAAGGATGAGGATGAAGGATGTGGGATGGATTGCGAATGATGTAACCGGTTTGAAAAGCTCAAAATCTACCTAAAGGAATTGGTATGGTTGCCTAATTGGGTTACTAGTCAGTTTTATTTTTAGTTACAAACCATGTACAAACTATTAGGTTGGATCGGATTATATTATAAGTTGATTTCTACGATACTGGTTGGGCTTCTGAATACTCTAAACTAGAGGTGCACAAACTGATTTTTTTTAACCGGTTCGGGTCCGAACCGGACCGGTTCCAGGTCAACATTTTAGAGACCGGTTTTTTACCATGAACCGGTTCGGGTTGGAACCGGTTTTGAGCGTGGAAAACCCAACTCGGTTGGAACCGGTCCGGGTTGGAACCAAACCGGGTCGGGTTTCACAACAGGTTTGGAAAAACCGGTTATTTTTTTTAAAATTTTAATACTATTTAAATTATATAAAATTTAATTAAAAATTAAAGTTGATTAATTAAAAAATAGTAGAGTAGATTAATTAAAACAATAGTAAAGTAGATTAATTAAAACAACTACAAATATATTTTTATTGAGTGGTGTTTTTTTAAAAATTATATTAAAAATAAACTTAAAACTAAACACTTAAATCATTACGAAAAATAAACATTAAAAATTACATTAAAATTAAACTAAAGAAAACAAAAGATCCATATTACAAATACAAGTTTTTTTAATTTAATCGTCTTCGTCGGTTTATGTGCCAATTCGTTAAGACAAATCATAAGCGAGTTCTTCGTTGGAGGGCGGTGACGATCGTCCGGTTTGTACTTCTTGTTCGTGTATTTCTTCTTCAATTGGTATTTCTTCTTCAACGTTTGATTTATCTTGTCTTCGTTCGGCCGCATCTAAGTGGTCTTTTAAACAAATATACATCTCTAGCGATGTTGGAGTTAGCCTTGTTCTTCTTATCGATAAAACCCTGCCACTAACAGAAAATGCAGACTCCGAAGCTACCGTGGAAACTTGGACGGTTAGTAAATCACGGGCCATAGCGGCTAGGACTGGAAATTGTGATTTCCTTTCCACCATGTCAGAATATCAAACGATAAAAAATCTTCAGGAGTCATAGTAGATAAAAAATCGGTTCCCATATACCTACTGAGTTCGCTACTTGGGGTGTTACCCCTCTGACGTTTACTATTTTCATTCCTCAAAGTATTATATAAACTAATCATCGGGTCTCTACTTGAGCTCGACGAACTCGATTCCATGTTCGATGACCGGTGGATGTTTGATGTTATACCATATTTTTCAACATAAACATTAAACAATTTTTTTAAAAATATCATTAAATTGTTGTTTTGCATTAACATTAAAAATGGATCTTTTTCATATAAATCTAAATCATAAGTTATCTCATCAATTAAAGTTTCTACCCCCGAAGCATTTAAGCACGGGTCTAATGCGGCGGAACACGTAAAAGGGGGGGTGGTTCGATGAAATATGTTTTAAATTTTTCTTTCATCGGCGCCACCATTGCTGAAAACATTTCGTTTCTTTCTTCATATTCACTTAATTTATGTGCCATTAAATACACTTGATGAAGTGTTAGACAACTTGTCGGATAATAAACCCCCAACAATTTTGTAGTTGCGTTTTAAAAAGCTCTAAAATTGAGTTATTTCTTGAATATATTCCCAACACTCTAACGGAAACAGAACAACCCGACCCCGCATCGCAAGACCATCATGAAAAACATGAAGCGTTTCTTTTTGTCGCAAAGCATTATTAAATATTTTCCAAGTAGAATTTCATCTAGTCGGGACATCCCAATTTGGTCCTAAACAAATGGAATTCATATCGTGACACGTTTTTCTGTAATTAACATATATTTTTTTACTAGTTTTAAAAACGTCATGTAACATATTTTTGAAAGACGTTTTAAAATCTTCAACTTCAGGAACGCCAAGACCATCTTGCACAACTAAATTAATAATATGTGCAACACATCTTGAATGAAAAAAATACGCCGTCACAAACCGGTTTATATTTTATTTTTAATTTATCAACGACGGATGTGTTGTTCTAGGCGTTATCAAATGACATTGAAAAAATTTTGTTTTCTAATTTATATGTCTTGATTACAAAGTCAAAAATTTGAAATAGATTATCACCGGCATGCGGATATCCAAATAATTCAAACGCAATCGTACATTTCATCATTTGCCACGAACTTGGATCTATTCAAACGGGCGGTGACGCAAAGGTACGATTCCGGTAAATCGTGTGGGACAGACCAAACGTCGTTTATTAAGTTCACACCGGTTTGTAAATATTCAAACAAAATCTTTAAAACATTTTTTGCTTGTTTCCAAAGATTTAAACAATCACATCTAAGAGTGGTGCGACTTACATGAGTGTAGCGTGGTTGAAGAGTTTCTTGAATCAATCTTGTTAACCTAGGGTTGTCGAAGTGATCGAACGGTAATCCTTCTTGAATTACAAACTTTGTCGTTCTATCTCGAACCATATCTATGCTGAAGTTCCATAAACCACCATCGTTTCCGATTGATGTTTGGCCTTGACTCGGTGTACTTTTCAAATACTTACACCATTTGGTCATATGGTTTCTCAAAGTCGAGTTTGAATCCGACTTGAAAAACGAACCACAAGCCTTGCATCGAGCTTTATTTTGACCATTCGACATTTCGCATAAGTCGAAGTTGCACCAAATCTCTTGGTTTCTCGTTGCTGGAAGAATTCTTACAACGGTAGCGACACTTGAGAATCCAACGGTTGGAACGGATGATTCAGAAGCCATTATATAAAATTCAAGAGATTGAGAGAATAGAAAGTAGAAAGTGAGGGAGCGTTTTTACGTTTTAAACACGTTTTTAAACGTTTGAGTGTTGTGACTAAACCATTACATCCACTATCTATTTATACTATCATATAAGGGCAAAATGGTCAAAAAAAATTGAAAAAAAGGGTCAAAAAACCCCCCCAACGGCTATATGACCGTTTGAAAAAAAAAATTCTAACGGGTCGAACCGGTTCCAAACCGTTTTTTTTACCGGTTCCAAAATCGGGTTGGATCAAAACCGGTTCCAAACCGGTTTCACCCACAAAAATAAAAACCATCCCAAACCGGCGGGTTTTTTTTTTCGGGTTGGAACCGGTTTGGGCTATTACCGCTTCCAAACTGGTTCGGTTTCGGTTCGGGTCGTCGGGTCGGGTCGGGGACCCGTTTGGCTGTGCACCTCTACTCTAAACCATGTACAAACTATGAGTTGAATCGGATTATAAGCTGATTTATACGATTTGTTCTTAACTAGTTCGGTTATCAAGTAGACCAGTGACTACCTCTTTTTCACCTTTAAGCATGAGTGCTTAATCTAGCCTAATTCACAAATTTTCACTTAACTAAAAATTATATTTTAGTATTATATGTTTATACATTCGGTCGATAATTATAGTAACTAAATTACTTTTCAATTGAAGCCACCCCAAAAATCTTTTTTTACTCAAAACCATCAAAATGTGTTAAAAACCGCCCCTGAAAAAACCCTTTTTCTATTTATATAATTTAGTGCAACAAAACAAATTTTTTATCTTTAAATGAATCTAAGCAGGAAAAATCTTTTGAAGTCATTCTAGCTTTTGGATGACTTTTTTAGGAGCCCTGTATAAAAAAACACATAATACAAGGAGAGAGTTCAAAACCGATTTAAGTATGCAAGTTTGCCACCACTAGATAGTGAAGATGCCTCCACGAACTCAAACTGAATTCGAATACGCCAATGACCGAGGACTAATGTTTGACGAGATTCATATTAATCGCAACCATATTTCCAATATACTTGAAAGGGATCCTCTCGGCATGCAATTGTCATCTTCCCTGCCATTGTAACAATCTCAGATTGATCCACCACCACCCCATATAGAGAATTCTTACGATGATTCATCTTAAGCCCTAAAATCATGTAATATTACCACATTATTTGAACCATGTTACGAATATTACCTTTTACCCTACTAGCTTTCCATAAGAATAAGATCGTCTACATACATGAGATGAGTTAGCATAGGACCCCCTTTGGAGTCACCAACCACAAAAAATCCTCAATTACATGCACTTTTGATGAAGCTAGAAAGAGCCTCAATTGCTAGAATAAAAATAAAAGGAGATAAGGGTTTGCATTGTATTTGAACACATAATGCGCAACAATCACATATGTATAAATTGCGAATTCAACATCATACTTGAATTAACTCAGATCCATATTATGTAACACAACTTGCTACAAAATCCTTTGAGAGTACGATTTGTTTATGTCTAAATAAATTATTCACAATATTCGTTTAAACATTAATTTTATTTTATTTGAACTTAATTTCATGTTATGTAATCTTGTCGGCTGTTAGGAGTTTGTCAAGAGGGATTTTTCTGTATTTAGAGTTCTCAATTTTTTGAACATCTTACAACTAAAACTATAATCAAAGTTTTTCGAACACACATAACATTATATTTGTGAAAATTTAAAAGGTAAATGTGGGTTTTAGTGTCAGTTTGGGTCGGTTAATTTGGTTATGTTTATATAGTTATTCCCTGATCATAAAAAGTGGTTATTAAAACAATCATGAATGGATTATCACTTTCTCAATCAGTTAAGTGTTTCAATAGGACATCATGGTGGTAATTTGTCGTTCCTCTATTCAATAGGTCGGTGATTCATATCTTCCTAGGTACATATATATGTGGTTAATAGGAAGTAAGCAGGAGGTGTTTGAACAAAAAATAAAAAATATATAAAAAATAAATAATTTTTTTAAAGTTAGGTTTTTCGGTTCTTCCAATTAGTTATGTTTTTTAGTATTTTAAGAGTAATTACTATTTTGGTCCCTGTGGTTTGGTCATTTTAACCATTTGAGTCCAAAAACAAATTATCAAACAAATCAAGCCTTATGGTTTGTATTCTATAACTATTTCAGTCCAATATACTAACAGAGTTAGATTTTTCAGTTATTTTTAATAAAATGACCAAACTGCCCTTGGATTGAAATGGTTATTTTTTAATAACCTTAAGGACCAAAAATGTAATTTACTCTCTCACAAACATATTTTATATATATATTATATAAAAATATTATATATATATATTATTATTATTTATTGTATTATTATATATTATATATATATATTTATATATTATATTATATAAAAATATATTATATTATTATTTTGTATTATATATATATTATATTATATTATATTATATTATATATATATATAGATGCTTAAAATGTTTTTATTTTTACTTTTTAAAGTTTTTAAATACTAAGCTTAATTTAAATCGTTCGGTTATAAAGTCGTATTTAAACATTCATCTTATCTAACGGAAAATTTAAAAGCGTTTGGCTTATTATACTTTTATTTGAACGGTTAAACTTACTTAAACATCCTTGATCCTTTTAATCTTTTTATTTATTTAAACCACAAAGTCTTTTTAACTGTTATTTTATTTAATATTTTTTTAATCGTTCGATTCTATAAGCTTCTTTTTAAATTTTTTTGTATTTATACATATTTTTAATTATTTGGCTCGTTTAAACGTAATTTATCGCTCTTTTATTTGAACGTATTTTTACTATTTGTTTATTAAAAAGCTTTCTTTTTCAAACCAACCTGTTAAAATTATTTAACCTGTTTGACTAATATAAGTGTGTATATGTTAAAATATTTTTATTTTTTTTTTTTAAAGTTTTAAAAATATATTTTTAAACCGTTTGGATTTTAAACTGATAAGTTAATTACTAAAAAACATTTTTAAGTGTTTATAAACCATTTGGTTTTCAAACATCACTCTTTATAAAATTTAAAAGGTCGGTTTTTTAAACAATTTTTAAAATCACTAATCTTCAAATTGTTCGGCTTTAAAATCTTTCGGCTTTTAAACATATTTTTTTATAATCATTCGGCTTTTTAAATTTATTTTTTAATCATTCATCTTACTTATATGTCTTTTAAAATCTTTTCATTTTTCAAATGTTTTATTTAAATAGCTTTTTAAACCGTTCAACAAATTAAACTTCGTTCTAAACTTGTTTGCCTTATTTGAACGTCTTTCAAATCGATTGTTATTCAAACGCAATTAAAAATATGTATAAATACAAAAAAATTTAAAAAGTTTAAATAAACTAAACACATATAATTTTAATATCGTAAAAGCCCTATTGTAATAATCAAAACTCAAGTTAATCCTTAAAATAATACAAATGACATAAATTTATGACAAAGAAGCAAAAGAGAAAAAAGATGTTTTAATAAAATGAATTATTGAAAAAGAAAGCATTTTAATAAACGAATAGTAAAAATACGTTCAAATAAAAGAACATGATAAAATTACGTTTAAACAAGCCGAATAATGAAAAACATGTATAAATACAAAAAAATTTAAAAAGAAGCGTAATAGATTTGAGCGATTAAAAAAACGCGTTTAAATAAAATAACAATTAAAAAATAATTTGCGGTTTAAATAAAACAAATAGATTAAAAGGACATTTAAGTAGCTTAACAGTTTAAATAAAAAGTATAATAAGCCAAACGATTTAATTTTCTGTTAGATAAAATGAATGGTTTAAATACGACGTTTAAAACCGAGCGATTTAAAATTAAAATGTAAAAAATTTGAAAAATAAAAATAAAAAAATTCAGTGTATATAACATATATATATAATATGTTTGTGTGAGAGAGTAAATTTCGTTTTGGTCCCTGAGGTTATTAAAAATAACCATTTCAGTCCAAGGGTATTTTGGTCATTTTATTAAAACTAACTGAAAATCTAACTCTGTTAGTGTACTGGACTGAAATAGTTATAGAATACAAACCATAGGGCTTGATTTGTTAGAAAATTCATTTTTGGACTCAAACGGTTAAAATGACCAAACCACAGGGACCAAAATAGTAATTTACTCGTATTTTAAATTATGGTTCAATTAGTAACTATTTATAATCCTCGCAGGGATGAATACTAACTTCAATTATAACCATAAAATATCATAACCGTAAGCTGTAAAACCATATAAATATGTTTGGTTTATATGACTCTTAATATATATCGAGATATTGCTCAACAAACAATCACTATAACAGAAAAAAACGATAGGATGTTGGTGACTTTAGCTACCAAGGTTGCATATCGTGGTTTACTTGGTAGTGTAGTTACATGACTATTGTCGAGTTTAGGTACACATAACAAACATACACTCGTGTGTACCTAGTAAGTTCACATGACAAAAGATGGATGTCTTGGGATATTTGGTGAAGTTTGTTACAATCAATGAAAATGTATATTGTCAACATTCACACTATTTAAATCTTTGATGGTCACATCATTTGCTTTTTAGTAGTTTATATATTTACGGAAGTTTATTATATATTCACAGGAAGATATATACAAAAATCTAAACGCATACAAATTACAAAGTACATCATGTTATTATGTCACTGGGCCGCGTCTTGTGTAAAATTATGCAAAGAAGACATGATTACAAATGGCGTTAAGAATTACGCATCAAAATATAATTATTAGGCAAAGTAATTACACAAACTAATTAACAATTACGCAAGTTATACATTTATTACACGATAGATGTTTATAATTATTTAACTTATATTTATAATTACGTAAATCATAGACGCAGTCACACAACACAAACATTAAAAAAAACAATTTAAAAAGTATAAAACTATACTCAAATAAAAACAATAAACTGTCACATATTTTTTTTTAAATCTATAGTATCTAATAAAAGAATATTTTATTTTGCCACTTATCATTCTTTTAACCCATTTTTTTACCACTTGTCTTTTTTTCTAGACATCTACACATTAATTTTCCATCCAAAACGATATTATAGTAATTTAAACGCTCATCAAATTTATCTCTCTTATTAAAAGTGAATTTTATTAATTGCTACATTTCTCTCTCTTATCAAGATTTTTTTTAAATCAAACTATCTTTTTAAAATAGATTTACTAAGAAAATTAAAAAATCACATCTTTTGATTAAAACAGAAATAGTAAAACAATAAAAATTTTATATAATATGAAATTTTCTAAAACACTAAACCTTTTTTAAACAAAATATTTTAAATCATTTTGTTTTAAAAAATTATAAAAAGGTATTTTTTAAAAAATAGTCTTATTAAAACAATCAAAATAATTACAAACCAGAGTTTTTAAAAAATTAAATTTATATAAAAATTTTTTTTTATAAAATATTAAAGCGAATGTTTAAAATAAACTATTTAGATAAAGGGTTTAAAATGATATAATTATTTTATTTCTTCAACTATTATACTGTAACTATCCGTGTTTATTACTAACTACTAGCTATAGTAAACCGTGTATTACACGGGTTGAATAAATAAAAATTTAATATAATAAATTTTATTAATTATAAAATAATATTTTAAGATATGATATGACTGAAATTATGTATTACAAATGACTATAAGTAATAAAATAGTGATATTAACTTTTTAAAAATTTGTTTTTAACTTTTTTCAAAAAGAAATAAATATTTATCCTAAAACAAACTGTATAAAAAGGTCATTTTTAAAAATTTTCTATTATAACTTCCATATTTAATTATTTTTGGTTTTAAAAAATTAACTTTTTAAAATACCAATTTTAAAATATTTCATATTTTAAAAAAGTCTTATGCTTTAATAAATTTATTATTTTATAAAAATATTTATTTAGAAATAATATTAATAAATAGATCTCTTTATTAATTAATTAAATCTGAAAAATATTAAAATAATATTATTACTAATTAAGGTAATTATTTAATAAGAGAGAGAGGCGGGAAAGTTTTTGTGAGAATGATTGTGGTGTTGCCATGTGTCATTCCGAGATACCTTTATTAGAGTAAGAAGATAATCCATTTAATGAATAGGTTTTTAGCCTATCGATCGATCTATCTATCTATCTAAAAAACTAAAATAAACGTGTCACGATTGTAAAACTCATACTGATTTTCTAATTTCTCTATATTATTAATAATAATATTGAATACTAATAATATTACTCATACCATTTTCAAATTAAAACATATATAACTTAATAAATTAAAACTATATTTTATTAAAAACACATTTTTTAAAAACAATAGTTTTATAAAACACAGAATACAACAAACTATTTTTTAATTCATTTTTCTTAAAATAATTATTTAAAAATACAATTATTTTATAAAACAAAATTTTATGAAAAATTGCATCATTGTTTGTTTAATTAAAGTAGTTATTTATACGTAATATAGTCATATTTTTATCTTCAAGCATGATTTTATAATGCATAATTTTATTACTAATTATTTAATATTTTTTGTTTAGTTCGTGTAACACACAAACACACGGGGACTAACCTAATTAATAATATATTACCAAAAGTTATATTCGCTTAATACAATAGAATCTAAAAACAATAAGCAATTAAAGTCAATTCCAATTTTACCCATCCAAACTCGTTTCACGCCTAAAAATCATTTCCTTATACGTGATAATTTATTATCGTATCTGAATCTTAATTTCTTAATTAATAAATGATTTGTAATATATATGGGAAATATTTAATCAGAGATTTAGGGGCGTGAGAAAAAATCAACAACAATATCAAAACCCAACCGCCAACCCATGAATTACCAAAACTACCCTTCTCTTTCACTACTTATAACAACCGTACCCTCCACCACCAACTAAAAGGCTACACAAGCTCCCACGACCCACCGTCACAAACCACCGTCGCCACAGCTTTTCGTCACAACTCTCCGATTGATTTTCCGACGAATTTTGTTCTTCAAGTTTTCAATAATGGAAAAAGGAGAAGATGCGATCGTTAGAAAGAAGAATAAGTCGATCAGGAAGAAGATGAATAGGCTAAATAGTAGCGATTCAACGAAGGTTTCTAATCGCATTGGCGCCAGTATGAGTCAGGTATGATGGTTGTGTGTTGTAAGATTGTTATGATTGATTGGAGCTTTTTGTGTAGAGTCTTGAGAAATTTGTGACTATGTCTGGATTTTATGTTATTTGATTCTGCTTATTGATGTATGTTATAGACACGTATGCACAAATATATGTAGTTCAAATCGATTTCATACCTAGAAGCAGCAACTGCACTAATTATATGCAGGAAGCTTTAATTAGTTTTGTTCGATAAGATTGTTATGATTGATCGAAGTTTTTCGTGTAGAATTTTGTGAATTATGTGTGGGTTTATGTTCTTTTATGACAACTTTAAGTGATTCTGCTTATTGAAGTAGCTTGTTGAAGTATGTTAGAAACACACATGATCATATATGTAGTTCAAATCGATTTTGTGTCGAGAAGCAGTTAATTGCACTTGTATGCAGGAAGATTTACCAAAAGAGTAAACAATGTATCTGATAGAGTTTTTTTTTTGGCTTGTAATCATGGCTCTTTGGGTATTATCTAAAATTTCTTCATCTTTTATGAAAATTTATATATTGTAGTATGTTATAGACGCACATAAACAATATATACGTAGTTTCTTCATCTTTTGTGAGATTTACTTGAATTGTTAATCATGTTGTTTTGATGAGCTCTGATTTCTTGTGTATGTTACTTGTTGTTGATGAGAAATATTAGAAGTTAGAACACTTATGATTAACAATGAGGGATTTTCTTCACTTTATGTATCTCTTTCTTTTGTGATGATGCAGGAAATGTGCTTTAGTTTCCCTACTCCGGAGGATCCGTTTAATGACAAATATATGAATCTTGATTCTAAGAAGACTAAGAAAGTTTGGTCACCAAAGGGAGATAATAATCTGACTGAAGATGCTAACAGTGCTTCACAAAATAAAAGAAAGGTTAACGGGGATCATAAATCAAATGGTAAAAATCAGGAACAAAAAAGTGTGAGGGTTGAGAAAGAATCAACACTGTCAGATGTGAAAAGAGCCAAGAAGCTTAGTGGGAGTATCTCTATGGATGAAGGTTGCCCGTCAAAATTTTTAATTTCGTGTTTGAAAAGAGTACAAGATTTGATGCATGATAGTGAAGCATTTGAACGGGGAAGACCTTTGTTCTTTGACTCATGGGATTTGAATTTTGGAGATGCTATACGAGTGGAAAACATGTGTTGGAGACTAGTGGATGTGCTACCAAGGAGCAAATTGCCTGGATAGGATCATCTGCTGTTGATACTATTACTAAAAAGGAAAAAGAAGGCGAAACTTTCACGGGCCCTACCTTTTGTTCATCGTACCATCACAAGAGAAAGCAACACAGGTACGTCTAGTTATATATGCAAGGCTAGTTCGTTGTCTTTTGTTCTTCAAAATAGTTATAGTCAAAGATGCAGACATAAGTTAGAATTTGGTGTTGCGAGACGCAGTTTGTGCTAAAATGGTGGTCAAGTCTCAAAAACCATCTTGGTCTTTAGGATTCATGAATGCCATATGGTTTATAGTGGTATAACCACACAACTATTTGCAGGTACGTGCTGTGTGCAAGCCTTTGAAAGTGTTCGGAATACACACAGTGAGTCTACATCCTGGTGCCTCCATAGATCATCAAATTCATGGGTAATTTACACAACTCTATGAAACCTGTGAAGTTGTTTGCTGGTTTATCTCTTAACTGCAGCAAATGATATATATACATGTGTGTATTTGTTCGTGTGTATAATATATGTATTTGTGATAGGTACATGACTTGTTTTTAGATCGTGGAGTTTGATGTTTACGGGAAAAGGTTATAAACCTGGTTCTGTCATAATATTTTCTAGTCTTATGTTTGACTCAATAATCTTCAGATCATATGAAGATGTGTGTATCCGTGCTTCACAGGAAAGATTGTATATTGATGATGTTACCTTATCCTCGGTTAAAATTGTTCAGTTAGTTGCCTTTTTGCTCATCGACTAATTGGAGGGCATGCTATTTGTTAATCTTTTTATAACTTTATTGTTAATGCAAATCTTGAAAACAATACTCAAATTGCATTTATTATACACTACACTGAGGAATTAGCAGTCAATGAAACTAAAATAATACAGTTTTTGATTTTATATATAAGCAATATAACCACCCAACAATGAACTCATAGACATAATGAAGCCCCCCTTCCCTTTAAGCTCCAAATTCTGTGTTACGTTCAGTTCCCATCCTTCATTCATAAGTCCTTTGTTATGTTAAAGTAAGTTTCCATGCTTCTACATCTATTTAGAGGGCATTTATGGTTGTGTTTGCAAATTGATTATTCGATTACTGTGTTTTCATATCACAAATATTTGGTTTCGAGTGTTTGGATGCAGCTGATTATCTGATTATTCAGATTGAAATAATTGGTTTCAATAATCAGTTTGATAGTAGCCCCTTTAAACTGAGTATTTAAAAACACATTCGACTTCAAATCATATTCCCCTAACAGCTTAGTAATTTTAGACCAATTTTAGTTGCATCGTCATAATTGTATTCGTATAATACCTATTACCTAATTTTATAAAATGCTGTTCTTGGTACAGATTAAAACTTGTGAGCCAGAGTTCATTGTATGCACACCAGACAGACTTTTGGAGCTTGTTTCCATTGAAGCTGTTGATATTTCTGGTGTTTGTTCACTGGTATTTTTTTAACCCCCTTTTCTTTAACATCATTCATGCTAGTTTTACTATTTTATTGCAGCCATTTCATGACTATTTATATATGATTAAAAGTTTATCTTTTTGAGTTATGCAGATTATTGATGGACTGGAATTTTCTTCTGGAGATGCTTACATTGGCAGCATAAAATCCATTCAGCAGCATATATTTGTTGATCCACATACTGTGGTTTTCTGCAATGGTTGACTGATGCGCGTTTACCTGCAGTGTCGAGTCTTTTGCCAACCCCAATGTGCAGATTGTCACGAGACGAAATTCTGTTAACCAGAATGCAACATAGAAAGAACTACTGGATATGTGATTGACTATATATAGTCAATTCTTTTGAATTTTAATTCTTTGATTGTTTAATTTGAATTATTTACAGTTACTACGTCAAATTTTAATTGCTGGTAATGAAAAAAAAAAGGTTTTTGATGCATGTTTAAGACGGGCTGTAGCCTGTGTAAGCCATGTTCTAATCCAACTTTTACACTTATAGTTTCTCTATTTTCATTGGTTAGCAGAGTATTGATAGTACGAAGAGTTATTTCATAAGTTTTTAATGTATAATTTTCAAAGAATAATTCAAAGAAATATGATCTTTTCAAAAGAATATGAAAATTTATAGACGTGTTTATCGGATTTTTGGTGTCTTCTTCTTTTAACTCTTATAATTCTTTATTAATTACGTAACTTTAACTATGTATATAGGCTCTAGACCATCTATTCTGCGGTTGCCATGACTTTTCATTTCATAAGAATCATTATTACCTGTTATTATTTATTTGAAGAGAAAAGAAAGGTAAGTTTGTGTGGATGTAATTCACTAGATTTTATTAATGGTAAAGAGGACAAGATCTAATACTCAGATTACAAAGAAAGTAAAGGAATTCTCGTGAATATTTATTGAGTACTTCAAGTGCATGATTTACAAGTAAACTGACTCAACAATTTATAGATGAAACCTACCACATAATTCTCAACTAACCACTAGACTCGGTACGTCTAACAACTGGCCGTTAGATGACTTATTCACATAAACACACGTGCATGTAATGCATGCACACATCACATGCATAATAAAATATCTAAAACAAGAATTCCCGCAATATAGAGTTTGAATTAGTCTCCATCACCCTCCCTTAATTCAACTTCATAACTCCTAGCTTATGCCGATAGTAGACAAACTTTTCTCTGGATAAGGACTTTGTTAACATGTCGGCCCATTGGTTATGTGTACTGCAGTATTGCAAACTCACTTGTCCTTGATTGATCATTTCTCTAATAAAATGATACTTCAACTCGATGTGCTTCGATTTATTATGCATCACAGGGTTTTTAGAAAGATGATGGTTGGCTTATTATCATAATAGATGATTGTAGGTTGCTTTGTTGATGCCCGAGTTCTTCAAGTATCATTCTCAACGAAATGGCTTCACAGGTAGCTGTTGTAGCTGCTATGTATTCAGCTTCTATACTTGACAGTGCCACCGTGGGTTGCTTCTTTGATTTCCAGGCTACAGCTCCACTGCCCAAAGAGAACACATAGGCTGAGAGGCTTTTTCTATCATCAACACTGCTGGCCCAGTCACTATCGCTATGTCCACTTAATTGAACATTATCACCTCTTAAGTACCATATGCCAAACTCCTTTGTACCCTTCGCGTACCTCAAAATACGTCGGGCGGGTCCCATATGAATCTTAGAGGGATATTGCATGAATCTTGACACGTAACTCACTGCATAAGCTAAATCTGGTCTTGAATGAGTTAAGTAGATAAGGCCACCAACCAAGCTTCTATACTGAGCTTCATCTACCTTGTCAGCTTCATCTGTTGAACTTAACTTCTCATTATAGTTCATAGGAGTAGTTTCAGAGTTACTATGTTGCATACCAAATCATGTTAAGAGAGGGTTTGCATACTTCTCTTGATAAAGAACACTCCTTTATCTGTTTGCTTTACTTCAAGCCCCAAGAAAAAGTTAAGTAACCCCATATCAGTCATCTCAAATTCTTGCTTCATTCCTGCCTTAAATTCTTGAATCAACATGTCACAAGATGAAGTACAGATGATATCATCTATATATAAGCACACATAGATCATATCACCTGTATCAAGCTGCTTAATGTAAAGAGTTGGTTCATTTTGACTTCTAGAGTACCCATGATCTTGAAAGTACCCATCAATCTTTGCATACCAGGCTCTAGGTGCCTGCTTGAGCCCATACAAGGCCTTTTTCAACTTGTAGACCATATCACTCTTACCTTCAACTATGAACCCTTCAGGTTGTTCTACATAAATTTCTTCAGTTAATTCTCTATTGAGAAAAGCAGACTTCACATCTAATTAATGCAGCTTCCATCCAGATTGAGCTGCCATTGCTAGTATGACTCGAATTGTTTCAAATCTAGCAACTAGTGCAAAGGTCTCATGAAAGTCTACACCATGTAGTTGAGAATAACCCTTAGCCACCAACCTTGCTTTATACTTTGACACCTTGCCATCCGAGCCAAATTTTGTCTTGTATAACCATTTGACACCTACTAGATTCTTATCTTCAGGCATGTGTATCGGTTCCATGTATTACTTTTTACTATAGCTTGTATTTCAACCATCATGGCATCTTGCCATACTTTTTGTTTAGCTGCTTCAGCATAAGTAGTGGGGTCAGTCACAATGAAAGCAAAGTGATAGCTTGTGAACTCATCTTCATCTTCTAAGAGACCTTCACCAGTGACATAGTCAATAAGCCACACTGGTTGCTTGCTTGTTCTTTTTGAGGGACCGGTTATGTTGAGAGTAGGTGAGGTTAAAGGTTGTTGGTTCATAACTGGAGTAGGTTGATTAGGTTGACTGGTAGGAGGGGATATGGTACTATTGGAGAGGTTAGGTGTATGGTTTCTAGGACTTGATGGTGATGGATCATTAGGTGTAGTGTTTTACTCTTGTAAAGTAGGTTTACTATAAGATGTCATTTCAAAGGGAAAAGGGTCTATGAATGCCTGGTCCTTTGGTTCTTCTGTAGTATTCCAACTCCACTTTTGATCCTCAAGAAAGGTCACATCCCTGCTGGTAGTAAACTTCTTGGTGTTGGGATTATATAGCCGGTATCCAGAGCCAATGCAGGGAGTATCCAATGAAGATGCTCTTCTCAGCTTTATGATCTAGTTTTCTTCTCATCTGAGCTGGCACCTGCCATATACCATACAACCAAATACTCTTAGATGTGAGATAGAGGGTTTCTTACATGTCCATGCTTCCATAGGGGTCTTGTGCACCAAGACTTTTGTAGGTGCTTGGTTAATAATATGAATGGTTGTGGCAACAGCTTCCGCCCACAGGAAGTTAGGTAGATCTTTCTCACATAGCATGCTTCTGGTCAGGTTCATAATAGTTATGTTCTTCCTTTCTACAACCCTATTATGTTGAGGGGTATAAGGTACTGTGAGTTCTCTTCTAATATCGGCCTCTTCACAGAACTTGTTGAATTCAAGAGAGCAAAATTCACCTCCTCGATCAGTTCTGAGGACTTTGATGCTACAGCCACTCTCTTTTTCAACCAAGGCTTTAAAAACTTTAAACTTAGCAAATGTTTCACTCTTGTTGTGCAAAAAGTACACCCAACACATTTGAGTTAAGTCATCAATGAGCAAAAGATAGTATAGACTGTTACCAAGGCTACATGACTGCATACGTCTACATAAGTCTGCATGAATTAGCTCAAGCTTTGTGGTAGCACGCCAGGAAGTTGAATTAAAAGGTAATCGGGCCTGTTTCCCTGTAATGCATGATTCACATGTGAGCTTTGGATGTATTTTAGGGAGACCAGTCACCAAACTTTGACCATGTAGAAGTTTGAGTCCCTTATAGTTGAGGTGCCCATATCTACAGTGCCACTTGTGTGCATCACTATGCTTCTTGTCTTCTTTTGGTTCATGGACAGTGACTAGACAAGTAGGATCAAGGACAAACATGTTATTGATTGTAACCATAATTTCCAACAGGATTTTACCAGTAGCTTTATGAGTAATTATACACTTCATGTCATCAAACAATAAAGTATATCCTTTACGCATAAGTTGCCCAACACTTAATAAGTTGTATTCAAGATTAGGCATAGTAGACTTGTTCAAGTAGCTTGTAGTCATTAGTGCTAGTTTTAACCTTCACCGTGCCTTTACCTTCTACTGCCAATATCTTCTTGTCACCCAATCGAACATTAAGCTTGAATGACTCATCAAGAGAGATAAAACTACTCTTTATACTTGTCATATGATTAGATGCACAAGAATCTAAAAACCACAAGTGATTAGTTGTACCCGAGTGAGAAGGTTGCTCATCAACATGTATTTATCACTTGATCTGAATTCATCCGGTTTGGTGAAAACTATGAGTAAATATTGGTCATCTTCTTCATGGGCTTCTTCATTGTCATCATTGGCAGCCATATTGACTTGATTTTCTTCATTGTACCAGCAGTCTTTCTTCAGGTGCCCATACTTCTTGTAACAGCCTCATCTTCTTTCATACCCAGATTCTTAAAGGTTCTTCTTAGTCCCTGCAGCTTTACGGATTGGACTTGGGAGTCACCTTAGAATTCCACCTGAAGTATCTCCCAAGTTTCTTTTGCGGTTTCAGCAGCTGCAATGGGGGAGAAAAGGCTGTCATGCACTCCTTGTTGTATGATGGTCATAGCTTGAGCATCTTTCTTCTTTTCTTCTCTATTGTTGTTTGTTCCATCTCCGACAGCCGTAATCCCAAGATATACTATATCCTATAATTCACGAGATCGAAGTATTATTTTCATGCGCAGGCTCCAATGCTCATACCCTTCTCCTTTGAATACAGGTATGATTGGAGCAGTGGGGTTAGGGTTAGGTGATTCGGCCATGAGTGAATTGAACTGGGAAGATGGTGAGTAGAGAACTGTGCTCTGATACCAATAATGGTAAAGAGGACAAGATCTAATACTCATATTACAAAGAAAGTAAAGGAATTCTCGTGAATGTTTATTGAGTACTTCAAGTGCGTGATTTACAAGTAACTGACTCAACAATTTATAGATGAAACCTACCACATAATTCTCAACTAACCACTAGACTCGGTACATCTAACAACTAGCCGTTAGATGACTTATTCAACATAAACACACGTGCATGTAATGCATGCACACATCACATGCATAATAAAATATCTAAAACAAGAATTCCCGCAATATAGAGTTTGAATTAGTCTCCATCATTTATTTAAACTACATAAAGTAAATAAAAACCAACTGAACTAACATAACCGTAAAACAAACTGTACATACATAAACACCAATGATTATCTATACCTTTTCTTACAATCGATGACATTCGTCATCATGGGATTTGGATGCATTGGTAGTTTCACACCCAACTCTTGAAAACAATATGAAAAATATTCATCGTTTAAATTCGCTAGAATCTAAAGAGAAAAATCTAATGTTTTGTTGGTTCTGTCTTCTTCCAATTTTGTTACAAGAAAATAATTCAATGATTATGTTACTTTTTGCTGTGAGCAGGCTCCATCATATGAGGACACAAAGTTGCGTACTCATGATTTTCGGTAGTATACTTTTCAATTTCAGATCCTACCATTTGTGGTTCCAGCACTCGGTTTCAAACCTTTGTACTTCTTCTCTCGGACAGAATTCTTCCATCATCAGTTGTTTGAATTCCTCCCAAGCCATAGCATTGGCTAGGGAGAGAGTAAGCCTTGAAACTTCTGTCTTCCAGAACGAGAGTGCAGCTCCACTCAAGGCTCCGGAGGCATATTTGGTCCTACTCTCATCGGGACATTCAGATATAGCGAAGATGGATTCACATTTTTCAAACCACCTTATGAGCCCAATGGCCCCTTCTGCCCCAGTGAAGATATCTGGCTTGCAGTCTAGGAACTTTTTATACGATAGTGATGACCATTCTGAGCAGCCTGAGTGGCAAGGGCTGCAGCAACACCTTGATTGACCAAGACTTGTATTTCTTCAGGAGTCATCCCTGTTGGGACAGTTCTTCTAGCGCGTCCTCTACCTCTGCCTCTGCCCGCTGGTGCGTCCATCTATCATGAAATTGTTTGGTGAGAATTCACACTTTGATATATTCAATAGATACATTCTATATCAATATTCAAAGTATGGACAATTACTGTAGGACATATGGGAATTTAAGAAAACTGGGTTTTTCGATTAAATTCGGTAAGGCACGAGTACTAAGAAACAAGTCTCGCTTTAGGTTAGGACACACGTAGCTTAGATTATCAAATGGAACATATCAAGGTAATTTGACCTATTTGCCTTAAAGACTTGTGTATGACCGCAGTAACTTCACGTGCTATAATAACAGCAATCTTACGGCCAGAGTTTCTAGACCGTGAAAGGATTTGACGAGAAGTCATTCTGAAAGATCATTAAGAATTTTCATGGAATTGGGTAATATGAGCTATTCAACACGAAAACGACAGTCGAGAATTTGGCATAATAGCAATGAGATGTTTCAGGTGTAATCGTTTGATTCGTGAATCAAAGCGAGTACGTTGACTAATCAAAGTATTGGGTCAATCACAACTTTGTTGAAGACATGCGTACCTATAAGCAGATACTCATCCCAAGGGTTCCCAGGTAAGGTAAACAGGTCCATCGGTTGATTTGGATTTATGCGAATACCTTGCCTAGACAGAACACCCGAGATACAGGCATCACGCTCTTCCAGCATTACATGTTTCAAGTTGTAAGACACAGACTTTGACGAATTAAAAAAAATTGATTTAGGCACGATGATAAGTGTAGATTCCACATGTCGTTGAGAATAAGTTTAGGAATTATCGAAAAGAGTCAAAGAGTCAAGTTATGTTTAGGAAAACAACTATCTAAGTTTAAGCATATAACTTCTTAATCCTATTTGATCTCTAACTAAGGCAATTTACTTTGTGCAACTATTGTGTGTGGCTATAGGCTAGATGCAGTTCCTAACTCAGTATAACCAATGGCTCTGATACCAATCTGTCACACCCTCAAATTCCGGGTCTGGAATCTATCACGGAGGGGTGAGCAAACAGGATCGAACACAGTAGTTACACATGAGATGCAAATATCTATATGATGGATTTAGATAATCCTTACAATAATTGTTCAGAGTAATATTAAGTGTAGCGGAAGTAAATATAGATTGTTTCATGACAACATGTCTTAATCGTATTTCAGATAATAATCAATAGGTATCTTGAACTCTTATATGATCCTACGTGCATGTCCATAAGCTCCTAGTAGATACCTGAGAATACATGTAAATCAAGTGTCAACACAGGGTTAGTGAGTTCATAGGTAAGTAAAACATAATGATAAATCATCAATTATCCTCAATTAGGATTTACTGTAAAAGTGTGAGTTTAATTTACTCACCGGTATATGAATAGCCTGTCGGAACCCTTTTTATTAAGGTGAACCCGCTATCCCACATACCCACTATGTACAAGCCCAACAAGTCCTTCACATAGGATTTGTCCATGTACCATAGTTTAATATCCTTTTCATGTGTATATTATATTATCATAATAATTTCAAATCAGAGGGAGCAAATCCTCCTTTACATTTATCCTCATATGGGTTGTATGTGGAACTATAATGCAAACTATATAAAGTGCACATCTGCCTTCTCACTACAGAAACAGTCATCCCAAATGACAACAAGATCTTTGTGCATCTGATATGGATCATATGTCCATACCTTTGTGGGGATAAGTCACTCCCCGATAGTACTATCCAAAAGATCCCTGCTTATTTATAGTCCAGTATACAGAGAAGGATTTTCATAATAACCATATGTAATCATAAATGTGATCAAATTATTATTTAACATAATACACAAAAATAATTTGTAATTTCAATTACACATGTATTCCAGCCCCAAAATATTAAATGATTAAAAAGGGGAATAGTTATGAACTCACCTCAGTCCTTGTGTGGTTTGATAACCTAGTAAATTCCTGCTAAGGAATTATATTTCGCGTCAGCAAACAGATACAAATCCAAAACCTAAATAAGTTAGATCTTGAACCTGGTGTTCAATTGATCTAGGATTTGGTTTTCGGGGATTTGTTATAAACATATAATTAAATCATTTAATTATTTTTTTGTTAATAATTAATGTTTTATATAAAAATTAATTAGTTTAATAAAGATTTTAACATATCATTATATTCTAATTAATTTGTAGACGTCATTTAAACACGTAAGTTTATATTTAATTTTTGTAAGATTTTATAAATATTTAAATTTATAAAATCTATTTTGTATTTATATTATTAGGATTAATCCATAAATAATATAATGTCCATTAATAATTTGATGGTTTAATTTATTATTAAAAATCCATTTTTTTATATGGATAATAATTTATAACATATGTAATAATTATTTACATAAATAATTAAGGTTTTTAAATAATTAAATTTCTACAATTATTATGATCTATCATTAATTAAAATAATATGGTGTCTAATTAATGGATTAATACTTTACATTATCATTTAAAGTCTATTTTTATAAAATGGTTATTTATAATATTTTTAGATATTATTTTATAAATTTTATTTAAGGTGTTTTTAAATAAATAATTTACAGAAAATTATTTAAAGGCTTTTAAAAAAAAGAAGTTCTTAAACATTATTTTTATAATTTTTGGTAATTTTTATATATTTTTAAAATGCTTAAAAGGCATTTAAAAAAATAATGGGAGGGGGTCGGGTTCGAACCCGTGACCTCTTCCCCATTATCCCACGCACAAACCAGTGAGCCAAAGGCTCTAATTCGCACAAGAACCCGGTTCCAAAACCTTTTAACATCTTAAACCCTGTTTCCCCCAAATCACATGAATCCTAGGAATGAAATCGATCAAATTGAAGATCAAAATGGTTATGATAATGCATAGATTCATGGGGCTTTTGTTCCCCATGATAAATCGAACAGAATGGTGTATTTAAATTTACCAGAAAGAGTCGAATTGATGATGTTCAATTGATGAACAAGCCGCGACTACACCAAGATCGATTCCAGTGGAAAATGTTGATGATAATCAAATTTCTTTTACAGGAAGTTTCCAATTGCTCAAATGATGAAAAGCCCTAAGTTAATTGTGTGATTTGAAACTCGTAGGATAGAGTTCGATTGAGTTGCAGGTCGCGCAGAAGGAAGAGTTCGAATTCGATGAATGGATGTGTTTCAGGTGCAATTGGAAGTGTAGTCCGATTAGTAATATTTATAGCATTGTTTGGATGTGGTTAATTCGATTATTGTTAAGTGTTAGTGCGATTCAGAAGCTGTAAAGTGGCCGAAAGGTTCACGTGGGTTTGGATCGATCGCACTCTTGTTTGTTTCCAAATTTATGTGGGGTTTTGGTTCAAATCATGCACGCGGTTGTGTCGGGAACAATTATTGATCAAAAACCGTGTAGTTTTGGCGTTTTGGGGGTCGCCGGAGGTGTGCCGGAACAGTGAGCGACGGGAGGGGGGCGGTGGTATTTAAAATAATTACAGAATGGTCCCTGGGATTTCAAACATTATTATTTCATGTTTTAAGTTTGTAAAACATATTTCAAAAATTACAAAACAACCCCTGGACTTATTAAATCCCATTTAATAAATTTTATAAATAATTATTATTAATAATAATATTTTCATTATTATTATTATTATCATTATTAACATTATTATTTTTAATATTATTATTATTATTATTATTTTCATTATTATTATTATTATTAACATTATTATTAAATAATAATAAAATACAAAAACTAATTTGTAAAATCACATAAACTTTATATTAAATCACGAAAAATTTTCGGGTTGTCACAGCCGGAGCCTAGTGGAACACCCTAATTTGGGTGCCCCTGGGTGAGATTGTTTCTTATCTGTTTTTTCTTTGGATCTCACGAATTATATTGTTTAGGAATAAAATGGTTGTGTTAGAAGTACCTGTATTAAATTTTGATCACTGAGAGACACCACCATGTTGTTTGTGCATTACAGGGAGGGCCACAACCTTGTCTGTGTTGCATTTTCAACTGTATTTATTACTGCTATTACTTGTATGCTTATATCTGTCAATATTTGTATGCATCACTTTGTGATTGTATGAAATCATTTTTTCTTCGTTTTGATTGCCTGTTATTCTTAAAAAAGGATCCATACTATTGTTTGGGTGTCATGGTTATAGATAAAAAAGTAGTACAGTTATAACTAAAACCATGTGCATATTGTTGTCGTATGGACAATAAAAATGCATGTTCAAATAAAGGTATACATTACACATCTTTAAGAAAACACCTGATTTACTTGTTTTAGCATGGATTGCACCTTGGATAAAATGATTTATGTATTTTTTTTCTTGGGGACATAATCTGTTTGATAAGTTGCAAAATGAGTTTTGTGATTTGCTTTGTTATTGCCTTGTTTGGTAGTTGAATCTCTAGAGTTGTCGCAATTAAAATAGAAAGGTTTAGGAAGACCACAACACTAAGTCGCTATCAATCAGTTTATACGTTCAAACATTTGATACTATACATGGTTCTTTAACGTGTATAGTTTATGCATTCTGTGATAGAAGTTAGTTTTCTTTTATATAGAGTGTGGTATCATTTTGAAATGATTGATGTTGCTTTGTATCAAATGGTTTTTTTTGTTTCAAGTCACCTGAAATCTATATTAAAATAGTTGTGCTAACTTGGTATTCATATAACTGCGATAACGTGTTTTGTGTGCTTATACATCAGGTGCATTTAATAGAGCCTTCTATTGTACATTTTGATGATCAAGAACATTTGTTAATAAGTTGAATTCAATCAAGATCTCCTATCTGTTACCAAAAAGCACATTAAGAACATTGATTCAATCATATGCTTCATTACCCACAACTTGAAATTTTTTTGTCTCTATTAAATCTAAACGCCTTCTATAAGTTCCATTAAGAATTTTATGTCAACTGAGCACCATCTTTTGGTCTATATATAATCACATTTGGTATTGCATACGTACAAATTTGGTATTAAATGAGTGGTGTGGCTATATTTTCCTATAAATATTAGCTATATTTGATTGAAACATGATGTTTGGTATGCAAGAGCTTCTCATATGCTCAAATCACAACATTTAATATAATAATATAGTTATTCTTAGCTGGTTCTTAAAGGTTGGTTTTATTTTTTTTATGTATTAACTTGCTTATTGTCAAGCTTGTTTACTGTTTGTTGAAATTCAGAAGCTTGGTATTAGATAAAGCATTTTTTATTTCTTAAATCATGTTTTGTTGGAAGTTGTAACTTGTAAGACTGCTTTTATCTAAATGCAAACAGTTTGTGTGTTCTTGTCCCAGTAAAGGGAGCATATGATTGAAAAACATGTACTCTAGCCAAGATTGTGGGGGGGAATTTGTGTCATCAACAATCTTGGGTTTTACCAAATAAGTTGATAAAAAGAAATTAAGGCAGTCTGTATTTGGCTTCAGATGATGGCCTATTTTCACTTCAGAAGATGGATTTCTAAGCATCAGACCGTTTGTGTGATTTATGTTTGAATACACATTTATATAAAATTCCTATTAGATTGTGAGTATATTTGGTTTTCATAATTGTTTGCTTGGCCCGTATTAGCTATAATATTGTTGTGTGGTTTGTCGAAATTCTAATTGGCTGTGTTTTTTGTCTGATATAGCTTATGCTATTCTTCTTGCTATCAGTTGAATCTTTTGATTCAATGTTATATGTGAAGTTGTAAAAGTTTTTTGACCCAAGTCAAATTAGTCTTTATGTTCTTCACGAGTATTATCTTCAGATATGATTCTGAGTTCTTGAAAGTCGTGTGGCTTTTATCTTTCTTATCAGATATGTTTCTGGTATTTTTAGTGAGTTGTATGATTCCTTCTGTCATCTTAATCAGATCATATGTATCTGATAGTCTTAGTGAATCATATGATTTCTTCTGTCGTAGTCTGAATATGTTCTTCTGGTTACTTTCTCTGTGGTGTAACAGGAAATTAGTTTGTCTTGTGGCTTGTTCTATATATTGATAGTGGATTCAAAGTCCATTTGCTAATAAAAGTCACGTGATTTTTTTTTGTCTGACCAAGAATATATTCGGTGTTGTTTTTGACTATGTGAGTCATTGGTTAGTCAGAATATGTTCTCTGATAGTTTTCTTTCTGTTTTTTTTCCTGAAAGTGGTTTATATGTCTCATGGCATATGGTTTTATTCTTTTTCAACAAGGAATTTAAAGTTTTTTTGATTGATTAAGACGTTTTGAGAACTAATTGATAAAGGTCTATCAATTTGTTTAATAAATGATAGTTCTGTTGGTTGTGGTCTTGTGGATTGAAAGTTCACTATCCATACAGATAAGGTTTCTATTGTTTTAGTCTGTTGTGACTGTTATCACAAGCTGTTTAGTTTGTGTTGTTGAAAACTATCATGGCTGATTAGTATTATATTGTTTTTGAATAAAAAAGTTTAGTTGTAAACACAATATTTTATAAGTAAATAAATTTCTACTCATGTTGGAAGAGTGATTGTCTTTACAAACAGTTTCAATCAAGAATAGTTGATTTTTCTGAGTCTCTATGTTAGAGTGTTGTTCTTAACAAATGAGTAAGGTTGTGGTCATCAAGTTTTATTTATATTATTATATGTGTTTACTCATTTGTTGTTTGTGCTAGTTCATTCTAGATTTATTAAAGAAAAACTCAAATATATTTTCTAGATTGAATAAACTGTTACTAATATTTGTTGTTAGCAACTAAGGTTTTTTATTGAAAATGAGTTCTCAAGTGAGCAATTTCTATGTTCAGGTTTTATGGGAATTTTCTACAAAGTTAATCTTGAAGATACTACCTATAATGAGTCGTGTGATGCAGGTGCCGATCTTCTGTAATTGTTGTTGCTGAACTTCAAAAAACCCGAGGTTGCTTTATATAATTGTTGCAAAGATTATAGTGGAAACCTTGATCAGGGAAGTATTTCTTTTCATTTAACTAAAGTTCATTTTTTATATCATAAGAGGAAGCTTTATGCACTGGTATTGACATTACCAAATCAGTTTTTTCTTATTCTGTTAGAAGAATTCTTTGTTGTGTAAATGTGAACAAATAAGGATAAATGATGTATTTAGCAATTGAATTGTGGGGGGATGTTGAAAATATATATGCATATATGTCAATTCAATTACCAAATACACATTGTTACATCATGATTGATTTGGTTGGCTTATTTTGTAGTGACTTTGTATGAGAAAGTAAGTTGAGGGACTGTTGAAATATAAAGAAGAAAGCTTTGGGAGATGAGTGTAGCTATGGAAATCATCAAGGGTAGAACATGAAAGTTGTGGATTGTGTTATAAAGTGAATAAAGGTTGCAGACTCGGGGTGCACAAACCCATCACTATTGATCACTTCCAACTTAGGGGTTCTTTGTGTCTTCATCATATCTTTATCTTAGAACTGCTCAAGATTTGCTGCGTCTAGGGTTTTAACCCTCCTGATTCAAATCAAGATTACAAAGATTACATGATTCTTGCCTGCACACTGTTGGATCAGCATTGGTCTTCATCAGTTTGTTGTATTCGTCTTTTTGGATATATGGTCCTGAAATTGTCTTGTACATAATCGATGATATGATTCAGTCTTCATCCTCTCTATTGTCTCACTCGTTTGATTAGAGATGATTATATCTTTTGTGTTCTTTTTCTTCTTCATCTTTGTTTTGTATCAGTCCAGATTTTGAGTTTGTACAGTTTGTTTGAAATATAATGTTGAAATTCTGTTTTCTTGACAGATTAGACAATGTGGTTTGAATTTTTGGATTGGTTAACCTTGCTTCTCTTATTTTACTTTTATTTTCAAAATCTTCTAAGACTTGACAGAAATCAAATAGCTAAAACAAAAGTGAATATACACCCCTTACAAATCAACTGTTTGCATGGCATGTAGCTTTTAATTGTGTTCTTAAGAGAATTTACACAAGTTTCATTATCTTTTTTCTTATTATTACACTAAAATTGCTATTTGTTCTTTATCATTTCAATTAAATAATATTTTTTATATCTTTATCATGACTTTTTATCTCTTATTCCTCACAATCACTTCAAAAATATTAAATAAGGGATAAACAATTTTTTCTAAAACTTAAATTAACAATAATATTTTCTCTATGCTCCACTTATAACCACCATCAACCATTCCATATAATTTAAGGACTTTACTTATAAAATTTTAAGAAACTTACTGTGAATGCTATTAGAGGATCTACAAATAGTCATTCTTCACATCTGTGGTGACATAACGACTGACGTGGAGGAGAGAGTAGGAGAAATGGTCAAGTGTAATTTATGAGGGAAACGCTCATGAATGGAGGTTGTGAAAAGAGAGAGAGAGGGAGGATGGGAGAATCCACTAGTATCCATGAAGGGAGAATGGGAGATATGTGTGTCTGAGTAGGGCTAAACAAAGCTAACGTATAAGTGAGATGGAGACGTCAGACGTTGATAAAGCCTAAATAGAACTATTTTTAATTTGATTATAGGTGCATTCTTGTTCTAGTTAACTTTCGCGAGTTACATCAAAATTATCATCAAAATCGTTGTCGCTTTTTGAAGTATTAGTACTTTTTTATATGGGGATGTCATGGGTTCGAATCATGCTTGCAGTAAAAACGCTTTGAGTTGAGTCAGGGGATTTTCACAGTTGTGGATTTTCTCCTGAGGTGGTTAGTGGTAGGGGTGAGCAAGAACTGGTTTTTTTCTACCGAAATCATCAGAACCGATTGGACCGAATCATTCAGAACTGGTTGTACTAATATAGAATCGGTTCTCGGTTCCTATAATATGCGAATATGATTATCAGTTCGGTTACATTTCGAACCCGGGTATCTACATAAAAAATTGATAGCCCATGAGAAGTTTAGATTCTGATAAAATACTAATTTGGTAACGGGGGAAATTTTACAAATCATTAACCTAAAGGCATCTAATTGTGACCTCTACTTAAACTCTAATACAATATTGACTTCCAAGCATAGACCAAACAACTCGACCAAAAACATCATTGACAGAACAACCATTAGAACACAGAGCTAGCGGGGGGAATTTATGGTTCTTGTATCTAAATTGTGGTTTAATTGAACATTCATTTGCTCTTTTCAATTAATCATCACATTACGTTGTTATTTTAAGTTTTTTAACAAAACCGGTTCTTTACTGATTCTTCAACAAAACCGGAACCTGTTTACCCGATTAAGAACCGAACCGATTAGGTTTCCATAAGCTTCAGTTTCAGTTTTCAAATTTAGACTATCCGATTCTCGGTTCTAATCGGGTCTGGTTCGGTTACAACCCGGGTCAAACCGGTCGCACACTTTAGAGCGCGGCCTCGGCTAAGAAATAAATAAATGAGTCCAATTAATATAACACCTATTTCTTTCAAAAAGGAATACTAACATCAAAAGGGCTATCGTACATATTTCTTTTGAAAAAAGAATACTAACGTTAAAAAGGTTATTATTAATAATGTCACGTGTTTCATCCAATATCATGACATGTGAGTATATATAATACATTTAAATTACAATAAAAAACGATATAACTAAAGTTTTGACTTCTTAGCAGAAAACCAAAAAAGTAATTACATATTACATACATTTTTTCGGAAACTTGTCAACCACTTTGGTGTTATTCTAGGAGCATCTAACAAGAGCATATACCATGACCAAAAGTATCAACACCCAACCCAACTTGTGGCACACTAACCAAGACAACCCCTCCATGTGAATTCATCCTTTCTTCTAACACGATTAAAATGACATCATCAAACCATCGTATCCGGGTCAACTAAACCCGACCCGTTTTATTCTCCAAAAATAATAATAATGATAATAATTGTGCTCAATCATAAGTCTATACTTGAGTTACCATTTAAACTTTAACTAGCATAAAAGAGACACCAGAAGATGCTACCAAAATGCCTTCAACAGCACGATCGCGCTCTTGACCCGTTGAGTAAAATGTGACATGAGACGGATGTAAAGGAATCTACACAAAAACGCGAAGAAATCTATGCAAAGAACCAACTTTAACATTGTCTTAAATAGTCAGTATCCCGTGCGGCACACTTAGTTTTCCTTTTGTTTTTACGGTTATGGTAACATTATGGTGTATATTGATGTGTCATATGTCTTCCAATATGTCATAGTGACCATACCCATGAAACAGAACTTTAATTGAACTCTTTTCATCCTTTTCATACTCTTTACCATATGTTGCAATGTTCAACAGTTTTTGGGTGCTTCGCTCCAGCATAAAGACCGATATCGCAATCCTGTAAACGAACCGAAATTGATGCAACCATGCGCCCCATTTCAAACTAACAAAGTGCAAAAGAAAGTAAGGGTAATGAACAGTGTGCAGATGAACTTACTTGAGAACATGCGACGCCATTAATAACTCAGGTTCTCCACCCCATACGTAAGGTTTCTCGATCCTATTGACATAGACATCAAAGTCTTCCTCAATAAACCTTCAAAAAGATGATAAAAGTTAAGATTTTTGTAACTTCAGTACAAGGTGAAACATTCATGCAAAATGAATCATGAAAAGACACTTACCATTCGATCTCTTTTCGTCTCTTTAAGAGCTCATCAACAACCTGCAAAATCCAATTTGCATTGAAAGATGATCAACATGTGTCACACTTTGAAAATTGATATGAGATTCATCATTCATGAATATTGCTCTAAACAAAAAAAGTCAAAACTGAATTTACTTGAGCTCTTAATTTATCAGCAAGTTCTTTCTGTTGATTCTCATCAGGAGCCCCCTCACCATTTCTCAAGCACACCATATGAGCTATTGCTCTAAATAAGCATCTCCCATCTGCAGGAACCCCTGCAAAGACATTAACTTTCAAAAAATCGTCTCGAGTCTCCTTAATTGTACAAGAACAAGCAAATACATCATAAAGTTCAATGTTTAGAATTCTTTTAGCATAACTTTCTTTGCGACGTACATACAAAAATGATTTTAGCGCACATAGTCTCTCTCTATCCATAGATAAGGTTGCCCCTATCGCAGACCGTCTCAAATAGTACCTCTGACAGCACTAATAGCTCTGCTATGAATGAGATTATACCGGAAATACTTATATTTGTAATTTGTGTATTATCCTTTGTGAAGTGCAGAAGTTAAAAGATGTTCACTAAATAATAAAATTTGTAGCAATCAGTTTTACAAACCTATAGCAGCTGTTTACAGTTTGCTTATCTGCAGATGAATTTCAACTAGACTCTACAGTCTACACAAATGCACAAATGCACAATCTATTCATATCTAACATTATTCTTCCATCCAGTAACAACTAACAAAACCAAACAATTCAACAAATTTCATAAACAAATAAACAATTGCAATTGAATTCAATCAAAACTATAATGAATCACAAACCTGTAATTCGATAGTTCGTCGAGTTTTCAGAAGCTGAAGTGACGAAATCAGCATTAACTTTATCATCACCGGCGACGAGCGGTTCCCCACCGGAATCACAAACCTCCACCGGCGGAGCCGCCAGGCAAGCGCAGATTCCGAACAACAGCCAGGCGGTGTACGGGCGGTGGAGCCACCGCGCAGGGCGGACGTCCCAAGCGACGTTCCACGAGCCCTCACCGGCCGGACGGAGGCTGTGGTTCCCCCGGCGACTTCCCGCTGGAAGAATCGCGTGCCACACGGACGCCGATACGTCGGAGACGGAGAACTTCAATCCTGTTGAACGATGATCGAATCTCCGCCGGTCGCCGGAGCACTCCGCCGGAGGCGGAGGTAATCTGATCGGAAAACCGGCATCCGATTGGACGTGACGGTGGCGCGCCGGTGAGGCGTAGTGAGCGAAAGGTGAATAACCTAGAAGCCAATGTTTGGGACGTGAGGAGATGACGCCGGCGAGCATTACCGGAGACGGCGGAGGAAGCGGTGGTTAAGACGGTGGCGGCACCATGCTCCGGCGGCGAAGTGGTGGTTGTTGTAGTGTGAGAGTTTGGTGGTGGTGGTGAGATGATTTTGTGGGTTGTATGGTCCGTCTGATGGGGAGATCGACGGCTGTCAAGGGGATGATGATTCCCACGTGAGTTGCACGAGGGCTGGGGTTGGTGACGTGTTCACGTGTTCGTCAAGAAACCTATGTTTGTACTTATAGTCATTCGGTTCAAGTTGTGTACTGTTTGTTATGGTGTTCCTGTACGTTAGTATTTTCTTGAAAGCAATCCTAAGTCAAGATGTTTATTTAATAAATGTTTGAACTTGAGTTTTTTTTTTTAAGTTTTTTTCAGATGTTTTATATGATGGTTTAATACGTGTATTCACACATCAGGTGATAAAACTTAAACTTCTGTTTAAGATAAGAAGCTAGAAGTTAGATAGTTGTTTAGGACTTTAGGGCTCATTTAGTGATTGTTTGTACATGTTTATAATTTGATTAGAAAAAAAATTATAAACCTATTAACGATAAATTAACAAGTTCATTGGTTTATTTATTATTATAAATCTAATTACCTAAATGCTTAATAACTATTTGGAAAAGTTAAAACCATTACTCCGTTATCCTAGCCATTAATCAATTAACCTAATAACTAATAAACAATTCTATTATAGTTATAATCTTATAACATCAACGGTTATTGAAGAACGATTAATTCGATTACATATCCGATTTTATATAGTTCAATCGTCGTTGTCGTCCTGTGCTCCCAACTGCCCAGTTTTGTTGGAACCATGATGATGGAGCCGGACACTACCTATCGTCTATTTTCTACGTTTACATCCCCTGTCAAACCTGATTCTAAACAACTGTAAATCCTCAATATAATTATTTATTTTAAACGATTGATGTATTTATATTATATGTTTATAAATTAATTTGGTTTTATCTTTTTAACTGAATCTAACCAAACCAAATTGAAAATATTTGATATTTAACAATATACAACCAATCCCAAAAATATTCGATCCTACTAACAAAACTTTTATATTCGTTACCGAGTCTTAGAAACATTGTTTATAATATATTAATATTACTAATTAAATTTCTATTCCTATTAATCCAATTTGTCGGTGGTATTTTTGATTTTTTTGATTTTTTAATTTTTTTGTATATTATATATTATATATATTTGATTTTTTTTATCTTTTAACTTTTTTGTATATTGCATATTATATATATGTCGGTGGGGATTTTTTTTTTCTATTATATATTATATATAACAAAATCGAGACATGTAAGGGCATCTAGCTTGTTGGCTTGTGAACTCTTTCACTATACATAAGACTCGGGTTCGAGTCTAACATTCACTATACTTTGCATGCTTTCTTAATTAACTCATATTTTAGTTTCTCATATAATAGTAGTAGTAGTTCAAATTATATTTATCTTAAAAAACTTTATTATATAATATTACAGGTTTATTTTTATGTGTAAATTTTGTTTGGAACGAGTTGGGTCAAATAAACAAACAAACAAACAAACAAACCCAGTATATCTCACTCAAGAGTTGGGTCAAATATTATAATTTTATTTCGTTGGTATAAGTACGAGTTACTCTATGTTTTGATGTAAATTTGCTAGGAAATGTGTTAGAGCGAATGTAATCTATGCTTTATCATGTCGCATATGTCTTTCCCGCACTTGCTTATTTTGATGTACATTTTGAGTTGTTATACGTTTAACGTAAATTGTGTTTGAAATATAGTCGATTTAAATAAAATATGTTTTCATTTGATGGTGCAAATTCGTGTTACTCCATGTTTTACATAAATTTAGTTCGAAAACAAGTTGAGTCGATTATATTTTATACTTGATCATGACACGTACGCACGCCGCCGCAGCAACGCGCGGCGAGTTAATCACTAGTTTCTTTCTAAGAAAATAGAAGGAAACTCTTCGTCGACTTGGGTGGTCGGAGTTATTTTTCTTGCATAGTTGCCTTCCACGACTCTACAAGTTAAAATATAGACAAATATGATGTCCTTGATAATCCACGCAAGCATATTTCTTGGTGGTTTCTATTTGTCTACGTGGCTTTACAATAGCCGGTTTATGCATTTTCGATTTTCTAGAGGACTTTAAAGCATGGTTTTCACGACCGGATTGGATCGGCCGGTCCGACCGGTTCGACCGGGGATCGGTCCGGTCAGCTATCGTTCAGTTTGATCTGGTTTGATCTGGTTGAATCGGCCGGTTCGTCCCGAAACAGTGGTCGGACCGGAGAACCGGACAAGTTCGGACCGGATTTTTTTTATTTTTTTGGGTAAAAACAGGGTATTAAACCATAAATTAGTGTGTTAGATATACAAATATAATTAAGTTTTATATATAACTATAAAGTACATATATAAACAATATATAAATTACTTATATTTGATTATATATATAACTACATATATAATATACTATATATATAATTATGACATCATCCGGTTCTTAAATCCTGTCCGACGGGTCTGATCGGTCCGACCACCAAACCAGTAAGGCGTCCGACTCGACGTCCGATCCGATGCTAAAAATATTGATTTAAAGTATTTTACAACACTTTTGTTCCTGATCCCCCAAGATTATGAACCTAACCATATGAACCCTCAGGGTCTTAGAAAACACATATTCGGTCCTTTTGATAGGGAAACTTAGTTAACTTTACGTGTATTACAATGGAATTGAACGCATGTGTGTGGATGTTTTCTAAAAGAATAGTTTGTCATGAAAATCTCGAGCCAGAAATGAATTATCTCAAAAATAAATCTCAATCAAAACTAAATGCAATAAGAAAAGTTGATGTCATCATCTAAGGGGCACGAAATGGAACTAAAGAAGGGATATTGAAATCCGGCTTCGGATGGGAACACCACCATCCCTTGGTTCCGGTGAAAAATAAAATTAAACACTCGAACTGGGGAATAATTATCGGGATTCAACTGATCAGTTTTGCTTTGCCAATTGTATCGTACCGCACACACAACACATAGGGAACATGTGAGAAAAACTGAGAATATTAAAAAAATATGATGTGGCAACCCGGGGAGATTGGGGAACTCTGATGATTTTCTTTCCCCTAAGAAAGCATATAATCTGTTCTTTTTTAATCTTAAGGTTATTCACTTCTTTAACACTGAGTGCTTAACGCTAACTTTTGTCCTCGTTCTATATGTTTCATGTATTGCTACTCATTTTCACCCTTCTATAACGTTTCTTTCATTCTTCATTTACAATTCCATTCTTCATTTACAAGGGACGTATTCGTTCTTCCTTATCACGTGACTCTTGTGATTTTTGTCAAGTGACTCTTACGTCCATGCTAACCATGGATCATGGGTATACCCTTCCAAATCCGCTATACTACGACAAACGAAAAGGAAGACATATCTTTGTATACATGTAAAAGTATAAGACAAAAAAAATATATAGAAGGAAAAAAGATATAGAAGACTTCATTGTCATTCTTATCTTATATGAAATATATCAAACAAAACTATAACCAAATTAATGTGAATTCATGAAGTCAGATTACTATTCTTCTTCATGGAGCAAACACTCACTGTCACAATTTTTTTTTAACCTGACTCAAAATTTTCCTTTGGTTTGATTGTATGAATACAAAACAAAGTAGAGGTATAGAGCTTCATTCCTATAAGATATAGGTATATGGGTAAATAAAATTGGATTAGAAATCACTATTATAAGAAGAAAGTATATTCCTACTCTAATAAAAAGGTATCTGGGATGACACGTGTCAACACCACAATTATTCTCACCAAAATTTTTCCGCCTATCTCTCCTATTAAATAATTACCTTAATTACTAATAATACTATTTAATACTTTTTTAGATTTAATAAATTAATAAAGAGATCTATTTATTAATGTTATTTCTAAATAAATAATTTTTTTATAAAATAATAAATTTATTTAAAGCATAAGACTTTTATTTAAAATACAAAATATTTAAAATTGGCATTTTTAAAAAGTTACTTTTTAAAACCAAAAATAATTAAATTTAAGAGTTATAATTAGAAAATTTTTAAAAATGACATTTTTATGCGTTTTGTTTTAGAACAAAACGTTTATTTTTTTTGAAAAAAATAAAGTTTTAAAAAAAATAAAGTTTTAAAAAGTTGATATCATTATTTTATAAATTACAGTCATTTATAATACATAATTTCAGTGATATTATATCTTAGAATATTATTTTATAATTAATAAATTTTATTATATTAATTTTTTATTTATTCAATCCGTGTAATACACGGGTTACTATAGCTAGTAATTACATATATTTAAAACTTCAAAATACACCTAAATTCGAGTTAGGATTGATTTATTAAGCCACACTAATGGTGGATGCAAAGAGACACCCAAAAAAGATGACCAAACTCTTATCAATTTCTTTCTCCTCTCAATTTTCTTCTCAACATTCCTCCCTTCACATTGTTTACTTATTTGATTTTTCAGATAAACTTTCTCTCCTCTCTCAGTTAATCCTCACTACTTCAAATAGGTGCCCACTCACCAACAAGCAACTCCATATAAAATGATCTTATGGAACTCACAAAAATACAATTCATGGTCAAGTATTACAAAATTTATACCATGTGTTATTTTCTAGACCAGACTCGTAACTCTAACACGCAATCAGTTTTTTTTTTTTTACCACGACTTAAATGTCTCTCATAACTCCCCCATATACATCACTGACTTCCTTCCTGGCTATCTGAAATACGTAGACCATGTAGCTTTTCAGCTTGTTATGTAGCTTCAGTTATATGGAACATGATCTCAACTTGGTGTAAAGTCTGACAAATCTTTGTTTTTTAGTCAAAGATTTGCTCGAGATTCATGAATTCTACTGGAAAGAAGATCCACCATAAAGAAATAACATGTTCTATCATTGGAACTTATTGTTGGGCAATCTAAAAGGCTCGCAGCAAAAGAGTGTTTGACCAATGCCCACGCCTACAATCCCTTCCTACTTTTTTTCCTCTTCATCTCTTATCATTATTCGAGGATAAGCTCCATGGGAGAAGAAGGGTGGCACACGGTTCACAGGAGGAAGAAGTCAAAGCAGATTTGGGATTATGGATTGAAGGATTCTACTACAACTTTCTTTGTTGGTAACCTTCCGGAAGATTGCTCTAGTAACAAACTGTGGAAACACTGTCAACATTGTGGTCCCATCGTTGATGCATACGTTGCAAGGAAGAAAGACAAGTATAACAGAACTTTTGGTTTTGTTAGATTTCGAGCAGTGGAAGACGAAGACAGTATGTCCAAGGAATTGTCGAAAATAAAGATTGAAGGAAAATGGATTCATGCTAATCCAGAAAGATTTAAAAGGGAAAAGAAGACACCCATGCAAAAAGCAGCTGCACCTCCGGGAAGACGAGATCAGGTGGCAAACTCTAACCAACAGTTTAATTTTACCGGGCAAGGATCCAAGACCTCTTCAACTTTCAAGGATGCCTTAACTGGCTCCAAATCTTCAAAGATTATTCACATTGACAATGAAGAGCCATGGTCTCCAAAAGGGCTTGCAGTGATTGGCAAAGCAAAGGATATTAACTCCATAACAAATGTGAAAAAAGTTATGGAAATTGAAAATGTTATTGATGCAACAATATCATATCTGGGTGGGCTTTATCTAATGTTCAAGTTCAAAAGCACGGTCGAAGCGAAGGAGTTTTGGGAGAATAATGCAGCTCCGGTTCAAAGTCTCTTTAGCCAGATGTGGCTTTGGAACGGCCAAGATATTCCGTATGAAAGGATCGTGGGTTTAAAAATCTATGGAGTTCCTTTGAACATCAAGGGAGGCAAAACGTATACGAAGATCGGTGAACGGTTTGGAGATATAATAAGTCAGTCTGAATTTTCATGGGAGGACTACGATGTCTCATATGGCAAATGTCTCATACTCACAAGTATGGTGAGTAAGATTGATGAAGAAATCATAATTCAATGGAGAAATTCCAATATAAAGGTAAGGGTGATCGAAGACACACAATCATGGGTCCCGATTCAACAGGGATTATCGTTCAGATCGAATGAAGATTCATCGGATGATTTAAGTGATAACTTGTCGTTCATGGGTGATGAAGTTGACGGAGACAGTGACCAGCAGGATCTCCGGTCGCCGGAAAATGACCGGTGGTTGTTAGACTCCCCACCTTGTATTCTTACACATAGGGAACCTCAAACGTCTGAGGAATCGGTGATTCCCGAGACAATAAATAATTACTTGCCCCATCATGAAGACGAAGGAATTGCACGCGTGAATAATGACACTACCGATGCTCCTTTTCCAATCAGTAAACAGGCATGCCTTATTTCCACTGGGCCCAATTGTTTGGATCATAATGAGGAATCTGCACGTTGGCCCACAGAAGAAAAGGAGTGTCGGGCTCAAAGCGACTTAGGCCCAAATGAAGAAAATGAGTGTCGGGCTCAAAGTGATTTAGGCCCAAATGGAAATCAGTACAAGATGAAGCCATCGGAAGAAGGGATTGTCCCTGATTTAAACATTCAACCCTCTTGTAGGTCAGATCAACTTAGAAATTTACCATCCTCACAACCGTCGACTTCGACAAATGGAAGAAGCAGAAACGTGGACCTGGTGGTTGAAAGAACGGTTCTGGTCGGTGAGATTTTAGGTCTTAACATGGAAGATCATAGAGACAAAATAAGAGAGGCAGTTCTTGGAGAAGGAGATGAAATTGTGTATCAATGAATATTTTATCATTGAACATAAGAGGAGCAGGGAGCGAGGAAAAAGGAAGATGGGTCAGAGATATCAAGCAGAGGCATAATATATCGTTTATTGCTTTGCAAGAGACGCAATTTGAGGATGCCTCTAAAATTAAGGTGCGTAATTTTTGGAATAAATCTCAGTTTGAGTATGAGGGGGTGAATGGATCCGGGAGGTCGGGTGGTGTCATAAGCATTTGGGATCCTGAATTTTTCAACCGGGTGGAGACAATCAAAGGAAACAGATTTCTATTGATAAAGGGCGTTGCTAAAAAGTGTTCTTCTGATCTAATGATCGTTAACGTTTATGCTCCTCATGATCAAACGGAAAAATTAATTCTTTGGGACGAGCTTCTGCGAATTAAAGCTTCGTTTAATGGGCTATGGGTCTTTCTGGGTGATTTTAACGAGGTTAGATGTGAATATGAACGTTTCAATTCTGAATTTTGCAAATCCTCTGCCGACCGATTCAATCAGTTTATATCTGATGCTGATCTCAATGAATATAATATGGGGGGATCAAAATTCACGTATATGTCCAGCAATGGAAGTAGACTTAGCAAACTGGACAGATTTCTGGTCTGCTCAAATTTTATAAATGCCTTTCCAATGGCTGAAGTGTTCGCTTTACCAAGAGTCCTCTCTGATCATGCCCCAATCGTTCTAAAATCGTATTCGGCTGACTTTGGACCGACGTCTTTCAAGATTTTTGATTCATGGCTTTTGATTGATGGTTTTGAGAAAGTTGTTACGGACGCTGCGTCGTCTTTTCATGGGAACAAGAATTATTGCAGGGACCCTATTTCTTTTCTATCTGAAAAGCTAAGATCTATTAAGGTGGCTGTTAAGAGCTGGGCAAAAGACTTAAAAGAAAAGCAAAATAAAGATACTAAGGTCTTGAAAGATCTTATTGCAAATATGGAGAAAATGACGGAAACTCGGGCTTTAAATGAAGTGGAACAAACTTCACTTCTGGATTGCAAGAAAAGGATGATGGAAATTGAAAGACTAAGGACCCTAGACTTGAAACAGAAGGCTAGGGTTAAATGGGCAGTGGAAGGTGATGAGAATTCAAGTTTTTTCCATGGAATGGTCAACTCAAATTTGATGAGGAGAAGGATAAATGGTATTTCCTTAAATGGTAGATGGGTCACGGACCCGAACGAAATAAAGAGCAGAGCTATAGATTTCTTTGAGTCAAAGTTCAAAGAAACTCTTTCATCAAGACCAAGAATTTCGGATAGAGGTTTCCTTCAAATAAATGAGACTCAAAGTGCACAGCTCACGACCCCCTTTACTAAAGAGGAAATTAAAGAAGCGGTGTGGAGTTGCTCAAGTCATAAAGCCCCTGGGCCGGACGGATTCTCTTTTGGATTTATTAAAAAATTTTGGGGTGTTTTGGAGACTGACTTCTATAATGCTTTCAACTACTTTCACTCATATGGGAAGCTGCATAATGGAAACAACTCCTCATTCATAGCTTTAATTCCTAAAGTCGATGATCCTTTATCATTTTTGGACTACAGACCTATTTCTCTAATTGGTTGTGTTTACAAGGTTGTTGCTAAGGCTCTCTCATCAAGACTCAAGAAAGTTCTGCCTACCATTATAAGTCACAGTCAATCTGCCTTCATTGAAGGGAGATCAATTATGGATGGCATTCTAGTTTTAAATGAAGTAGTCTCATGGGCAAAAACAAAGAAAAAAGATACAATGATCTTCAAGGCTGATTTTGATAAGGCCTTTGACTCCGTTAATTAGGTTTTCCTTGATGATATTCAACGATTGATGGGTTTCCCAATCCAATGGAGAAAATGGGTTCAGGAGTGCTTAACATCGGCTAGAGTTTCGGTCCTTCTCAACGGTTCTGCGACGAAAGAATGCAACATGATGAGAGGTATTCGACAAGGAGATCCGCTATCTCCTTTCCTTTTTATTATGGTAATGGAAGCTCTTCACGTCTTCATCAAAACATCGATAGCAACCGGAACATTCAGGGGATTAAGTCTTCCAAAAAATGAGGTAATGATTTCTCATCTATTCTTCGCGGATGATGCAATTTTCATTGGTGAATGGTCGGAAACAAATATTGAAAACTTGGCATGCATTTTAAGATGTTTTAACCTGGCGTCCGGTTTAAAAATAAATCTGAAAAAAAGTAGAATCTTTGGTGTTGGAATTAATAATGATGTGGTAAATTCCCTTGCCTCTAAGTTACATTGCCAATCGAGTATTCTGCCCTTTTCTTACTTGGGGCTTCCGGTGGGATGGAAACAAAACAGAATAAACCAATGGAAACCGGTTCTAGAAAGGATGCAAAATCGTCTATCATCATGGAAGTCGAATGTGTTATCCATGGGTGGCAGACTAATTCTCATCAAGTCTGTTCTTGGGAGTCTTCCAAGTTATTTCTTATCCTTATTTAAAGCCCCTGAAAAAATAATTCAGGAAATGGAAAAAATGAGGAAAAATTTTCTATGGGGATGGTCAAATGGAAAGCCTAAGATGTGTTGGGTTGCTTGGAACAGATTGTTAGCTTCAAAGGATCAAGGGGGGTGGGGAATTGGTAGCATCAAAGCAACTAATATTGCTCTCCTATCAAAATGGCTATGGAGATTTAAATTGGAGGAACAATCATTATGGGTTAAAACAATAAAGGCCATACATGGGAATGGTAAGAATGATCATGGTTTTCCGATTAAAAAGTCGATCCAGGGGCCTTGGAGGGATATTGTCTCGGTGATTCATCATCTTAATTCTGTTGGAATTGATTTCTATTCGTTGATGTCGTGCAAGCTTGGAAATGGGGAGAATATAAACTTTTGGTCGGATCCATGGACCGAAAACGAAAGCCTAAAAGATGTGTTTCCGGATTTATACAAACTCGATAGCAAGAAGGAGTGCAAGGTTAGTGAGAGGATTGGCCTGGGGAATAATTCAAAATACATCTGGTCATGGAAATCTGCTCCGCGAACTGCGCAAGAATTAAGGCAGCTTTCGGGCATTGAGGAAGAGTTAAGGAATGTTAAAACATCAGGGATTGAAGATAAATGGGTTTGGGAGGCTGACGAGTCTGGTCTCTTCACTGCAAAGTCAATAAGAGGAATCCTGGAACAAGCTATTCTCCCTAAACAGCACTTGGAGTTCGTATGGAACAAAGTTGTTCCTTTAAAAGTCAACTTAATTTGTTGGAGAGCAATAGAAGGCAGAATCCCGGTGAATCATCTTCTCCACAAGCGGGGTGTTGTTTTAAACCCGCAGTGCATGTTATGTGGGTGGTTGTCAGAAACGGTGGACCACACGTTAGTGCACTGTCCTTCGGCTGCAAGAACATGGGAATTCATCCGGAATTGGTGCAGAGTTCCGAACTTCCAGGCAGTAACTGTGGCAGGCAGATTGAAGGAGGTAGAAAATTGGCCCTATTCAAGTCAACTAAAGGAGGTAATCAGGTCGGTGATCTACGTGGCCATATACTCGATATGGAAGGCTAGGAATCGTTTGGTGTTTGAAAACAAGGTTACTCAACAGATAGAATTACAAGGTCAAATAAATGCCTATGTTTCATTATGGATCAAGCATAGGAGCAAATTAGGTAATCAAGACTTGAAATCCTGGTGTAATTTTAAATTGTAATCGGGCACATGTCCGTCTTGTTGTTTTCTCTAGCATCTTGCTAGCTAAGTTATGAAAGTTTTTGCCGTTCAAAAAAAAAAAAAAAAGCAAAAGAGTGTTTGTTTGTTTGATAATCAAAATCCGTTCATTAACAAACATATTGGATGAGATAAAGGTATCTATGGGTCAAGAATGGGAGCAAAATGATATCATTAAAGTGGATTGATTGAATTAGTTTTAATGTTTGTAATGTATAAGCTTAATGTTTGCTCTTCTGTTTTAGGGCATTCATATTTTATTATTTATTTCTATATTTATAATTAAATTAAAAATTACTATATTTTCTCCCTTTATGTCAATTAACTAATATTTTTATACATTTATCAGTATTTTTTTTCTCTTATTCACTTACAACCACTTTAAACTCTATTCTTCACTCAAAAATCATAACCACTTTTAAAAAATATTAAAGAATTTATAGGGTTTTGAACAGTGTTTTCTTAAAATACAGATGAATATTAACATTTTCAATTTCTTCCTCTAATAACCACTCATAACCATATAAATATAATATAAGAAATATATTTACATAGATTTAAAGAACGGGATATGAATGCTCTTATATGAGTTTGGCAGCTAACTCCTTGCTAGATGACGGGTGTTAAATGAAATTCACTTTTCAAAAAAATAAAAAAGTAAATTGATCTGTCTGTTATTAAGTTTATTTTAAAAATATAAAAAGTACATCTTTATTTTGGTAAAAATGGAGTAACATGTTTATATTGTTGAGTTTTCCTCTTACTAGGCCAAGGACAACTATCTTGTTTTTTTCGTCTGACATATTAACATCACATCAGTTTTTTATATTTTTCACGTTTTGCGTGATTTTGTCATAGTCTTCTCCTATATTCCCTAACGTGCATTAAAGGTGGTACGGTACAATTTGCATTTGAGTTCTGCAAACTGTTGAATTCCCGTGAAAATTCACTAGGTCGGTGAGTAATTAAACTGAGTGCGCGGTGTTCTCAAGTAATCCCCACCCGCCCAGGTTTTCACCAGGGTGGTACGGTACAAATATTTGTGCCGTTAATTAAAACAAAGGGTCAGCATCCAGCAGCATAGTGAAAAACCAATGATCATACATATTTGACCCTTAAGGGTCACTCACTCACTCACCATGGTGCTTTCACCAACTTCATCTTCTTCACCATTGTCTCTCTTAAAAGCCTGCAAAAACCTTCGAACCCTCGAACAAATACACGCCCAAATCATCCGCAAAGGCTCCGAACAAGATCACGTTCTAATAACCCAATTCATCACCATCTGCAACTCAATCTCTCGTACCCACATCACATACGCATCATCAGTCTTCAATCGCGTTCATCAACCCAACATTTACCTCTGGAACACCCTCATCAAAGGCCATTGCACACACTCACCGTTAGCTACATCCATCAGTTTCTTCAAGCGCATGAAACAAAGTTGTCATGTTGGTGCCGATAAATACACGTTCCCGTCGCTTGTTAAAGCTTGTGCTAGTGTTCTTGCGTTGAGGGAAGGGTGGGTTATTCATGGGTTGATTGTTAGGTGTGGTGTTGAAGGTGATGTGTTTGTGGGGTCTAGTTTGATTGATCTGTATGGGAAATGTGGGGAGATTGTGAGTGCGCGTAAGGTGTTTGATGAAATGCTTGTGAGAAATGAGGTCACTTGGACTTCTATGATTGTTGGGTATTCGAGTAGTGGGGATTGTGTAGAGGCGAAGAAGTTGTTCGATGAAATGCCTCGACGAAATGATTACTCGTGGAATGTGATGATTAATGGGTTTGTTAAGTCGGGTGATATGGTGAGTGCTAAGGTTTTGTTTGATGAAATGCCGGATAAGAATATGGTCTCGTTTGATACGATGATTGATGGTTACGCGAAGTTGGGGGATATGGCGTCCGCGAGGTGTTTGTTTGATCAATCACCTGAGAAAGATGTTGTTTCGTGGTCTGTGTTAATAACAGGGTATGCGCAGAATGGTCAGCCTGAAGAGGCTGTTAAAGTGTTCAATGACATGCTTTGTAGGAATGTTAAGCCTGATGAGTATGTGATGGTGAGCGTAATGTCTGCGTGTGCACAAACTGGAGATTGGGAGTTGGCGAAGTGGGTCGATTCTTATCTGAGTGAAAGTTTGATTGATGTTGGTCAAAATCATGTGGCTGCTGCGCTCGTGGACATGCATACAAAGTGTGGGAATCTTGATAGGGCAGCATACTTGTTTGAAAAAATGCCTCGACGGGACTTAGTTTCCTATTGTTCTATGATACAAGGACTGTCTGTTCATGGGCGTGCGGTCCAGGCTGTTGTGCTCTTTCGCAGGATGTTAGCAGAAGGTGTGACTCCAGATTATGCGGCTTTCACGATCATCCTTAGTGCTTGTAGTCATGCACATCTTGTTGATGAAGGTTGCCACTTTTTTGATTTGATGGTTAATGAATACTCTTTAGTCCCTTCTACCGATCACTATGCGTGTAAAGTCAGTCTTCTTGGTCGTGCGGGAAGGTTAAGAGAGGCGTATGATATCCTTAAAGAAATGCCAATGGAACCCCATGTTAGTGCTTGGGGTTCTCTTCTTTGGGCTTGTAGGATACATGGTGATGTATCATTAGGGAAGGAGGTTGCAGCTCGGCTTTTTAAGATTGAACCTCAAAATGCTGCAAATTATGTGTTGTTATCTGACATATATGCAGCTTCGAATCAGTGGTCTGATGTTAATGATGTGAGAAATCAGATGAGCGAGAAGGGGATCAGAAAACTTCGTGGGTGTAGTTGGATATAAAGTGCGCCGTTAATGTCTTTTTGTTCAGAATATTTAACTCATACTTCCAAATGATCAAGGCATTTTGGAATTGCAAATTGCTATTTGGGAAGGAAGCATAAGTCAAAGACTTATGAACATAGAACACTCACATCGATCAATTGTGAATATTGATATTTGGCTGCCTGTTGCTATGATGTTATTCTGGTTTTTCGCCGGTCCAATATGCATTCTTAATGTTATCATGGTTTCGATTCTTCTTTGAAAATAGCACTTCTTGTGTGGGTGAAACATGACCTTTCTTGCAGAGAAAGGGAAATTAGGTTGTATTGGGTTATTACAAAACATGTAAGATTGGATATGCTGAAGAAGATGCTTTTTGCATTTCTTATGGCTGAAAATACTCTGCTTTTTTAAACCATCACGACAGGCAATCGAATAGATTTATACCATGTGTCCAAGTACATGTCTTGTATCACAGACGTGAATCTCATGCCTGCAATCTCAGCTACAATCTCTCCGGCTCAAGAACTCGGAGCTTGAAAGGATTGCCGCATGCCATTGTAAGTAATTTTGCAGGGGTTCGGACAATAGTTTTAAGATACACAATTTTCTTAACAATGACTGGTAATTCGTGTGCTTGTTAAGTTTTGGCTTACTATCTACCATCTTCAAAGCAAAATTGCTGTAAATTCTATAAATTAGCTGTTTGCATTTATAGCTTCACAATTTGATTTTTGTAGATCATTTGCTATACTTATATTAATATGGGCTTGCAAGTTGTAACTTGTAAGTTTAATATCAAAAGATGAGCAAAAATTTTAAGTCAGAAAGACGGATCAATTTAGGCATGAAGTATACTTTTCTCTGTGTGATATATGGTGCTTGCTTTTTCCTTTGTATAAAGTCAACTTTGAGGTCAAATGCAGTCCATTTAAAGATATAAGGAGAGATTTGTTAGGGTATGATTCACATGATCCAAAATAATGGATTAAAAACATGCATTGACTTGGTACTATCAAATCCTTGTTAGAAGTTATATCTAAACATCATCCGCCAATTTTTTGAAGTCAAAAGAAGAACAAGAACAAGAAGAAAAAGACCAGAGAAAAGAGAAGTTGGTTGCATATGAGTTCTAGTAACTTATGGTGGTGGGGGTCACACCGTTGGCGGTGGAGATGTGTGGCATCAATGCAAAGGACCACCATTGTGGCGTTAGCTAGCAAGAAAGATAAACACACCCAACATGCTCTCAAATGGGTTGTTCTGGTGACCGTAAGAACTCGTTACTAGTAAATTCACAGTTTCCTTTAATACCATGCTATCATATATAATCATTTTGCTTAGTTTTCTAAAGTTAAAGCTTTTGATTTTGAGAGGTTTTGATTTGCTCGTTGTGATACACTACATGAATTAGAATTAGAATTAGAATTAGAAAAACTACTCTTCTAATTTTTCTACGATGCTTTGCTCCTGCAGGATTTTGAGGTAGAACGCACGACTTTTCAGGAAACCAAAAACTCATTCGACATCTTTCCATGCTACTTCTTGTGCTCCCTTGAACATTTTTTCGCTTAATGTTTGTCTTAATAACTAAATGATTTTACAAAAGGAGCCTAATTTGGGTATATATTGTTGGCAAGATAGAACCATGATTACATTGTGCTTTGTTAGCTTGAAATATATAGCTAGGTGCCAGAAGCAACAACATCAATAATCAATGATAAATACCATAAATCTTGCGAGCCTATCATATGGTATCATCAAAATAAGAACTTGGTTGTATTGTTTTGTAAGTGCATACACACTAGTTGAAGATTCTTCTGAGCTTGATGACAAAAGTTCTAAATTTGCTGATGAATACATTGAGTAATTGTAGAGTATTGGTAGTGTTGTATGAAAATTTGGTGTGAAAAATGGTTGTTTAATGAGTATTTATAATTTAGTTTATTTCTTTTTAAGAAAACTTATAAGTATTGGCTATGTTCTTGTATAGTATACCACATCATATCAACATACCACCAACATGACACATTAACACACACCCTTTAACCAAATTTAGATATAGTTGATTTTAATTCCTGTAGATTTCATTCTCTTTCAAACTTTTCAATCTAAACAACCCTCTTAGCAAATTCTAATAAATCCTTAATTAAGTTTTGAATCTTCTAGGATTAAACATATCTCCCAAGTTAGATCACCTACAAATACATGTTATATATAAATCAATATACTTGTAATATCAAATCCTTATTTTAAGTTATATCTAAACATCATCCACCATCTTTTGAAGTCAAAAGAAGGACAAGAAGAAAACGACTAGTAAAAAGCAGCAAAGATTCTTTGCTTTTCTACACTACATTCTGGACGAAAAGGAGATGGTTGTTGAACATCTTCCTAGGCCCCTTCCATTGTTCTCTTCCCTTTTTCTTCCCCTCCGACCTGTGCTATCCATTCTGCATGCAGTATTATAATATTAGTCACTCTTGGGTCTAGGAAATGTCAACAGAAAGGCAAGCCGAACCACCATAAGCGGATTCTGAGCATGAGTCAACACGTCAACAATCATAAAAAAACCCTCCATATAGCACATTTCTAAAATTAGAGAAGGTGATTGCATAAGAGTTCAAGTAACTTAAATGGTGGCGCTGGCCACACCGTTGGTGGTGAAGATGGGTTGCATCAATGCAAAGGACCACCATTGTGGCGGTAGCTATTGACATGAATAAATACAATAGACACGCTCTCAAATTGGCTCCCGATAAACTTTTTTTTATGAACGGACAACGAAGACTAAAGGCCGGTCAGTTAGGGTAAACCCATTGATGAAAGACCACCCACGCCCGCGAACACTAATAACGCTAGTGACCAGGCCTCTCCACCATTCCAGGAGAAACCCACCACCCAAAAGCCTATTGTGTTAAAACCCTCGGTCCACTTGAATCATATTACACCAAATGATGCTCAAACCCATGGGCCATGACCTCCATATTGGAAAGGCATGAGATTTTGCAGGGCCAGTTAAGGGATGGTCAATATAATCAGTCTTATAATAAGGAGAGTGTTAGAGCAGTTAACAGATCAAATAGGAAACCGAGGTTTAAGAGCAGGATGCAAAGAACACAAGTAAGTAAAGAGACAAAACTTAAGAACAATATATATAAGGTTTTCAAGGATGGTGTATATTAATCTCAAATTCTCTTACAAGAGTTACAATGCATGAAAATAAGTTAGAAGACATTAAAATACTTTATACTACATCCTACAACTGGCAATACTTGGAAAGCCGGTTGGAACATTGAAAGACAGTAAAATCAATGTAGAGTTAAAAGGCAGATTGCCTTTTAACTAGTGACTATGACATGCCATAGCTCATATCCTAATATAATACAAAAAGGATAAAAGTACATAAAGTGAAAAGTTACAAACAAAGACCTTATTATACATTTACAAAAGAATGGACCTTTTCACAAACTTATGCAAGTTGGTGTCGAGGCATTCACTGATGTCGATCACAGCCTCCATTTTCTCAAGCCATCTAATCAGGGCTATCGCCCCACCTTTCCCATCGAAATCCCGAGGCTTACAGGCCACAAACTCCTTGTACGAACAGCCCCGTTTGGCGTTAGCAGCCCCAGTTTCATTACCGGCTGTACCAACATTTTCGGTCTCTTGGTTGCTTTCATTCCCAATCGGGTTCCCAGTATCCTCGTTCTCATTACCACCATCCCCGTGGGGGTGGTTTTGCTGTTGCAGGGCGTCGCTCACCTGAGCTACGATAGTTGGAATCAGGGCAGCCAATTGTTGAGCAATTAAAGCTGCCATATCAGCATTTCCAGTCCCCTGGGTATTGCCAGAAGGGCCTTCATTTGCTATTGGAGGTCTACCCCGGCCTCTGCCTCTGCCTCTCGGGGCTTCACTTCCGCTACTGTTGCTGCGGGTAGATCTTCGAGGCGGCATGTTCTATTCATACAAGAGGCAACAAATTAGCTTTAGTCACCTTAAGATGCATAAGTACTCCACTTATCAAGTTCCAATGTTTCGTGTTCCAGTCGGTCAAGATCACCATGCAGCCCATTTTAAGCATATTCTCGGTATACCGGTGGTGTTAGCGTTCCCACCACACCCACGATGTACCAAGAATGATGCCTAATCCGGTTACATGACATCCGACCTTCCTTCACATCATATCCATAATAATCCATCAAGTCAACTGAGAGCCAAACATGTAATCACGTATAGTCTAGCGGAGGTTGTCTATCTCGCGTCCTTGGGAGGACTCAGACATGGCCTCCTCGGGTCGGTCTCTCAGTATATGAGGTCAAGCGCGATGTATGATCTATGAGGATCTCTTCGGGTCTCGATTCCCGAATTTGGTTATGATAACTCGGCGCACAGAGGGAACGGAAGATCCAATAGGAAGCATCCCATAGGGGTCGAGCACAAGGGCTCAAGCACAAGGTAAAAGATCACATAATAGAAGGATAACCAAACATGTAGGGAGGAACACATACACGAGATATATAAATGCACACAAGCTTAAGCATGCAAATCTACATGAAGGTTCCTAGGTTATAGTCTAGGTCAAGTGTAATTGCCTAATTCTCTATAACCAATGGCTCTGATACCAGTCTGTCACACCCCCGCCGATAGCGGAAACACGGGGAATGTGAGCTAGACGGGATCGTCATAACACATGGTATGCAATAGAGTAGCAATAATAATATGTTGTCAAGCGTGTCATGACGACACCCGAACACAATTGGTGACTTGTGTCGTGTATAATCAATGTTCACGACAGCATAGTCATAAGCATAAACATAAGAAGATCATATAAACATTGATAATAGCTTGTAAAGTAGATTCCCACAACTCGGGAACAAGTATACAAAAAGTCATGTTCAAGCTTTACAAAAGTAATAAACACAAAATGCATCCTAGGGTCTCCTCTAAAAGGCAGCACTCCTAGATCTTCAATTACCTTGTTCACCTGAAAAGAAATGCTCAAAAAGGTCAACATAATTGTTGGTGAGCTTCGCAGGTTTTAAGTAATAAAAGTTGTTAAGATGAACCAGTAGTTTAATAAGGGCCATCGCAACTATACTTATGTATAGGCGGTTGTACCAGTTATAAATAGCTACAGCCAAACCTAATGTTCGGTTCCTCACGGGAATTGATGGCTGTAAAGAAAGATTCCCAAAGTTTAAATAGTTTATTAAGACGTAGTAAGATCCACACAGCGCGTACGTATAGTTTATAACCAAACCAATCCTTAGGTCCCATTACCGGGATTAATGGTTATATAAAAAGGGTTTTACATAGCATAATAAGTTTAACTTGACGTAGCAAGATCCACACAGCGCATACGTGTCAAGTTAAACATGATGTAGCAAGATCCACACAGCGCATACGTATAGGTTACAACCAAACCAATCTTTAGGTCCCAATTACCGGGATTAATGGTTGTAATGGATGATCGGCTTAGAAGAACCACACAGAAGAACCACACAGCCGAGAGCATCCAAGGTCAACGGCATCCACAAGTAGTATAAATCAACACGTAACATCAAATAATAGTGCAGGGTAGTGTAAAACCCCTAAGTAACATACATAGGGTAACATAGCACATAGTTCAAGTTCATATAGCAACAAACAGTAAGGATCATCATGTAACACGGTTTGAGCACATTCTTAGTATACCGGGGATGCTTATGTATAGGGTCCTCCACAGCATTCCCACCACATCCACGATATACATAGAATGATAACTAAACCAGTTACATGACATCCATTTAACCTTAGTATCAATCAACAAGTTTAGCAAGGTAAGTTACTCATATAAGTAGCAGCCAACTTCCACTAAGGAAGGTGCCTGAAATTAAGTAATAAGTGAGCATTCTTTTCCCCTAAGTAGAAAATGTTTAAAAAGGTTTTATAAGCGTAAAAAGGGGCCACGAAACTCACTGATCGGATGATAGGCACGTATGATGAATATTCCCAACGGTAGGATGCTATGAACAGTCAAACACCTATTGACAGTTACTGACAAGCATTAATAATGATCATAAGGCATAAGATGGTATCAATAGACTCGGGCAGTTTCGGTTCGGTCGTGGGTAGTACACACACAAGCAGTCACACACATCTCAGACTAGGTTATTTTAAATGGTACGTGCCTGTTAATAGCGTTGACTTTAATCTTTGTGGTCAAGCTATGACACTTTATTAGTATTACATTATCGTCGTGAGATCTCCGAAGAGGGGATCCATACGCACACACACATCATTAGTCATACAACAGGACCGGACGCTCGACTGACACTCCAGTCGTACGAGTGGACTTTCAGTCGTACGAATTAGCTACTTTCGTACGATTGAACCTTCATTCGTGCGACTAAGCACTCAGTTGTACCATGCAAGACTCAGTCATACGACTCAACCTCCATACGCCCGATTGGACCTTCAGTCGTACGAATCAGCTTCATTCGTACGATTGAACATTCATTCGTGCGATTGGCCCTTCAGTCGTACGACTCGCACACAATCGCACTCCATTTCATTCGCATTGACTCAATCGCACGCACACTCACTCGCATAGACTCAATCACATAGACTCAATCGCATACAACACTCAGTCGCATGACTCAGTCGTATGACTCACCCAGTCGTACAGCTTAGTCGTACGATAGACTCAGACGCATGGACTCAGTCGTACGACTCACCCAGTCGCACGGCTTAGTCGCATGACAGACCCAGTCGCCCTGTACAGCAGGTCGCGACTGCTGAAGTGCAGAGCAGCGTTCAGCTGCTCCGAGCACGATTTTTACACCACCAAAACTTCCAGAACACTAATCCTAACATGTCCAGACAAGAAGCACACTCAAGAACACAACATGCAAGCCCACACGACCTCTTGTGCTCGGATGAACCCGAGCACCCGAAACCCTAGAAAACGCAGAAGCTAAATCGAGTTAAATACGGGTCAAACGAGGTTATCTACCTGTTGGAAACGAGTATACACGATGATACTCAAGATTTGACGACGAAAACGCAACAAACAGGTTGATTTTTGGTGCTAGGTTGGTGTAGAAATGAAGAAGAAGATGAAGATCGATGAAGAAGAAGATAAAGTGAAGAAAAGGGCTGGGAAATGGGTATTTATACCCAGCCTAGTTTCTCAAAATGTCAAGTTTAGTCCTCGCACTTTGCCCCGAGTTCCTAACTTTTGTTTCGGTTTAAAAACGTTAGTTATTAGTCTTGTTTTTATTAGTGATAAACGTCGTTATTGTTATTTTACAAGTTAAAAATGGTTTTATACGTGACAATGGTTTTTATATAAAAATGGCGCGTTTAGTGTTAACGGGGCAAATCTCAGAAAAAACGTCTTAAGGTAACGACAAGGCAAGCAACGATAGCACGCTTAGAAGGATAACTAAGCAAAGCAAATATGGTATCCACGTAGTTGGTTTATCAAAATGAGGAATGATTGATAACAAAGGTTAAATCAAACACGCTAAATGACGGACCTTCGGTGACGGATGTCACAATCAGCCTCTATATAAACAATATAGATTTCTTCTCCAAAACTAGTTGATTTAGGACTCATTTGTCATTTCCAGTAAACTCACAAGACCCTTTAATACCTATTTTCTTGAAATCTTAAATAATCATTTTGTTTAGTTTTTCTAAATTTATATATATATATATATATATAGTTAGGTTCTTTTCAGAACTTCTCTTAATATGAGAACTCGCAGAACTCTTATTAACCGTTGATCATAGTAATCAATGGTTGAGATTAAAAAGGGTAATATTATCAATTAATATATCAATTAATTTTTGTAATTTAAGCATAAAGGGTATATTAGTAAATTGTAACCTTTTAGGTTTTGGAAACCCTTTAAAGATATGGAAATCAAATTATTTTATTCCCTCTCACATTTTTCTAAATTAAATAAAAACATATCATTCATATATATGTTAGGTAATTTATATATATTACGTAGTAAGATAGATTTAATAACAATATATAAATTATTAAGATAAGATATTCGTATATATTAAACTATTACAATAAATTTATATAAAAAATAAGCATTCGTTAAATCTTAAAGTATGTATATATAGAATAGGTGTTGTTACACATGTGTATATCAAAACAAGATGACGCAAATAAAATTTACAATATATAATAGATTCATAATATTGTTTATCACTTATACACATGCATCAGATCGTAAATTACCAGATTTACATGATTTACATATATGTAAATTTATTTGGTAATAACCACTTATACATATATATTTATATATGAATCAAATCATCAGTTATATGATTTATATGCATTAGACCATCAAAGTGTGTAAAACTAAAGATTCACAAGATTATTGATCGCATATACATATATACATTAGTTCATCCACTTGTATGATATACATAACTTGCATATATGTAAAACAATACCTAATTCAACAATATAAATCTAAACAAACATAACACCCAATCCAAAAACATAAATCTAAATGAAAACAACACCTAATTTCAAGGAAAACAGGTTTGCATATGTGTAAATGAAAATAAAATTCATAAACCTAAAATTAGAATTTAAAATATCTTACCTGTAATACAAATAAACTAAAATTATACTAAATTTACACATATGTAAAACAAGTGTACACATAGGTTTACATAAACGTAAATCTGTATACGTATATGTAAATCGTACCACTTTCTAATCTTTTAGAGTTTATGGATAGTCAATACTAAAATCATACTAAAGAACAAACCTAAATATGATTATCAAGCAGACAACATCATCACTAACATCATCTTCGTCGTCTTCATCATCTTCAAAATCATCAAAAACCGAAGCCCTTTTACGTCTTCGGCGTCATTTTTATCAACGACAACATCTTCTTCTTCATCATCTTCATCTTTGTCGCTATGAACATTTGTCCCTTTGATCGATAATTACAAAAACCTCATAAGTGTGAACTGATTTGATTTCAGTTTTGAACACACTGAAATCATGTTACTATAATTTTCATTAGGTTCAAAAGCGAAACCAAATATGTCACCATCTTCATCTTCATGAACGCCGTCACCTTCTTCGTCGTCATCATCTCATCTTCAATTCATCTTCATCGTAAACAAAAATTAAATTTATACGATTCCTATGTTTTTTACAATTTCACTAGAACTTTGATTTTGGTTTGTTATACTAATGTGGAAGATGATAATATTATAAAAGAAAATCTCGAATTCAACTCCCTGCAATAATTATCATCTTTTAAAAGTCAATACCTAACATAATTATAATGAATGAAAAAAGGAAACAATAAATACTCAAATATAAAATGACATGCACCCTTTATTGATAAATTAAATTAAAAACAAAAATTATATTAATCAATGGCTAAGATGAGCTCTTCAGTTCTCGCGATCTTTAGGAGTTCTGTAAAGATCCCGACCCTATATATATATATATATAAATTTTGAAAAACTAAACAAAATGATTATTTAAGATTTAGAGCGAAAAACTAAACAAAATGATTATATATATATATATATATATATATATATATATATATATATATATATTAGAGTGAATTACACGGATTGTCCCCGAGGTTTGCTCAAATTTCACATTTAGTCTATGGTAATGAAAAATTACAGGTTTAGTCCTAAGATTTGAAAAAAACGTTACACATGTCTTTCTGGGTCAAACGATCGTTAATTTATTCTGTTAAGTAGCTGTAAAATGACCATTTTACCCTTCTTTTTCCTCATTCAACCCCATCTCAACCACCACCACCTCAACCACCACCTCCATCACCACACACCACCCATCTCCACCACCACCACATGACACACCCCATCTTCATCACTGCTCTACCACACCACCACCCTGTCACACCCCCACTGATAGTGGAAACACGGGGATGCGAGCTAGACGGGATCGTCATAACACATGGTATACGTTAGAGAAGCAATATAAGTATGATGACAAGCGTGTCATGATGACACCTGTAATACCCCAACCCGACAAGGCTGACGTGCCACTAATACGGATATCAAATCAAAAACCAATCCATGATATTACAGAAACGGTCTGACGAAATAACTTCAAACACACTAAATAATCCGAAAGAACCTAATTAAGATGTTCAATACATCAATTAAAGTAACAGATAATCTTGGTCTTCAATTCACTCTTCACTGGTTTCCCGGATTACCCTGCTGACCTGACGTGCATGAAAACAAAAGCACGCCTGAGCATAACGCTCAGTGAACGGAATAGTGGATAACAAAAATAAACAGACATGTTGATAATCAAAGAATCGGCAGATATCAAAAATAAACAGACATGGTGATAATCAAAGAATCGGCAGATATCAAAAATAAACGGACATGGTGATAATCAAGGAATTGACAGATATAAAAAATAAACAGACATGGTGATAACGGAGAATCAAAGATCATAAGATATATATATCAAATAGAACATACGTCATAAGACATATATCAGATAGAACATACCCCGAGCTAATAATCATATCATATAATAACTGAACAAGGGGAACACAGGTAGCGAGCCCGTGAACCAATGTGAAATGGAGTATGGGCAGACATACAAACCATTCACCAGAGTCCTGAATGGAATGGTGTGTAACCATCCATCAGGAAATAACAGGACTAACCTAGGATCGATCCATACGCCTCTGAGGAAATAATAATATAACCGGACATAATTTCAGAGTCCTCTTTAGAGACGCCGTGATCTCAGCTCACCGCCACGGTTGGTGCCACGTTATCGATGCCGCAATAACGCATCTTGGTCACCCCCAAGATAGGGAGAGCTCGGGTAACAAATTCAGAAATATATAGTAGTCAAGCTACTTATAACAGAATCAAAAGCAAATTATCTATGTATGACAGGAATCAAAACTAGAGATGAACGGAAATCAAATACAAGACAGGAATCAGGAATCCGTACTACAAAGTAACGGAAACAAAAGTAAATACTTATGGTAATAAAGAAACAGAATCCGTACCTTATCCACGAATGACAATAATCAGAAACAAGGTCTAGGCTCGGTTAACGCCGCGAGAACCTACGATAACGTAACGCAAATTATAGTTTGGAAAATTCCAGTTCTGCCCTTGTCTTTTCGCACTCGTTAAAAATACTAAACGACGTTTAAAAATTCTGAAAATCTCCAGTTTACTAGATTAGTGGTTTCTAAACAACTTTCATTTAGAAAAGTTTCTGATTTGGATTACCGAAATATGAGAAAATCGTGGATCTTTACAGCTGCGCAGAACTGCTAGCTGTTACGAAAACGACTGTTTGGAGGTCTAAACGAATGAGTTTTTCGATGTTTTATATATCAACAGATTCGTATTTCGACGAACTTCTTCATGGACACAATATTTAACTGATTTGGATCTGTTATGTAAAAGTTATGGCCTCCGTAAGTTGGCTGTAAAATATGGAACTAAATCAACTATTCAAAGCTTATTTTTAAACAAAATGAACTATTTATAATGTTTGTTAATATTATATATAACTATAACTGTCAAAAGTTATGTATTATTCGTTTACATAAAATATCAGTATTGTTTTAAACATAATAGTGATCCATTATTTAATTGAATAATAGTATTATAATTAAATGATAGTGTTTTCTATAACAAGATTTTATAGAAATATTAAGGCATATAACGAAATAAATTCCTAGAAAATATTTAGATGATCTTAAAAATAAAGAGAGTTAACAGAACTGATTTTTATAATTTTTGGAAATTTTTACATATTTTTAAAAGGTTGAAAAAGGCTTAAAAAAATATGTGAAGGTGCCCGGGGTCGAACCCGGGACCTCACAGTTAACACATAAGCTCAGAACCAGTGAACCAAGGCATACAGCCGCGGTATTCACCCGACTCTTAATATTTTAAAACACAATTTCAGAAATTCCCAAATTCCCTTTGAACCCTAGAATCGAAATCCACCAAATCGAATCCCAAATCGATGTTGTAATCGATTGAAAACATGGGGCTTTCATTCCTAGACTAAGATCGAGCATGTATGTATGTTCAATTACCTGATTTCGTTTCGAATTGCAGATGAACACCCGAAGAACAAGTCGCGGTCAAGTGGTGATCGATTGATGCTTCAAACCACGATTATAATCAAATTAAACTCGAGGTTAGCTTCGTATTATGATCTGGAAGCAAAGCCCCTTATCAATTTTAGTTAAAATTGATCGGAGATAGGTTCAAAATCGAGTTGCAGGTCGAGAATGGTATTCGAATGGAGTGTTTGTTGTTTGTTTTGGTGCAAACGAACTCAAAGGAATGTTTTAAACGATTAAATAATTGTTTAGGTAAAGTTAATTGCATTATTATGTCCGTTTAGTGCGATTTGCACATGGTGGTCGGCCGAAAGTTGATTTGTGGGTTTAGATCGATCGCACTAACGTTTTCTTTCGAATTATTGTGGGGTATTATGTCGAATCATTCACGCGAGTGTGTCGGGAATCAATGATTGAACTGAAATCGATTAAAAGTTAGTCATTTAGGGTCGCCGGAGCCGCGGGTTTTGGCCGGAATTAGTGGTCGGAACAGTGGTGGTCGACGGGGAGAAAGAGACAGAGAATTTTCCCTGAATTTACACAATTAGTCCCTGAGGATTTGAGGTTGTTTTATTTCATGCCAAAACTTATTAATTTAAGTTTTCAAAATGGCAACATCACCCCCTGAACTTATTATTATTATTATCATTTTACGGGTATTATAATTCTACCCCCCTTAAAACAATTTCGTCCACGAAATTGCTAGGTACAGATCGAACAAGATGTGACATAACGTACACGGAGTAGTAACAAGCAACAAGTGAACGAAATCACTCATAATTATTCAATTGCTGAAAGGGAATCGATTCGGCAGACAAAATCGTATAAGAGATGACTAATGTGATGTTCAAGAAACAGATAACAAAGATAATAACTAAGAGGTAAATAGATACGGATATTGAGAACGGATTTCATCTTCTACCTCCCATGTAGCTTCGCATTCGGAATGGTTTTTCCATAATACTTTAACAAAAGGAATAGTTTTCCTACGCATAATGCGTTCTTGTCGGTCAAGGATAGCTTCTGGTTCTTCCTCGAATGATAAGTCTTCACGAATCAAATGAAGTGGATAATTCACAATGTGAAGAGGATGATAATTGTACCCCCTTAAAAGAGATACATGGAAGACATTATGCACATGTGACAGTTGAGGTGGTAAAGCCAAACGATACGAAACCTCGCCAACTCTTTCTAGAATTTCAAAGGGTCCGATAAACCGTGGACTAAGTTTCCCTTTAAGACCAAAACGTCGTACGCCTTTGCAAGGCGAAACCTTCAGGAACACTTTGTCACCGATCTTAAACTTCAAAAGTCGACGATGTCGGTCTGCATAACTTTCTGTCTACTTTGGGCCTCCTTTAACTTTTCTCTAGCAATAGCAACTTTCTCATTTGTAATCTGAACTAACTCGGGTCCTTCGATGACTCTTTCACCGACCTCTTCCCAACAAATAGGTGCTCTACATTTACGACCATACAATAATTCGAAAGGTGCCATGCCAATACTAGCTTGCCAACTATTGTTGTAAGCAAACTCGACCAGACACAAGTACTCATCCTAGTTCTCAGTCCACTCTAAGGCACAAGCTCGAAGCATGTCCTCAAGTGTCTGAATAGTACGCTCCGACTGACCGTCAGTCTGAGGATGGAACGTCGTACTAAACCTCAACTTGGTACCCCATGCAGCTTGCAAACCCTTCCAAAAACGAGAAGTGAACCTCGGGTCTCGATCAGACACGGTAGACACCGAAGTGCCATGAAGTCTAACAATCTCTTGTGTGAACACTTCAGATAGTTTGCTAACCGAAAATCCTTGCTGAATTGGTAGAAAGTGAGCCGACTTTGACAATCTGTCAACCACAACCCATATCGCATCATTCTTCTTGAATGTTCTTAGCAACCCTGTCACAAAATCCATGGAAATATCATCCCATTTCCATACAGGAATAGGTAGTGGCTGAAGCAGTCCACTAGCTCTTTGATGCTCAATCTTAAATGGTTGACAAGTAAGACATCTACTAACAAATCTAGCCACGTCTTCTTTCATACCATTCCACCAGAAATTCTGACGAAGATCACGATACATCTTAGTAGATCCTGGATGGATAGAGAACGGAGAACTATGTGCCTCAGCTAATAACGATTCTCGAAGAGAAGAATCATTAGGAACACGTAATCGTTTACCACACCAGATTACTCCATGCTCATCTACTCTGAATTCTGATTGTTTACCAATCTCCACATTCTGTAAGATTGCCCAGAGTTCACCATCGTCTTTCTGTGCGTTCTTAATCCGGAATATTAAGTCTGACTCAATCTAAAGCCTAGCGAGATATCCGTCGCTCTTGCCAATATGTATGCCAATACCCAATCTATCGAGATCGGTAATGTTCTGAGGCTGTAGCTGTAGGGAGGCTACTATTCCTGAGCTCTTCCTGCTAAGAGCATCAGCTACCACATTGGCCTTTCCCGGATGATACTGAATATTGGCATCATAATCTTTTAGCAACTCTAACCATCTTCTCTGCCTCATGTTTAGTTCCTTTTGTGTGAAGATATATTTCAAGCTCTTGTGATCAGTAAAAATATCACAAGTCTCTCCGTAAAGATAGTGACGCCATATTTTCAATGCGAAAATAACAGCAGCGAGTTCAAGATCATGCGTAGGATAATTAACCTCGTAAGGTTTCAGCTGCCGTGAAGCATAAGCAATGACCTTACCATGCTGTATTAGTACACATCCGAGTCCCTTTTTAGAGGCATCGCTGTAAATCTGATATCCACCCGTGCCCGATGGAAGTGTGAGAACAGGGGCAGACACCAATCTTTTCTTGAGCTCTTCAAAACTTTTCTTTCGTTCATCATTCCAAGAATACTTAACCCCTTTCCTTAACAGTTGCGTAAGGGGTAAAGCTATAACAGAAAAACCTTCGACAAATCTGCGGTAGTAACCAGCAAGGCCAAGGAAACTACGGACTTCTGTGGCCGAGGTAGGTCTAGGCCACTTAGTGATCGCCTCCATTTTAGCAGGGTCCATCATAATACCATCCGCAGAAACGACATGACCCAAAAAGGCTACCTTGCTCAGCCAAAATTCACACATTGAAAATTTAGCATAAAGCTTCTTTTCACGTAGTGTTTCGAGCACGATACGAAGATGATTCTCATGCTCCTCCTTACTTTTAGAATAAATTAAGATGTCGTCGATAAATACAATGACGAACTTATCGAGGAACTTGCGAAAGACTCGGTTCATTAGGTCCATGAATACGGCCGGGGCATTAGTTAACCCGAACGGCATAACCAGGAACTCATAGTGACCATACCGAGTACGGAAAGCAGATTTAGGGACGTCAGAATCCTTGATCTTTAGTTGATGGTAACCAGACCTCAGATCGATTTTAGAGAAACACTTTACACCCTGAAGCTGATCAAATAAATCATCACTACGAGGCAGAGGGTAACGATTACGGATAGTGATCTTGTTAAGTTCTCTGTAGTCAATGCAAAGTCTCAAAGAACCATCTTTCTTCTTCACGAATAGGACCGGTGCGCCCCAAGGCGAGACGCTTGGTCTAATAAATCCCAAATCTAGTAATTCCTGTAACTGCTCCTTTAACTCCTTAAGCTCCATAGGTGCCATACGATACGGTGCCTTAGAAATCGGCTCAGCACCTGGAATAAGATCAATAGTGAATTCTACCTCGCGATCTGGTGGAAGTCCGGGTAACTCCTCAGGAAACACGTCAGGAAAATCACATACAATCGGATAATCAGATATGTTCGGCTTTTCAGAAGATGTAGCTTTCACCGAAGCTAGGAATCCCACGCAACCGTGCGATAAGAGTTTCTGAGCCTTAAACGCAGAGATGATTTTCAACGATTTCCGAGGCTGAGTCCCTTGATAAACGAGTTCAGGGCATTGAGGATTTCCAAATAAAACAAGACGAGTCTGGCATTCAATAGTAACGTGATGTCGAGTTAACCAGTCCATACCAAGTATGACATCAAAGTCACTCATTTGCATAGGAAACAAATCAGCTTTACGAATAATAGACTCGATTCTGATCGGACAATCTCTATAGACATGCGAGATGATAGTTGAATCTCCTAATGGAGTAGTAATAGCCAAAGCATGCTCTAAAGCAGTCGGTGCAATCATTAAGTACTTAGCAAACAAAAGAGATACGACAGAATGCGTAGCGCCCGTATCAAATAAGACATAAATATCCCGCTTTCCTATGCAAAGGGTACCGGAAATCATACCTAGGGCGTTTACTATCAGTATCGGATAAGACATATATATGTATATAATACGTCCTCAATACCAAGTACCTCAAACAATTTCTCAATATGACTGATCCAATTTTGCACCTCGACCGGATCACTAGAAGTACTGAAAGACTTAAGCCTTTGCTTCTGAAAACGTTCCAACCAGACATGAATACCATCACGTGGTGGTGGTGTATTACCTACGGAAGGTGCTCCTGTATTGTTTCCACCAGGTGGCGCCCCTGTGGCATTACCACCCGATGATGCCCCTGTGGCATTTCCACCAAGTGGTGCGCCAGTGGCGTTACCGACAGGTGGTACTCCGGTAACATTTCCAACTGGTGGCATTCCAGTGGCACTGCCAGTAGGTGGTTACAACCATATTAGCCTGCTGCATTTGCTGGAAAACAGTTTGGGCAGTCTGAGCCATCATGTTAGGGAGCATCCCCGAAATAGCAGTGCCGACAACATTAGCGACCAGTGCTTCCAAGTTTGCATCAGACGAGGGCCATTCGAGTTATTGCGATTGTTCACACGTCTCTTAGGAGCCATCGAAAATGAAGACATACGTGTGAACAATAGAATTTAGATTGGAAAAAGGTTAGATCCTAACCCAACGTCTACCCATTACCTTACAAGTTTATTATTAATGTTTAAGATTTCTACAGGAAAGAGCCTTTGCTCTGATACCACAACTGTAACACCCCAACCCGACAAGGCTGACGTGTCACTAATACGGATATCAAATCAAAAACCAATCCATGATATTACAGAAACGGTCTGACGAAATAACTTCAAACACACTAAATAATCCAAAAGAACCAATTAAGATGTTCAATACATCAATTAAAGTAACTAAAAATCTTGGTCTTCAATTCACTCTTCACTGGTTTCTCGGATTACCCTGCTGACCTGACGTGCATGAAAACAAAAGCACGCCTGAGCATAACGCTCAGTGAACGGAATAGCGGATAACAAAAATAAACAGACATGCTGATAATCAAAGAATCGGCAGATATCAAAAATAAACAGACATGGTGATAATCAAAGAATCGGCAGATATCAAAAATAAACAGACATGGTGATAATCAAGGAATTGACAGATATCAAAAATAAACAGACATGGTGATAACGGAGAATCAAAGATCATAAGATATATATATCAAATAGAACATACGTCATAAGACATATATCAGATAGAACATACCCCGAGCTAATAATCATATCATATAATAACTGAACAGGGGAACACAGGTAGCGAGCCCGTGAACCAATGTGAAATGGAGTATGGGCAGACATACAAACCATTCACCAGAGTCCTGAATGGAATGGTGTGTAACCATCCATCAGGAAATAACAGGACTAACCTAGGATCGATCCATACGCCTCTGAGGAAATAATAATATAACCGGACATAATTTCAAAGTCCTCTTTAGAGACGCCGTGATCTCAGCTCACCGCCACGGTTGGTGCCACGTTATCGATGCCGCAATAATGCGTCTTGGTCACCCCCAAGATAGGGAGAGCTCGGGTAACAAATTCAGAAATATATAGTAGTCAAGCTACTTATAACAGAATCAAAAGCAAATTATCTATGTATGACAGGAATCAAAACTAGAGATGAACGGAAATCAAATACAAGACAGGAATCAGGAATCCGTACTACAAAGTAACGGAAACAAAAGTAAATACTTATGGTAATAAAGAAACAGAATCCGTACCTTATCCACGAATGACAATAATCAGAAACAAGGTCTAGGCTAGGTTAACGCCGCGAGAACCTACAATAACGTAACGCAAATTATAGTTTGGAAAATTCCAGTTCTGCCCTTGTCTTTTCGCACTCGTTAAAAATACTAAACGATGTTTAAAAATTCTGAAAATCTCCAGTTTACTAGATTAGTGGTTTCTAAACAACTTTCATTTAGAAAAGTTTCTGATTTGGATTACCGAAATATGAGAAAATCGTGGATCTTTACAGCTGCGCAGAACTGCTAGCTGTTACGAAAACGACTGTTTGGAGGTCTAAACGAATGAGTTTTTCGATGTTTTATATATCAACAGATTCGTCTTTTGACGAACTTCGTCATGGACATAAGATTTAACTGATTTGGATCTTTTATGTAAAAGTTATGGCCTCCGTAAGTTGGCTGTAAAATACGGAACTAAATCAACTATTCAAAGCTTATTTTTAAACAAAATGAACTATTTATAATGTTTGTTAATATTATATATAACTATAACTGTCAAAAGTTATGTATTATTCGTTTACATAATATATCAGTATTGTTTTAAACATAATAGTGATCCATTATTTAATTGAATAATAGTATTATAATTAAATGATAGTGTTTTCTATAACAAGATTTTATAGAAATATTAAGGCATATAACGAAATAAATTCCTAGAAAATATTTAGATGATCTTAAAAATAAAGAGAGTTAACAGAACTGATTTTTATAATTTTAGGAAATTTTTACATATTTTTAAAAGGTTGAAAAAGGCTTAAAAAAATATGTGAAGGTGCCCGGGGTCGAACCCGGGACCTCACAGTTAACACAGATGCTCAGAACCGATGAACCAAGGCATACAGCCGCGGTATTCACCCGACTCTTAATATTTTAAAACACAATTTCAGAAATCCCCAAATTCCCTTTGAACCTTAGAATCGAAATCCACCAAATCGAATCCCAAATCGATGTTGTAATCGATTGAAAACATGCGGCTTTCATTCCTAGACTAAGATCGAGCATGTATGTATGTTCAATTACCTGATTTCGTTTCGAATTGCAGATGAACACCCGAAGAACAAGTCGCGGTCAAGTGGTGATCGATTGATGCTTCAAACCACGATTATAATCAAATTAAACTCGAGGTTAGCTTCGTATTATGATCTGGAAGCAAAGCCCCTTATCAATTTTAGTTAAAATTGATCGGAGATAGGTTCAAAATCGAGTTGCAGGTCGCGGTCGAGAGGGGTATTCGAATGGAGTGTTTGTTGTTTGTTTTGGTGCAAATGAACTCAAAGGAATGTTTTAAACGATTAAATGATTGTTTAGGTAAAGTTAATTGCATTATTATGTCCGTTTAGTGCGATTTGCACATGGTGGTCGGCCGAAAGTTGATTTGTGGGTTTAGATCGATCGCACTAACGTTTTCTTTCGAATAATTGTGGGGTATTATGTCGAATCATTCACGCGAGTGTGTCAGGAATCAATGATTGAACTGAAATCGATTAAAAGTTGGTCATTTAGGGTCGATGGAGCCGCGGGTTTTGGCCGGAATTAGTGGCCGGAACAGTGGTGGTCGACGGGGAGAAAGAGACAGAGAGTTTTCCCTGAATTTACACAATTAGTCCCTGAGGATTTGAGGTTGTTTTATTTCATGCCAAAACTTATTAATTTAAGTTTTCAAAATGGCAACATCACCCCCTGAACTTATTATTATTATTATCATTTTACGGGTATTATAACACCCGAACACAAATGGAGACTTGTGTCGTGTTCTGTCAATGTTCACGACAACATAGCCATAAGCATAACATAAAATGATCACATAAGCATTGATGATAACTTGTATTATAAATTCCCACAACCCGGGAACAAGTATACAATGTACAAGTTTAAGCAACCAAAATGTTCCAAGAATCAATGTTTAACAAAAATGCTTAATCATCCAAAAATGCATCCTAGGGTCTCCTCTAAAAGGCAGCACTCCTAGAACTTCAATTACCTTGATCACCTGAAAAGACATGCTCAAAACGGTCAACATAATTGTTGGTGAGCTTCGCAGGTTTTAAGTAATAAAAGATGTTAAGATGAAAACAACTTGTAAGTTTAATAAGAGTTACCGCGACTACACTTATGTGTAAGTGGTTTTACAAGATATAGATAGCTACAGCCAAACCTAAACATCGGTCCCACACAGGAATTGATGGCTGTAAAGAAAGCATCCTATAAGTTTTACATGACGTAGCAAGATCCGCACAGCGCATACATATAGGTTACAACCAAACCAATCCTTAGGTCCCATTACCGGGATTAATGGTTGTAATAGATGATCGGCTTAGAAGAACCACACAAAAGAACCACACAGAAGAACCACACAGCCGATGCATCCATCAACAATAGCAATCACAGGTAGCATCAATCAACACATAATATCAAAGTAGTAGCGTATAGTAATGCGATACCACCAAGTAACATACAAGGTGGTAACATAACATAGAGTTAAGTTCATATAGCATCAATCAACAAGATAAGCAAGATAAGACACTCATAAAGTAGCAGCCAGCTTCCACTAAGGAAGATGTTTGAAATCAAGTTAAGTAGGTGAGCATTCTTTTCCCCTAAGTTGAAAATATTTAAAAGGTTTTAATAGAGTAAAAAGGGGCTATGAAACTCACAGGATAGATGATAAGCACGAATGATGAAAGTATCCCAAGAGCAAAATGCTATGAACAGTCAAACACCTATTGACAGTTACTGACAAGCATTAATAATGAGCATAAGGCATAAGATGACATTCGATTAGTTCGGCCTGTTTCGGTTCGGTCGTGGGTAGCACACACAAGCAGGCATACATATATCGGACCTTATGTAGATCCAAGTATTAAGTGTAGTCGTCATTGCTAATGACATCCGTATGGGGATCCCATTATTATAAAAGGTAGTGCTAGTTAGATATTTGTAGTCCTAAATAGGTTGTCAATAATTGTAAAAGGTTAGGTTATTTTAAATTGAAATAGTATGTGCCCGTTGATAGCTTTGACTTTAATCTTTGTGGTCAAGCAATGACACTTTATTGATGTTACCATATCATCACGAGACATTCAAAAATGGAATTCACACATACACGCATCATTAGTCACACAACAGGACCGGACGCACGACTCAACCCTCCATTCGCACGAATGGACCTTCAGTCGTACGAATCAGCTTCATTCGTACGATTGAACTTTTATTCGTGCGACTAAGCATTCAGTCGTACCATGAAACACCCAATCGCGTGACTCAACCTCCATACGCACGATTGAACCTTCATTTGCACGAATCAGCTTCATTCGTGCGATTGAACATTCATTCGTGCGACTGCCCTTTCAGTTGTACGACTCACGCACAATCGCACACAATCTCATCCGCATTGACTTAATCACACACACATTCACTCGCATGGACTCAATCGCACACACATTCAAATGCACACACCCAGACGTATGAATCAGTCGTGCGATTCACCCAATCGCACGGCTCAGTCGCATGAACAGACCCAGTTATGAAGAACAGCAGAATCGCGACTGCCGAGTGCAAAGCAGTCTCTGGCTGCTCCGTGCACTCGTTTTACACCCCAAGAACTTCCAGAATCCATATTCTAACATGTCTAAACAAGAAACACACTCAGAAACGCAACACACAAGCCCACACGACCTCATGTGCTCGGATGAACCCGAGCACCCGAAACCCTAGAAAACGCAGAAGTGAAACCGAGCAAGAAATGGGTCAAACAAGGTTATCTACCTGCTAGAAGTAAGTATTCACAATGATAACCAAGATTTACCGGTGAAAACGCAAGAAAAGGAGCGGTTTTGGTGCTAGAATGGTGAAGAAGGTGAAGAAGAAGAAGATGAAGAAGATGGTGAAGAATGAGGGCTAGGGCTGGAAATGGGGTTTATATACCCAGCCCTAGTTTGGTAAAATGTTAATTTTAGTCCCTCCACTTTGCCCCCCGGGTTCCTAAATTTTATTTCGGTTGAAACGACATTAATTAGGCTTGTTTTATTAATGATGAAAGACGTAGTTAATGATATTTATAATTTAAAAATGGTTTTATTTGTAACATTAGGTTTATATAAAAATGGTGCATTCAATGATAACGGGGGCAATCTTAGAAAACGTTTTAAGATAATGACAATGCAAGCAACGATAGCACAATCATAAAGATAACCAAGCAAGCAAATATGATACCCACATAGATGGGTTGCAAAGGTGAGGAATGACCGATAACAAAAGTCAACCGAACACGTTAAATGACGGACCTTTGGTGACGGATGTCACACACCCCCATCTCCACCTCTTCCTGCAACACGCCAAAACCTCTTCATGAAACAGATCCTCACAAGGCCGCATATCAAGTGCTCAAATCCGTCAACTAAGCCTGCATCAACAAGTAAGACTGTGTCAAACTCAAATCGAAGACGGAGAAGCTCACTGGACTCCTCCGTCAAGCCGCCCGTACCAGCAGCGATCTCTACGATCGACCTACCAAACGCATGATCGACGACACCGAACAAGTGCTCGATAAAGACCTATCACTAGTGCTTAAATGCCATAATAGTAGTAGAGATGGGGAGTGTCGTGTGGTGGTGAAGATGGTGGTGACAGGAAAATTTGAAATTTAAGCAAACCTTAGTGAGAGTTTAACTGCAAGGGAGGAAGGGGGATTACGCTACTTACAATTCATTTCCTTAACCCCGAAATAGCAACTTGGTTATAGCTGACAGAAAGTAGAAAGACTCTAAACAAAAGGTACTGGACAAGCCCTTAGGGAATAATCTCTTTCTTATTATTTTTTGTGACTAAATATCTCTCTAGCCAGTTGGTTGGAGTTGGATTGAATCGACTTCGTCTTCTTCCCAACAATGAACATCGGGGTGGGGATGAGGCAGAAACACTTGCCACACATGATAATGCCACATTAGATAGAACAGTTCCTTATCAATGGAAGCCTTCGATGAAGAAGGTAAGTAAATGCTACTTAAGAAGCACAAGCACCCTTTTTTATTCACTAAGGATGAGATGGTGCAGGAGAGGGTCGATGATGACACTGTGTAATAACCCCTCCTCGACCCCAAGATAAGTCAAGGACTTATACAAAAATATAAGTGAAAATTTTTCTAAGTCATACGCCTGAACAATACCCATGCGCCTGAACAGTGCCCATGCGCCTGAACAGTGCCCATGCGCCTGGATAGTGCCCACGGGGCTAAGTCTTGGGCGGTTCAGCAGTGCCCAGACGTCTAAACAATTTTCATACGTCTGAACAGTTGCCATGCGCCTAAGTCCCAGACGTCCAAAGAGTGGTCATGCGCCTGAACAGTTGTCATGCGCCTAGAATTTTATTTATGTAATCGTGTATATAATCAACTTTTGATTATTTTCCACACTTATTTTACATTCAATATTGGTATTTAACCAGGTAGAGACTTATTTTTGTAAAGAAACTAACTTTTGTGTGATTATTTGGGAACAAATATAGTGTTCTCAACACTTAGACAAATCCGGATGCGGTTGTGTGCCCAAGCACATCCGCAGATTATACACATAATAATAACAATAACATGACACAAATAAAAACAAATAAAAATTTAATATTCTGCATGGCCGCTCATAACCCACCAACCAAATACCATCTGCGAAGTCTCAAAAAGCTAAAACCACACTACACCTAATATCCCACTTCTCTATACATGCAAAACCATCGATCCCCTTTCATATTTTCATATCTCTCTCTCTTTCTCTCGGTTTTTCTTTCAACCGAGACACACACACACACACAAATATTCTTGTTCAACTCAACAATCCGAAGAACAACAAGATTTCCGGCTGAGTTCGAAGATATTTGTTCATTCCTAACCTTCTAAACCCTTTCATACGTAAGTAATATGAGCTTTTATTGATTAAACTTTAATAAACTCATCCTTATCTTGATGTAAACTCTATTCTCACTTATCTAACAGAAAGCCCTCTGCTAGAACCTCATGTTTGTGGGACCATAACATCACACAAGGCATTAATCCATTAAACATGAATCTAGGGTCGATATACAAGGATTTCTGCCATGAAAACCCTCTTTTTATGCACTATGACACCATCCCTCATCTTGAATTATAAACCGTTCCACCCAAAGTTAAAACATGCTTTAAAACAATGAATGAACATCCTTATAACCTGATTTGAAAGTTGCAAAAGCAATTAGGTGATGTTAGGGGTACGGTTTATAGAATTACACAAAGGTAAAAGGTGTGAATCATCAAATAGACATAACATATGGGTGATACATACTAGACCCGAGAAAGATGGTATGTATCCAGTAGATTAGTGATGATTAAATGGTGGTGAAATTAGTAATAAAGGTTGAAAATGTAAAAAGATTGGTATATTGAGCAACACAAGCTTAGTTGGTGACCCGAAATATGGAATTAATCCTAGAAACAAGCCATAACATAAAGAACTTAGAACCTAAGAATTTTCAGGACTTAGAATAATCATGTTAGTAGTAGAAATTAAATTTGATGAATTTTTGGAGTTAATATGTACATTTCTACGAATTTATTTAACAAAAGTAAGCGTAACCGATAACTAGAATCTTGAGATTTAAATATCACCAAGTATGATCTGAGAATTTGGGGTTCTAATAGACTCAAATAGACTGCAAAAAGCTTAAGAAAATAATAGGGGTCAAAATTTTAAGGAGACAAACTTTGGGGTAGAAAATGTAAATTTTGAAACTCGAGGGGCCAAGAATGTAAATTCTGCATTTTCGTAAAATTTCAGCAACCTCATGACCAAAACTAAAATTGGGATTTTTTTAACATGTTAACAAACCCATAAGAACAATAAAACATGTTATACACGTGCCGAAACCCTAACTTTCCAAAATAGGAGACTTTTAACGTAAACTTTTAAGAAAAACAAAGCCACGTGCGTCTTTAACTATGAAATGACACTAAAATACCCTTCCATTGATCTAAGATTCCATAGCTTATTACTTGAATTATGATTATAGGGTGCTAGGACTTGAAACTATCTGTGATTTCGAAATCTGACTGATACTAAGGTGAGTTCTCGTGTTCCCCTTTTTACTTTTGTTTTGGGGATGAAGCATGCTCTTTTAAACTGAAACTCTTAATTGTTCTATTATATGATGCTTATGTTCTGGATTTTGATGATACCTGCTGATACTTGAATCATAATCATTAATTCTTTTGTGAACCGCTTGTTTTATATGGATATATCTATTTGGGGAATCCCCCACACACAGTGGCTTCCGGTTAGGAAAGGTACCCCACTGAGATCCTGAGGGATCGTTTGTGGCATGTGACAGGTTTTTATAAAATACTATGGTGAACCATCCGGCAGATATGGTACATTGTTTTGAGACTCAGTTTTCCCTTCGGGGTTAACCGGTACAACATATCTTTATATGAGGCTAGCCGAGACTGAGTGCTGGGTTGATTGTGACCCCACAACAGTGATAATTGATATTAAACTTTAACATGTGGACTTTAAGAGTCCCTTTTGTCTTTCTGGAACTTTAACCGCTTGAACTCACCAACTTTTTAGTTGACACAACTTTTTGAGCATGTTTCAGGTAACCCTTGATGGAGATCTAGTTTGACTTGGAAGACACATGGATGACTTAGCACCTTGACCTCATGGCATTATAGACTCTACTATGAACTTTTGAAAAATTTGTAATGAATGATACTTTAAATTATGTACTTTTGATGTGAAACAATTTGATGTAACCAGGCTAAGCTGTTTAGTCTCGGATTTCATTTAGGTTAACGTAATGCCATGTAATTTCTCTATTCGTGTGCTTATAATGGTTTGTTTCCGCTGTCATACTCGTCGCTAGTCTGTGACGTCCCACCCTCCTTGGGCCCGGGGTGTGACATACTGGGAAGCCCACTCAACCGATATTGGACGATCTTTGTAATTTACTCTATTTTTTTATTATGAGAGGTTTTGGTTTGCTTGTGAGCATATACACAACTTGAGCTTGTCCTTTATCTTGTGTGGTAGACTGGTAGGTATTTGCTTTTAGAATTGTTCAAGAAAGAATGTATTTTTTAGAAGTTTAAATTATATTAATTATTTTTCTATTTTTTAGAAGTTTAAATTATATTAATTATTTTTCTATTTTTTTCTCAATCTATTGCTTGTGTAGGGATTCAAAGTAAAAGTCAACTAATTTTGAGGAGTGATGACGTTGAAGGCACGTTTCATGTTCTTCCATGCTAGTTCTTGTCATCAAGATAATAACCATGATTATATTGTATATTTTTAACTTGAAATATACAATTAGATGCCATTCCATATAGTACATTGTTGAATGCTGGAGAATGAGCGAGGATGTTGATGCTATAGAAACATCAAATAACTCATGACAAATCCATAAATGTGCAACTATTGTATCATATCATCAAAATAAAGAGATGTGATTTAAACCATTGTTGCTAAAACGTTATTTGTACATGCATACACATGGATGAGGATTCTTCTAAGCTTGATAACAACAAAAGTTTCATACCCATCGAGCAGAAGAGAGATTTCGGTGGCCGCTAACCAACCCATATCATTACAATACGAGAGAGGGTGATGTTCCCATGAAGTGTCACCTAGATCACCGTACCACAACCATGACACACTAACACACACTCTTTATCAAAATTCAGATAGAGTTGATTTTAATTCCTCTAAATTTCATCATCTTTCAAACTTTTCAATCCGACGTAAAAACATCTAGGGAATCAAACAACCAAAAGTCTAATAACCCTAATTTTTTTTTAACGGCAAATGTACGACCCTGTTTCGGATGATAGGTGTTATCTTAGTCGGGCCCACCTATCCATTTCCCAGCCGGGACCGCACCCCCAACCCCTCAGGAGGAAACTCATTACTGAAAAAACCCGCTACCTCAACTCTAAGCATTTTACTCAGAGTGAGATTTGAACTCATAATTTTTATTTATTTACATACCATACCTACCCTAATTAAACCTTGTATTTTCTACTAAACATATCTTAAATGCACAATCATGAATCACCAAAAACAAGTTAGTAAGTTACATAAATCAACATACTCTAGCACCACATATCACTCTCAAACACAACCAAGACCAAAAGTCAAAACACATATCCAATCACATATCTTCTTCATAACAACATATACACTTGACAACACACAATCTTCAAAAACTCAAAATCAAAACCCAAGCCAAAAGATAGCAACACCAACACCAAACACAAACACAACACCTGCAAGCATCAACCCCGAAACAACCATGAGACCCTCCACAAACGCTTCGAACAGCAACCGAGCCACCTGCGCACAGACCAACGCCATCGACCCGGGTAACCCCAACCCCAACGCACCCACATTCTCCAGATCCGAACCCACCAACAACTCAAAACACCTCAAATAAAACCTCCAAACCGCACCACCGTATCGATCTCCATCACCGTCTTTATCTTTTGTTAGATCATATGCACCTCCTCCTCCGCCTCCGTCACTGTTCGATCCTTCTAAATTGAATGATCTGAATCGATTAGGGTGTGTTCTCCATGATTTGAGTCGTAAGTGAGTGAAATTGGGTGTTTCGATCGGTTTAATTCGGAACAATGGGTGGAGGGCTGTTTGTGGAGTTCGATTTGGGTTTGAAAATGGAGTTTGTGAGATGTGATGTGTGGGGAGATGGAGTTTGAGACCTAACACCATTGTTAGAGGTGGATGTTAACTGTGTGATTGCTATGTTTATTACTTTAATTGGGGTTTGATTAATAAATGGTGGGAATGTGGGATTCCTTTTGGTTTGATTTGTGATAATGTAAGTCCCTCGCGTATTAGATTTGTTGCATTTGTGTCCCAAGTGGTTAGTAAATACGTGTAATAGTTTACGTAAACCATATCAAGATATTGTCTGCTTTACCTCCGATGGATTGTCCATTGAGGAGCTCTTGTTTGTTAATGTTGTATAATAGTATAATACATCAACTACAAAAAATTACATCTTGAAAGGGACTAAATATTGCAACTTTATCTCGTAATCAATGTAAATGGATTAGAGACTCAAACTTGGCATTGTGACTTATCAACTTGATTTTATGGACGGTCTCTTTTTTTTAATATGAATCTTTTATCAGATCGAAGTAAATGGTTTAACTTAAAAGTTAAAATTGCCTGGTATCAAATCTTATAATGTTACATGTTTGAAAACTTGTTTCCTTATTTATACAATTATACAAGACCGTTATCTCTCTTTTACATACAATTATATTTTCTTCAAAAATCATCAATTAGTATGTTACAATTTACCTACTAATAGTGTCAACTCAACGGTCTTAACCCATGCTAAAAGTTTCAGATTCCAAATGCTCAATAAAACACAAACCACGAAACCAACAGTCTTGTCTGGTTCGATTTTATTTACTAATTGTTTGATTTGGTTAGAATTATTAAAACTTGTTATTGATGGTATGACCTAAAAACCATTAAAATCGGATGGTAAATACTCATATAAATAAATCATTTTTGAAAACATTTGATCGAACACACCAAGATCATCTTTTACAATACCACACTTCACCGTTGTGTAGATCCTGTTGTTCTGCACGAAAGAATGAAAGATGTAGAATAGTGGGAATTCTTGAGGACCAATGTAAAACAAATTCTTGAAGTTTAGGTCAACAATTGAAAAGTAAAAAAGTGGAAACAAAAAGTCAAAAAGAAGAAACAAAATGACAACAGTGGGAAAGGAACCCAGGAGTCCAATGACATTTTGTCCCAACGCAAACGCACTTCTCAACCATGCTATGAGATCCATTAGAAACACGACACGTGTAGAGCTGTTGTCTTGTTTCTGTATTATACTGCATACCTTAAACAGAAAGGTAGCCAATGTGGGCTAGCGCAAATAGCATTTGACAAGGAGGCTTTGTGTTTTAGAGGAGGGTCCTGGGTTTAAACCCAAAAATTAATGTAATTTGGTGTAATATACGGGTAAGAATCGTTTTTCGTTCAAAAAAAACCAAAAGGTAACATGATAGTGGGATTATGTTAATTTTAGAATAAATTAATTCAGTCTATGTGATTTGATTTAAACAATCTTTTAGTCCAATAATTTTACTTTAGTCGAAACCCGATGGGTATGCTGAAACCTGCAACATACGGGACGAGTATACTCGAAACCCGACGGGTATTGGGCCGGGTATGAGATTAGTTTTAAATTTTTTCGTAGTTATGGGACAGGTATGAGATTAGGTGATATTCGGCCCGGTTACTGAAAACACATATCGGTTTATTCGAACATATACCTTATGTTATTTAATTTTTTTTATATCAAAGGAAAATGTATTGACTTTTTTGGATTATTAAATATGTATATTCGATATAAAACTTTATGACATGAAATTTTAAAAGCATTTAAAGATACTTGTATTTTAGACGTAAAATTTTTTAGATACTTAAATGTTGTAAGCACCTTGTTGTAGCTATTTTTTATGTAAAATTTTCAAATAAAGACGATGTCGTGGTTTTTATTATAATAAAATTGATAGATATGATCATATTTAATATTTAAATTGGTATACATAAAAATATAAAAATAGAATTGTATAAAATACCTGATGCGTATTAGTCAACACTCACGAGAATGGCCGTCATCCGATACTAATGGGTATACCCAATATCTATGGGTATGCACGATACGCGACCGGTAATTACCCGACCAATACCCGACAAGTGATGGACCGGGTATGAGATAAGATCTCAAAACCGGCCTTGGGCCTTGGATTATCACTACCCGGCCCGAACCCAGCCCATTGCCCTCCCTACTCCCTCCCTCTTATTAAAAAATTCAAATAAACTAATCAAGAGCAGGATGGCTCAATCTTATTGAGACATAAATGAAGTAAATATCTGAGGACTTTTTCTATGTGGGCTTCATTGCTATAAACTTGATTTACACTTTCGATTTATATTTGGCATGAAAGTTACTAATATGAAACTTATATTAGGAACTTAATCATTTTAGCAAATAGGATACCTAATCTAGTCTCATAAAATTACTAAGAAGAATCAAGAAACAACATACAGATAATCAAGTCTCTGCAAATTCAATTGATTAACATACAACAATCTGATTTAATTATGTGTTTAGTTCAAAGAATACTATGTTTAGTTCTAATACATTATGTATGATTCAGCAAGGATGCATATTTGCATCAAAGGGAGCTTTACAATAGCCCATCAAGAACTCATAATTATTTTAAAAATTGTATATTATGATTTTTGTCTCTATGCTTTGTCTAAAGTAACTCTATTAGTCTACTAGTGTTTTTTCCTTTCAGTATTAACTAAATTCACACCATCATTACACTAACTTATTACTTGAAAGGGTAAAAGCTATTAATTCTATTCCTCAATTTACAATCATTTTGAGATTGTGTTTCAACTAATAAATGATGTATAACAAACTGCTTTTAGGCCATTAGGGTTATAGCCTGGCGGCAAGAGGCAAAGTCTATAAAAAGCAAAATTAAAATTCGAACCTTATAGTGAGTCGTTTAGGATACAGTTTACAAGTAGTCAAGTAGTGTAGGTTACCGTTTGAAAAATAATAACAAACAGATGAAGAACAACAGCTATGGATAGTCCTAAAAAGTAGAATCAAATAACAAACAGTAGAAGTAATTAAAAAACTTTACCTTACAACACAATCAACCAATTTTACCATGTGTTGCATCAACTAGTGTAATAGGATATAGGTTAACAACATAAGTTGAAACAATGTCAATACAAAAAGTCAACTTTCTATGTATGTATACAATTCTAGCAAAAACAATCCACTTAGCAAACCCTTTTGACTTTTAAATATTTACAAATACTATAGTAGACCTAAACAAACAAATTCCTAAAAAGATGACATCAACCTTCACATCTCTGACACTTTACAATCACTAAAATGCTGCAAACAATGATTACATCTACGAGATCTAAACATCCGACGGGGTGTCAAATTGTTTGTTCACTGGGTTTTTCGAGCAAGATGGCGCATTATCGTTCATGTTTGAGCTGCTTGGTCCTGCTTCTTGTATGTGGTTAGTTGACCGTGGTTGACTATCCGTGGTGAGATTTATTCTATGACTATCGTCCGTTCTTGATGAGAATCTGTCAGCTGAACTGACCATGCGTTGCATTGGGCACTGTCTGTCGAATATGTCAAGTAACGAGACTCGACAAACAGGGCATGTGCAATGTTGCTGCAGCCATATGTCGATGCATGATGAATGGAAAAAGTGCCCACATGAGGGCAAAATGCGAATTGTATCTTCCGCACGGTAGTCTGAAAGACAAACTATGCATCTACAAGAATAAAAGAATATGTCAGAAAGAAGTGACTTTACAAGAAATGGTCAAAAAGTCAACGCACCCCATTGACCAAAACTTCTTTAAGATGGAATATGTTGGATAATACGCTGTTGATAACTTCTAGTTAAAGAGAATTAAGTATTAGTTTGACATTTTGACTTTGCTTTCAATATAATTCACATAGTTGATCCATTGAAGCAACCAAATAGTCAAGAACAAAGCATAGCTTTCAATTTAGAGAAAAACAATTTCATTTAAAAAAAATTGACCTTTCCAAGTCAAACCAATCATTCTTTGTTTTGCAACTTCAAAACTGTAGTGGGAATAATAAGTTCTTGCAAAAATGTTCAATGACACTACAAAATCTTCATAATACAATATACAATTTGTGTTTCGCTCGTTTTTGTAAATCATTAAGACTGATTTTGACCTTTCATTCAAAAAATAAATCATTAAGACTGATTTTGACCTTTCATTCAAAAAAGTTTTGACCTTTCAATCAGACCGACCCTTTTTTGTTTTGCATCTACGAGTTTTTTGTGGGATATAAGTTATTAAAAGAAAGTTGAAAGTATAAAATCTTGACAATATAAGATAGAACTTGTATATTGCTTGTATTTATTAATCATAAAGATTGATTCACTCATAAAAGTTTTCACCTTTCCAAGTTAAACTGATCTTTTTTTTGCAACTTCAAAATTGTTGAGGGATATAAGTTCTTACAGGAAAATTAAATGGCATTATAAAATCTTGATAAAACATAATAGGATTTGTACTATTGTATTTATAAGCCATAAAAATTGATTTTCTCTAGTTAAATAGACCAAGAACCTAAAAACCCGTATACAATCTCACTCATTATCTCCTGCAGTACATTCTTGCAAGTAAAAACGCATTCATATGTAAAACACAAAGCAAAAATGCAAATTTGGCTAGCATCCAGGAAGCATTGATCTCTTTACGAATTTTAATTCAGTTAAAACAGTTAGCTTCAAAAAGTCTACTTACTGAGCATCTTTAGCGCAAGAAAAGAACGGGTCGCTGTACTTCTTTGTAGGGAAGCTTGCTACATCAAAAGGTGCCTCACCACGCATGCCACGCTCCCGCTTCAACACAAAAAAGCAAAAAAGTTATCAAAGATAAAGTGTGAACCATAGTCAAAAGTTAACACCATGAAACACAATCATCTGAGCCTATATCAACTAAGAAAATAGAAGAATCAATGAAAAACATAATTGAAAACACTCATAAGCCCTACACCAGAGCAGGGGTGGTAATTTCTAAAATAATCAGATTTTGGTTGTCATATCTAACGCAATTTATAAAAAGGTCATGTTCGGGTTAACTTGTACATCCCCTTAATAAAACAATTTGACCATAAAGCTGTTTAAAACATGAACTTGTTAAGATTTTTGTAATACCTCTAAGGTTCTTTTAAAAAAACATGAACTTGACCCCGGTTGAGAAGAAAACTTATTAACGACCCGGTCAAAAAATTTCCGGTTGCCACCTGTGTTTTGGTTCAACGATCAACCCACCAACCCGACATAATTCTCATCTCCACACAAAATAATCTTTTGGTATGGTTTTTTTTCATTTTAAAGCTGCTACAGATGGATGAGAAAACAAAACTATATGCTTAATCTAATAGTGTTAATCAGTTATCTACTGTTATACCAATATCTTTACCAAAATTGCCAAAGACAATACTGTTTATCTTTTTGGAGACACATGTGTGTTTAAATTTGGGGAATTTATACACCAATGGATTGAATAATAACATGTTTGATTCACCAATGGAGTTAAATGTACGATCAAACCACACAATTAAGCTTTCAAACAGCTATACAGATCAAACAACAGAGATACTTACAGCGTTGAGATCAGATCTAGAAGACATACGAAGAGCTCGTCTTGAAGATAAATACTGAATACGAGCACATATAAGTCTCGTACACACGAACACGATGAACATCGTACTCACTGTAGATCCAATTACAGTCATCACCAAATTAACCCCAGTAGACATAATTTCGATCGACCCACAAACCACCCAATTGAAAACTCTGAATAAACTATCGATTCAACAACCCTTATGCGTTACGATCACACCATCATCATCAAATTAAACCCTAGAATTGTAAAATCGTGTAATGTTTTGCTGCTATTGTCTCTCTTGAACCGATTGGCACTCTGAATTCGTCTGTTCTCAAATCGTTGACTCCATCTCCTCGAAATCTCATTGTTTGACTCATAGACAAACGTTGAATCGAGGGATTTGAGGTTTTGTTGATGTTGGGTGGAGATTGTTTGAAGATCGATTGAAGATTGTGGTGGGTGATGATGAAAAGGATCTGCAAGAATTAGTGGGATGGTGATTGGGTGAAGAACTGAGGACTGCAAAGAGGCAGTGAATTGCAAGTTTGCAACAATGAAAACGGTGGAAATTAGAGTTGACAAGAGATTTTAAATGCGGGTTTTAGCATATAATTCACTATTTGGTTTCGAATCCGAGACTAAGGGTGCTTAAAAATATTCGAATCCGAAATATCTGATGTCCGAACTTCGAATGTTCAAACTACGGATGTCGCAAATTCTGGATTCGGATTTAGATAGTGAATTTGAGGATTTTTGAATATTTCGGATATCCGAATTATCAAAACATTTTTATAAAAATTTACAAATATTAAATATTAATTAAATATTTTGGATTTTTCATATATTCGGATATTTTAATAAAAACTTCGTATATATGAAAAGACTTCAGTAAAAATAATTATATTTTTATAAAATTTAGAGTTAATTACACAAATAGTCCCTGTGGTTTAGCGTGTTTCCCAGGTTTGGGTACTAAACTTTTTTAGTAACAGGTTGGGGTATTGTATTTTTTATTTGGCAAATTGGAAATAAATAATCCAATCTTTATCAAATTGGCCATTAATAATCCCACCTCAAGTATTTACCAATATTGGTTCAACCTTTTTCATCTTTTTTGTTTTATGGTCCCCCGTTAAAAAAACCCTAACGGAGTTAACTCCGTTATTGGTAAATACTTGAGGTGGGATTATTAATGGCCAATTTGATAAAGATTGGATTATTTATTTCCAATTTGCCAAATAAAAAAACGCCAAGTCACCAAGTCACCAAGCCACGTAGGAGAGAGTTAACTCCGTTAGGGTTTTTTTAACGGGTGACCATAAAACAAAAAAGATGAAAAAGGTTGAACCAATATTGGTAAATACTTGAGGTGGGATTATTAATGGCCAATTTGATAAAGATTGGATTATTTATTTCCAATTTGTCTTTTTATTTTGTAACGACTTTAGGTATTAAGGCTAACTTTCGTTAGTTTTTTCGTTAAATCAAGGGTATTTTAGTCTTTTCAAATCAGTGGACTAATTTTACAATTTAGCAAACTGAAGGGGCCATTTGTGTAATTAACTCTTAAACAAAAGCTTGAAACCCAACCCCACCATCCCACCCGTTGGCCCCCCTTAAACAACCACCACCGCTCCAATCCGACCACCACTCCCCCTCCGTCACCATCTGCCCACCACCGCCATCATCGCCACCATCGCCATCTGCCATCTGCCATCTGCCATCGCAAACCCTCTTCCCACCGTATGATGCCGGTGCGTCGACGCCACCGGAGCCGCCGCTTTTTCCACCGCTGGAGCAGGGGCCAATTTGGGTGCCTCCGATTCCACCACAGGTGAGGTTTTCATATCAGCTTTATCAGACTCCACAACTACCACCGACTTACCTTTTGAGAGCTTATCGCCTTCCGATTTAACCCCTAGACGATCTTCCCCACTGTCATTGTCGAGCTTAACGCCGGCATGAAGATCTCGCGGATCTTGGCCTGAATTTTGGTGGATTTCCAGTGGGTGGAGGCGAAAGACGGAGAATGACGGTGGAGGGAGGTGGAGGGAGGTGGTGGGAGTGAAGGGAGATGGGATTTCGCCTGGTGGCCGGTGGTGGTGGTGGAGGTGGTGGGAGTGAAGGGAGATGGGATTTCGCCTGGTGGCGGGCGGCGGTGGTGGAGATGTTTGGTGGTGGTGGTAGCGGATGAGGGAGATGGGTGGGTTAGGTTTTTTATTTTTGAGTTAATTACATAAATGGTCACTATATTAAGATATAAGTTACATAAATGGCCCTAAAAGGGTACTTTGGTCATTTTACCTTGATTTAACGATAAAACTAACGGAAGTTAGCCTTAATACCTAAAGTCGTTACAAAATAAAAAATACAATACCCCAACCTGTTACTAAAAAAGGTTAGTACACAAACCTGGGAAATGCGCCAAACCACAGGGACTATTTGTGTAATTAACTCTAAAATTTATTAAATAATACAATTTTTTTAATTAGGATATCCGAATCCGGATCTGAAATTTCGGATTCTTATATGAAATCCACTATCCAAAATTTGAATATCTGAATTTCAGATATACGAATTTGAACACCCCTATTGTAAACCGTTTAAACTGGTCATCAGTTTTATTTTACAATCAGTTTATTATTTGAACTTTTAGTTGATCGGTTCTAAACGTTTCAAACCGGTAAAGAAATTGATTGGTTTATGATTTATATTAAAAACATAAAAGTAATTACATTTCAGAATTTTTTATTACTTTATTAAACTATCTAGTTTTTTATATCATGTTTACTTTAAATAAGACTGAGTTAATTCATTTATTTTGTAATTATTTATTTGGTCTGAACTAGGTTTACTATATCTATGAATTGATTTGTTCGATTTTGTATATTTTATGCTTTCTTATAAAGGTACAATAATTTCAATCGTTAATACAAATCGGAATCAAACCATTAGTAAAACTTCGGTTTGGTTTGGTTTGGTTTGGTATGAATATTCAATTGTTTGGTTTCCTTGTTGACGACCACAAAGCGTTACTAAGGGTTAGGCTTGCGGTTTGACTTAAAAATAGTTAAAACCAAACACTTTATTAAATATTATGCCTTTGTTTCATATAGAGTCATCGGTATCAATTTAACTAGGCACACTTTTGAGGAGTGATATAAAACAAGGACTTTGGGTCCTCACTTCTGTAGAACCTCATGATTCTAAAGAAAAAAATTATATATAAGTAAACTGGGCTTTGTGCTTTGAAATAAATTTAAGGGTTAGGAAATTCGGTCTAGTAGTCTGAAATAGAAACTAAAGTCGAGAAATCTAAACTCGAAGCGTCACCCTACCAATTTGTATCGAAATAGTCAAACACTTAGAAAAATCAACCGAATCCACAAAGCCTTTAAACAATGAAGGTCACATTTTTGAACCGATAAACCTTTCAATTAGACTTTAAAGTTCACGAGCGACGGGTTTCGTTTGCACCCGTATAAGAGAACCAGCGTATCGTGCTCCTAGCTCAATTGATTCAATCATACTTGATTTTTTGTTACCATTTAGTTATACATTTTTTGTTACCATTTAGTTATAATTTTCTTCTCTCTTAAAACAATACACCATTCTTGCCCTTTTGGACTTTGATAAATATCTTTGGGAGCTCAAAGTGGACGTCTTAGTCATGATTATGTGTTCCCATGAACTTAAAGATGATGAAACATGTGATCCTATCTTTTGAGTAATCATTAGGTCCAATTGTGTTTATAATCATTTCATTTTGAATATATATTGTTAAACTTTATTGTACGGATAAACACGCACTTTGTATTTTGTAACTGTTTTAGATTTAGTATTATCACATTTGTGCTATAAATTTTATAGCTGTTTTTTGAGTTTAGTATTATCACATTTATGTGTTTCAGGATTTGAATCTATAATCTTTTAAACTATAATATTTTATTATTAGAGTGCCTCCTTAGTGACAAATATAGTGTCAATTGAGGGTTATGACCCTTCCCGTATGTAAACAGCAAATAAAAAAACTGATTATACGAAAACAAAAAAAAAAACAAATATTAAGAAAAAGTGTGAAAACAGATTGTCGGATATAATAGCTTTGATAATCTAATATATTGGTCGGTTTTAGTCACATATGTTTATAAAAGCTAATTAATTGAACCACTAAAAACATAACCAATATGAGCCATTAAATTACTCAATCAAAAGTTTTATTGTATTTTCGAAAGGAAATAAGTATCATTTACCGAAGGAACACGCAATTTCAACATATATTAAGGCCATAATATCTGTTTATTAAACTTGATCCAACTCTTTATTAACGTGCTTAACCGAACCATTTTATACACTAAATTATAGTGGAACCAAAACAATGATACACACTCCTGCTGTCCGCCATCCCTTTACGAAACCAATCTCCGAAGACGAAGGAGTCCCGAAGATGGAAACATAGACAAGCTTAAAGACAGTGGAGACTCAACTAAAAAGAGTATAAGTTATGCAAGTTAGCAAGTAGGCATGAATAAAGATAGTAGTTGTTTGAAAAGAACATGATTGAAATCAAAATACTTCATGAAGCAACTAGTACACAAAATGCGTACCCCTATGATCGCTCCTTGCTTCACAGCTTTCACTCTCATGCTATCGGAGAGAATCAAAGCATTAACATCAGACTATTTACAAAGCTACACTCTTATGCTATCTGCAAACAAGTCCAATCAGCCACCAGATTAATTTTTATCCATTCTTCCACAATCTTATTTTATCTCTAATGTTACGATACTCACTCACACAAACATATCACGTTATACCCAAAGAGAATGTTTTCATACATATAACGCCCCAAAGAATTAAACTTGTAGTGCCCCTAGAGAAGTGCAAGTTCGAATGCGCAACCAAACTGCCACGATATGTAGCTTTAGAAAGAAGCGTTGGTGACTGGTGAGAGCTTTGTAAAAGGTTTTGAACCTAAAATAACATAATAATACTAAGTCGAAGTTAATTTTAAATTATAAAATGAGGTAAACAATATTTGTTAATAATATATGAATCTAATCTATAAAGACCAATAGAACATAATGTGGTATAATATTTGTTGAATTTCACTCGAGAACACACTTAGTCACTTATTAAAATAAGACTCAAGGGCTTGATGGTAGATTCTTCTTTCTAGAGGAAGTTATGCAGCTGGATTTGGAGAGTGTGCTACGATTTGCTACCGATTTTTTTAATTCTTTTTTATTTTCATAATTGGTTATTTATTTGGGATTTGTTAATAATCTAATAGGGAGAAAGTAAAAAGAAAAAGAAAATTCAATTTACTTAGTCATTTAAACCGATTTGTTGCCTTTGATTATTTTTTAAATTTGAGAAAATTGCACAAAGGGTCTCATGGTTTGATCATATTAAAGGGAAAATGAATGTGCCACGTGTCACGGTGTCAGCGCCATATTTATTTTTATCATACTTTTCACGCTTCTCTCTCCTATTAAATATTAATTAACAATTAATAATAATAATAATAATATTTTATTTTTACATTATAATTATAATTAGTTTTTTAATAAATTAAGAAAGATATCTTTTTATTAATGTTATTTCTATAAAAATAGTTTTTTGTAAAAAGATTTTTTTCTAAAAAATAAACTATTTTTACATAATTTTTTAAAAAGTTTTTCAAAAGTAATTTTTTTTATCAAAAGAAATAATTAAAATAGGGAGTTATAGCAAGGACATTTTTAAAAATAAAAAAATTTTAAAACGTTATTCTTAAACAAAATGTTTAATTTATCTTTGAAAAAAACAAAAAAAATAAAAAGTTCATATTATTGTTTTATTACTTATAGTTATTAATCATACGTAATTCCAATGATATCATGTCTTAATATATTATTTTATAATTAATAAATTTGACTATGTTATTTATTTAACCGTGTAATACATGGGTTTACTAAAGCTAGTTGATATGGATAAAAGAAATAACGTCTTGATACAATAACATTCACTTAGATTAATCAAGAACTTAACGTGTAGTCTAGATTATTATTATTGTTTTCTATGAGGGTATTTGGTGTAGCAAAAATGTTTATAAAGATTATGTGAGAAATGACAATACACTATGCATAAATATTGCACATTACATTATATTGCTATATGACAATACACTATGCATATATATTGCACATTACATTATATTGCTATATGACAATACACTATGCATACATATTGCACATTACATTATATTGCTATATGAATTTCGGAAAATAAAATTAGTCTTAACGTCAAGTCAACTAGTCTAGTCATGCCAAACCTCTAGAATAATTATGCTACTTGTCTTTATCTCATCACTTGTATCCCTTTTCATCCAAATTAGTGGAATGTATGATTAATTACTTTAACTTAAAATAAATAATAATGATAAAGCTACGGTGGTGGAAGTTTGAAAACCCACTTATACGCCAAATATAAACATACAATACTTAAAAAATTTGATTAAATACTAATCGGTAAATGATTTAATTTTAAAATATATTTTTTATATATTTAAATATTAATTATATATATAAAATAGAATGCAAGTTTGAGTAACCACTTATATGCCAAATATATACATACAATACTTAGAAATGATCAAAGATTAATCGGTCAATGATTTAATTTTAAAAATAAAATTATTTATAAAATAGAATGCATTAAAAGTTGATTTGGATTAACCTGCTTCAGTATGTAATTTAACTTTTTATAAATTTTATAATTTATTTTGACTTATTTTGTTAGATCCACCAAATTCTATTCTAATTAATCCACTATGTCGGTGGATTGTTTTGGACTTTTTTTTATTTTTTTTTGATTTTTTGATTTTTTTTCGTTAGATAGTATATAGGTGGGGATTTTTTTTTATTTTTTTATATTATATATAGCAAAACTGAGACATGTAAGGGTATCTAGCTTGCTGACTTGTGAGCTCTTTCACTATACATAAGACCCGGGTTCGAGTCTAAAATTCAATATACTTTGTATGCTTTCTTAATTAATTCATATTTTAGTTTTTCTTATAATAGTAGTAGTTCAAATTACATCTATCTTAAAAAACTTTATTATATAATATTACGTGTATATTTTTACGTGTAAATTTTATTTGGAATGAGTTGGGTCAAATATTATAATTTTATTTCGTTGGTATAAACTCGAGTTACTCTATGTTTTGATGTAAATTTTGCTAGGAAATGTGTTAAAGCGAATGTAATCTATGCTTTATCATGTCGCCTATGTCTTTCCCGCACTTGCTTATTTTGATGTATATTTTGAGTTGTTATACGTTTTAGCGTAAATTGTGTTTGAAATATAGTCGATTTAAATAAAATATGTTTTCATTTGATGGTACAAATTCGTGTTACTCCATGTTTTACGTAAATTTAGTTCGGAAACAAGTTGAGTCGATTATATTTTATACTTGATCATGACACGTACGTTCGCCGACGCCGCAGCAACGCGCGGCGAGTAAATTACTAGTTATTTTTATTCTTTAATATCTTACTACAGAATATATGTTGGCGTTCTTTCTTTATACATTTAAAATCAGACCTTGAACTCTAAAAGTTAAATAAATTGAATGTTATGACCGGAATACAAATGTTTGTATAAAATTTAACTTGCATGTAAAAATGTTAATTTAAAATGTTAAATTGTTTATAAAGATAATTTGATTCTAACAACCTCTAATTTGGTCAAAATTTTGTCGTTGTTAAGGTGTGTTTTGAATATGATATTACAATCATAATTTTATGTTATTTATATATCTGATCAACATCAAAAAAAATTTATAACAAAAGAAGTTATAAATTTATTGTAAATTTATTCTTTTTGAAGCATGGGATTCTACTTAAAAGCTAAAAGTTAAAAAATAAACCCGGAGCAAGCCCATAATCACTAATTTGAGCCCATAGCCCGTTATTAACAAGGAACTTGAGCTTTGTCAAATTGAGCCCATGATCCACTACTTTTGCTCTGTGATTTTCAGTGTGTGTATACATTGAGAACTTTTAAACACTATTAGAATTAATTCTACTAAAAACATTAATTCTACTAACACTCCATTTGAATTAATGTTTTTGAAATTGTAACAAAAGTTATTTTTTGTAACGAGTTATGTTTATATATTTTTACTAGGGTATAACCCCATTGTTACACAGGTCGAATAAAAAATATTAAATAGTTTTAATAAAAAGTTATAAATTATAAAGGTTATTTTAATATAAGATACAACTGAAATTAGTATGAGTAATTACTTTGACTAATTGATGAAAAAATTTTATTATTTCTTTCGATTTAAAAAATTATTGCTTTGATAAAAGTTTCATCTTTATCGATATTTCATTGTTTAAAAACTCCGGGTTTGTATTGTAAATTTCTTATATAAAACTTTTATTTTATAAATGAATGATTTTAAAATAATTTCATTATTTAGATAAGTTTTGTTGTTTAAAAAAAATCATAGTTTTAGAAAAATTTGTTTTTGAAAGAGTATATTTGTTTAATCAAAATACTTAGTTTTTATTTAATAAAAATGTCTTTTTAATATTATTGATTCAATAAGAACTTAGATTTATAATATAGAGAGAGAAAGAGAAAGATTTGAAAATTAGTAGTTTGATTTTTTAAAATAAAATAAATAGTTTAGGCGAGAAAATAAATGGAAGGGTGAATGTGGTAATGACATGAGTCAAAAACTGTAAAGAATTATTAGGGTACGACTGCATCGTTTATATTTTTATCAAACCCTTGTTTGATTATAATCCTAATATATATGTTAATAGATGACAAGTTAATTAAGATACAAGGAACGGTCTATGTACAATTATTTATGAGAGTATAAACTTATATTGTATTTGCTAGTAAATAGAAACCAAGAATATATATGTTAGAAGTCTAGCTTTTTGAAACTTTGATTTAGTAGCATAACTATGAATTCGACAATGATCTATACATTTATTTGTATCAAGTATGAGCTTTGATTCAGACACACGTACAATCAAATAACCCAACATAACTTATTTAACTAGCTTTCATAAATAAGTAAGACGGGTTACCAAGTCAAAATGAGCTGCCTTGTTGTAAATAAATGTGTGAGCAGTTCATAAACAATTTGTATTAAATTGTAGATGCTTAAACAGTTTGTTCAAATAAATGATTTATTGTTTTAATTTCAAACAAATTAACTTATTTCATTTAATTACAACACAAACGTATTATCAGCTTCACTGGTCATGAAAGTATGGAATAAAAAACACCGCGTCTTTTAGATGACCAAAATAAATGTGCTACACTTTTTGTCTATGACAATATGACATTACAAGACAATGAACCTTCGAGAAATTATAAAAATTAAAGTGTCGGGCTTACGTTATCTTCAATATTGTAGCATTTATGCTTATCATCTTAATTCCTATAATTTAACAAAAAATATTATTTTTAAATGTATTGCTCAACTTTTAAAACCTTCCCCGAAGGCATTCCTTGTATTTATTCATATTTTAATTAAATAATACTTTTTTATATATTTTTATTAATTTTTAATTTTCTTTCACTCACAAAAGCTATAAAAAAAACTAGATATATATGGTGATTAAAAATGACCCCAACATGATCGAATATTATAGTTTTCCTTAAAAGTTTAGGAATTGAGATAAGGATGTGCAATCTGATTTAAAATAAAAAAAACACAATTTTTTTTTTATTTCTTTAAAAGTTTTGTCTTTAAGCATTCAACAAAAAATTCCCAATTATAAATAAACGAGCATCATTGACACATAACCAACTTTATTGCTTGCAGGAAATTGTACAATTTTGTTGTTTTTGAAAGAAACCGATTGCTAACGAAATATCCTTGATACGTCGTCACTAATTTTAATGATAGGATTTTGGATTGATAGATAGCTGGATTTCAGCTGGTAAAACCTTTACAATTTTATTTGTTGGTATGCATTTAACTACTTATAGTAATGACAACTTTTTTTAGTTTATTTGGTTTATCCAACTTTATGCAACTAATTTCTAGGTGTATAATTTACTTATATCTTCAAAAGATTTATAAAATATAAAATGTTTAATTAATCAATATTAACGATATATTATCAATAACAGACTCTGTCATTAGAAGGCCATTAGCATTCTCTTGAAAACAATCACCTAGAAGTGTTTTACAAAACTTGTTGGTAAACCAACGATAAAAATGTCAGCCGATGATTCTTGACGAATTCTGTTGGACGAACGACTTTATATTTAATAGTGTAGTAACTTAGTTATGTTTATATAATACTTGAATCTAGTCGGATCGACCGTAATTATAATTTATCTTTATATAATTATAAGAAGTTAAAAAAATAATTTAGTTTTGAAATGAATAAAATAACGTTCATTTATCTTGGAATAAATTTGTTCTCTCGAAATTTTATTTTTTCCATGTTATTATCAACATATATGATATATCTAATACATTAAGATACAACTGTCTAAAATTGAAATGGCACAGAGATTAGAGCTATTATATTTCATCTATCTTTACTTTTAAATGTCTTATAGTATGTTTTCAAAGTAATGATATATGTTACTAACTTTTCCTCGTAAGTCTTTAACTCATTCTCTTAAAAGGAGTGACAAAAATAAGTAACAAAATCAAGTAATCTAGAATAATGTTTATTTTCTATTTTTCAGCTAAATTTAATATTATTCCTTCTTCTATATAGAACACTTATCTTTAAAAATTATATAATCTAAACTTTCACATCTCATATCACATATGAGGCTGCTTGTCAACTAATATATGATGATATTTGTTGTTGTTTTTCCCTAGCTAATTAACTTTTTTTCCTAACTAAAACCATTTAAACTTTAGGATAAAATCAATGTATTCTTATCCCGACATGGCTATAACTTAAAACTTTTTAGTTGTATATCGAGTACATTACTTACCATCAAGACGTTTACTTTAAAACACTAATTAACTATTGTCTCGTCTCATTTATGCTCTTTTCCCCAATTTACTTTCATGATTTTTCAACATTTATTCACAATTTTTCATCTCTTCACACGCTTTTGAATTACTTTGGTTATTTTGTCAATATTATCCAAATTCTTATTTTCAGGGGCTTTTTAAAAATTTCTGGCTAAGGCTTCATGAGTGGGTTTACATTACTTTTATGTTCTAGAAATCGTACCTTTTGCAAACGTCATTTTGTCTAGATTTCAACTTCTTATATTTTGCCTTTCTAGATAACACTTGTTGAATTACAAGTAATCTTTTATAATTAATGAATACATTATAGGTGATAATCATGTCTAATATTAAAATATGGATTAATTAATAATCAAAAATATTTTTAATTGACCACCTTGGACATGTAGTCAAATATTACTATTTGTTTTTATAAATAATTTATTACTTAATTTCTTACCTAATTATGTCGAATAATCATTGTTTTATAGTCCAGATGTATGCCTCTTTTTCCATTTACAAAGACAAACATCTATATGAGTATATAGATTGGCTCACAAACTCGTTACAAATTACGTTATGAGCAGAATTATAAGTAGAATTAGAAGGGTGACTATTAAGTTAACCGTTCAGTTTTTTTTAATAAGGAATTTATCACGGTCATTCTTCGGTATGACTTTTTAAATTAATTGCTCAATAGTAGTACGTTTGAATCGATAAACGTGTTTCTATTGTTACTTTTTATATGTAAATCTATGATTAGTGATCCCTATAATAAGTCACCCAATAATACACCGGAGCCCTTTTGTTTTAATTAGTTTGATTTTTAGTTTTCCTTTTCTTTTAAGTGTGTCTTTCATGAATAGACACGTAATAAGTTTGGAACAAAAATAAAAAGAAAAGAAGAAAAATAGGTCGTAAAGGACCACCTAACTTTTCAAGGATTTCGTTAACTTGGTCCTTATTGACATATCTTAATGTGTGTTTAATGTCTTTTAAATTCTTTATAAACACTGAAAAACTCAATTAATATTTGGTCTTTGTATCCAGGCTAGCTCAATATCTCTGAGGCCTAAAGCAAAAAAATTCACGGGACCGTTATCCATATATATTCTTAAAAACCTTTGTCTCGAACTAGCGACATAAACAAACTTATTTATAGTTGTTGGAAACAACTTAAAATTTTTTAACAAAATCAGTTATTAAAATACAGATTAAATGAGAAACAAGTAGCATTAGATTAAAGTAAAGAGAAAAATAAATGGAAAATATAAAGATATCAAATTGGTAAAAGAATAATAGTTGATTAAATCAATTGAGCATAAATCAAAGATCATACAATAATAGTTAGTAGATTAGGTAATTAAATGCAAGAGAGAATTTAGTTAGAGTTAATTTCAATTTTGTTTTCTAAGGTTTGACTAAAATAATTATTTTTCTTCAAAAGATTAAAAACATAAAATTACCTTTAAAAGTTTCATATTGTTGTTTTAATTTCACTCTAAAAGTTTCATTATTTTAACTAAAGTTGAAACAACTAATGAAACTTTGGACTGAAATTGAAACAAATTATAAAATGTTTGAAGGTAAATTGATGTATTTAATCTTTGAAGAAAAATGATTACTTTTAACAAAGCTCAAGCAGTAAAATAGAACTTAACTCATTTAGTTATGATGAACCTAAAAAAATCGTTATCAGTGAACAATCGGTGGATTTTTTTAACGAATCATGTTTTGTAAAACAACTTCGATAGACCTTCAATCATTTTGTTTTCCTGCTCACTTATCTTTAAAAACACAAATATTTATTGAATTACCACATATATATTCAGCTTAGAATATAGATAAACGTAATTTTTTCTTTTTAAATTTAGGGGCAGATGCTTTAATTGTTTATATTATAGAGACATCAGACACATGTTTGTATCTCCCTTAAAATGTAAAATAAATAGATATAACCATTTTTTAAGTGTTCTTGAAAATATAAGTATATCTTCACACCAAATACCCTTAAGGTTATATTAGAAAACTGTACACTTCTACATCGAATATGATTATGTCCCTATACTTTTTTAACGTGTTCATAAAGTCCCCGGGTATCTCTTATATCCGAATATATATACAAAAGAGTGTTGACAAATTTAAATCCATAAACTTTAAAACTTCACCATCAAAATTTTCGACCTTTAACAATTCATCTCATTATCAAACACGATTCATCCAACCTAAACTTCTTAGAACCCATCAAATCGAAAACATAAAAATCAAAACCCATACAAAAAATAGACAAAAATCGAATATTATCATAGATGACGAGAAAGTGTAACAGAATTTCCTAACCCTTTTTATTACCGAAAGCTAAACTCTAAACACAAATACCTCTATATCAAACTTAAAACCCATAAATCCCAACATGAAAGCTAAAATAATACAACTTTAATCATATTTGATACGAGAGCGTAATAATTTTTCAACATAAAAACATAAAGATTTAAATCCATATGTTAGATTGTCCATTAAACCTCACTATTCAATAAATACACACGCGAGCACGCGCGCATACACACACACATATATATATATATATGTTAGATAAAAACTAAAAAAAAATTTGATGACATAATAATGTTAATTATTAATTGGCTAATTGTCATCTATGTGAATGATTAAATGATAAAAGTCAAATACTCTTAAAAATTCATAATTGTAATAATTCTGAGTTCGACATGATAGATTAGCAATCACGATAGTCTAAAGTTAGATCAGATGAATACTAAAGTCGTGTTAAAAAAAATTATTAGTAAATTTCTTGGATAACATCTACCACCAATCTAAACATAATTACAACCCTTCAAACAAATCATTCTAATCCCTCTTTTACTACAACATAATCACTAATTAGTAATTAGTAAATAATTACAATCTCTAACTACCGTTAACTTTTACACTGAACAGAGGGACTACCGGAGAAGATCGACGATCGGCAAAAAGGACAATCAGTTTGTTTCCGGTGAATCAACTTTCCGATGCACTCCGAGTGGTACACGTGGCCGCATCGGCTGAGCTGGCACACCACGTCATCCCTCTCATAATTGGTGGAACAGATGAAACACATCTCTTCCACCTCCCTACGGCGTCGCTCCTGTAGATCCTCAAATCGGATTATCGGGAGATCCACCGCGAATAAATCCGATTCGAGGCGATGCAGAGCGACGCTGTCGTAGTGGAAGATGTATATAAAGAAATTCTTGAGGAGATTCAACAATTCATATTTGATTCGGAAGATTGGTAAGAAGACTGATAACCAGAAGATGATGTTGATAATCATTTTTAGGTGTGATTTGTGTTTTTGGGGAACAAAAATGTTTTATATTTATAAGGAGCAAAGGGGCCCATCGGAGTATAATAATTGAATTATTTTATTTTGTTTACAGATTATATAGTTTTGATTTTTTTTAATTATCTGAGTCTGCCGACCCTTTTGGCTAACATCTAGACCACGTTCAAGTGTTAAATGTATTATTGTTATATTATTATACCATAGTGAAAAAATATATATTTTTTGTAAGTACATAGTCATGTGAAACGATTTAACAATTATAAACTTGAGTTACCTTATATTCCGGTCATGCATCTACCTTTACAAACTTAAGACTTTTTTTGCATTCATATTCACGAATTGCTATCAGAATTATATATATATCTTTAATGTCACGTGTAATTTGTGATGTTTATCTTTTTCATTCCAACTAGGTACCGAAAGCACAAAGAAAAAAAAAGGAGGAATGTGAAGGAATACATGTCGGTTAATTATTTTGCTTAATTAAGTCATTTAATTTTATTATAGTTAGATTAATTTAGTTATTTGCTCTCCCCCATGTGGAAGTAAGATTCCTTAAGCTTATCGGTGAAAACTGATATAGCTAACCAATAAACCTGTTTGTAAAACTCCTACGATCTTCTAAACTTACACATGTGTTTATATGTATCACACGTGTTTCTCGCTCCATATAACCTTCTTTCTTCCTTCCTCATTACCGATTAACAATAGTTCTTTCTTCATTTTATCAGATACGCAACTACATCATATGAATTAATCGTTCTTTGTATCATCCTCCATCTTATCAAATACGCTAATTTGTTTTTCGTCATCCCATACACACAAATTGACTTTTCATTTCCCATATCATGAACAAACTATCTATCTCCTCATACGCAAATGCGCTATTATTAGAAATAAACATGACACGTTACTTTAAGTCGTGCATGCCATGCTGTATGAGTAAAATTGTTTTAACATGACTATAAATGTATAACACACCAAGGAAAATGATTATTTTATGATTTTAGCTTTTATTAACATTTAAATAATAGAATAATAATTAAGTTTCATAAATGTTTCATTAACGTTACTTCAGTTTTGTTTTTGTCTTTTTTAACTAATTTAACTTTCATCTATGTTTCAATCCTAGGTAAAAAAACTATTTTTTTTTAAATTAAGCAAGGTAACTAAAATCTATATGAATCATGATTACTATTTAATGTTTTTTTTAGTTGACTAACATATAAGAATTATGAAAATTCATTACTATTTAGTAATTCTTCACGATTACTTTCTATGTGAAGTTAATTGAACACTTGTTAGTAACCAAAGATTCATACATGTTTCATTTGTATTGTTTAATTTAAAAAAACATATATTTTTATAACATTACATAGGATTAGAACATCTAGTTGGGTAACTTTACAAAAACATATAACTGTATTGATTTTCATAGAATACTTGAGAAACTTGGTTGCTAGTTAATGGAAGTTTTATATTTTTTAACTTTATTTATTGAAAATTCTTTGTTTTTATTTCATAAATAATAACACTATAAACAATAAAACTATATATTATAAAATGTTTGAATTTGTGAAAGGGTCTAGAGTCCTAGTCTTCCACTTGACCACTTGACCTCCTGACCTCCCTCCAATAATATATGCATGAATAACTAAGATTATTGGATAAATACAATGTAGTTTTCAAGATAAATTAACTAAACAGCGGTGAGTTGATGGTATTGGTATAAAATAATATATTAACATAAAATAAAATAATATAAAATTGGATGAGTGTTTTTCCCTAAAAGCATCTCCTTGGCTTGATCTTTCTAAAACCTCCACTTGTCATTTTAATAAGATAAATAGTTGGTTTTATATTTTATATACATTTTTAAAATCTCAATAAGTAGAATAATGACCATGATTCATGGAGCTTATTGGTATAAAAATTTAAATTATGTTTAACAATACACTAAAGAGAATCTTTGACAGAAGCTAAAGACACTAAATAACGACCGACAAAAGCTATAGTTGATAATAAAATAACATTGTACAGCTCGTAAGTAATAATAGTTATAAAAGTATTATAAAGATCACTTAAATTTATGTACGAGGTTTTAGATCATACAGATCTACGAGAATACCAAATAAATTTTAAATAGAAACTTGAATAAGCACATACATTAATTTTGATATATAATTATGTAAACTCTCACTTTTTAACTCTCATTATATCTATAAATCTATAAAAAAACTATATATAAATGCACTAGCTTTAGTAAACCCGTGTATTACACAGGTTGAGTAAATAAAATATTAATATAATAAAATTTAATAACTTTAAAATGATACTCTAATAATAAAATAGTAATATCAACTTTTAAAATTTTATTTACAAACTTTTTTTAAAAAAATAAATATTTTGATCTAAAAAGATCGTATAAAAATGTCCTTTCTAAAAATTTTCCTATTATAACTCTCAATTTGGATTATATTTTGTTTTCAAAATTGAATTTTTAAAAATACGAATTTTAAAATATTTTATATTTTTAAAAAAGTTTTATGCTTTAGAAAAATTTATTGTTTTATAAAAAAATATTTATTTAGAAATAAAATTAATAAATAGATTTCTTTCTTAATTTATTAAATCTAAAAAGGTGTTAAAGAAATATTATTAGTAATTAAGGTAATTATTTAATAAGAGAGAGAGGCGGGAAAATTTTAGTGAGAATGATTGTGGTGTTGCCACGTGTCATCCAAAAATACTTTTTTATTAGAGTAGGTAGATTTAGAGTCGTCCAATACTTGAGTAAAATTAAGGCATTGGTTCCTCAAAAAATCAAGCCCCCGTCTTTTGAAAAATCTAAATTGACTATTGTTCTTGATTGCTTAATTTGTTGTCGACTAATGTTGTTAAATGTTAATTGTTGATTAACTTCTTGATTCCTTACTCACACAAATATTTTATAACTAGTATAGTATAAGAGTAGTGTAAATATTTTATTTTCTTGTATTCTATTATTTGACTATAAGTGCACAATACAGATTTTATAATTGGGGATTTCCACGAACATTAAACAGAGACGACGATGATGAAGTACGGGATGACAACTTACATAACTTTTTTCTTTTCTTTTTATATTTATTACTTTTCTGGGTACAAAATTGTACAATAATTTTTGTTTCAAAAAATTTATAATTAAATTAATCGTCTCTTTCGTAAAACTTCTCCTATGTTGCCGAAGAAGCAGGTAGAATGTTGATGGTGATTGTGATTATTGTATGTGGGTATTTTATTTTATTGTATGTTAAAGTGACTATATAATGTGTATTGTACTATTATTAACTGTGTGTTGACTTTTCCAATCTCTATGCAAATAGTGGTTATTGGGGGAATAAAGTGTGTAAAAGTTGAAGATTAAAGAAAACATCTCATCAATTATAAGTTTATAACCTTGTAACATGTACGTTATATTGGTTTATAATATAAACTAGAAATGCTATGCGGGCATCACGCGGTTTATTGTATCATAAACTTTTAAATAAAAACATAAATAAAAATATATATCTTAACAACTATCACTTTGACATTGAACTCAAGTCATCAAGCAAAAATAATAAAAGAAATAATGTTAACAAAATACTTAGAAAAAATGTCAAATTAACCCAAGTGTTCACATTTTCTTACAAATGGGATAACAACTTTAATAAAATAAAAAAGCCCTTCACATGCAAATATATATATATATATATATATATATATATATATATATATATATATATATATATATAGGGACAGGATCATTACAAAACCTAATTAAATCTTCAGAACCGAAAGAACCATTTGTAGCCCTTGATTGATAATTATTTTATTTTTGGATTTTATATATCATGAGGGGTAATTGAGTAAAAACATAATATTCACTAAATAAAATCCCATTTTTATCTCCTTTAAGTTAGGTAACTCTCTATCATCATAATATTCGGATGTTTTCAATACGTTTCTGATCAAGCAATCGAATTCATCATCTACGCATCTTCATCCTTTGCTGTTTGCGTAAGTCACCATTTTCATTGTTTCTCTCAATCGATTTTGTCATCATAAACGATTGATATATGTGTTAATTATCTCGTATTGCATGTTTTCGAAGCTTGATAAGCGTATTAGCATCTCGATGTTCGAAGATTCAATTAACGATTTCTGTATACATCGATTATAATTTCAATTTTAGATGTTCATATAATTGTATTGAATAAACATGATTCATATAATTGTATGGAATATACGATGGATATATGTGATGTATAACTTGTTCAGGTTTACGTATATGTAAATTTATACACACCTATTGTATGGGTTCAGAACGAGATATATTTTGAGTAGATTCTTAGTTCAGATTTACGTTGTTGTACAGAACCTTTGCACATTTGCTTTTTTCCCGCAGGTGTATATTTATATTGCTTTTTCAGATGGTTGTTATCAACATGCATAACAATGTCAATGATGGATCGTCATGTAACATTAATCAGGATTCTTCCAATTTGAATGAACAATTGGATGTTTTTAATCATGTTCAATCAGAAGGTAGCACATATTTTCCAATGTTTTTTTTAAATGCTTGATTTACAAAGTTATACATTTATGTAAATCAATAGATATAAATTTTTATTAATTTTTTCGTTTCATTTTATTGGTAGTTATGAATGATAATGGCAAAGAGGAATCAATTTGCAGTAACTTCTTCCATTCTCCTAATGGAACTAAATACTGGATGCCTAACTCGCCTAAAGATTTAAAACCAATTGTTGGTATAAAATTTTCTAATTGGGATGACGTTTATCTTATGTATCAGTTATATGCAGAGAATTCTGGTTTTGATTTAAGATTATCCACTACTAAGAAGAAACATGGCATTATTACGTATAAATATATTCTATGTAGCAAGTCCGGTAAGCCTCGTGGTCAACAGTTTGATTCTAGGAATAATGGATCATCTTATGGACCTTCACGAACATCTTCTATCAAGGTTACTGAATGCCCTGCATGCATAAGGGTCAAATTTAAGAATGGGCATTTTATTATCTATGATTTTGTTGAGAAACACAACCATGGTCTTGTAGACAGTAATAATCAAGATTTGACTAGAAAGCGTCGTCAGCTGAACTTTTCTAATCAAGAGTTCATACACAGGGCTCGAATGGCTAACGTTGGTCCAAATGTTGCTCATAAGATCCAGACCGCAATTAAGGGTGGTCAACATATGGTTCGTGGCACGGTTACCGACTACAAGAATTTTGGTAGGGACATAAGGCGGTTCATTGGTAATAGAGATGCTCAGATGATTATTGATACTCTAAATCAACGTAAAGTGAACTGGCAAAATTTCACTTTCGATTGCAAAGCTGTTAAAAGTGAACTTAGGTCTTTATTTTAGGCGGATGATGTTTCTAAGTGCAATTACTCCGTATTTGGAGACATTTTAGCATTTGACGCAATGTACCACACGAACCAGTAAGTTATATACACACTATTATTCCATTTTCCTTTATTTTTTATCTTATTTGGTGTTTTTTCAGGTACAACATGATTTTTGTTCCTTTTACCGGTGTAGACCATCATAAAAAATGTGACATTTGGTGTTGGTTTGTTATATGATGAAACAATTAATTCCTATAAGTGGTTAGTAGAATCGTTTATACATGCACACGGTAAACAACCTACATTAGTTCTAACGGATCAGGATGCCGCAATGAAGCAAGCTGTTGCTGCCGTTCTAAACGAATCTAAACATCGTCTATGCATGTGGCATATCACAAAAAAACTCCCAAAGAAGGTACATCAAAACATAATTAATACATCATATTCTATCTTATAAAGTTAAGTTCAGATCATGTACGTAGTTTAATTTACACAAATGTACGCATAGTGTCCTGTGCTGCACACATCACTTTACTGTTTTACACAACTGTAAGTAAGTTTATAGGTTTCCCAAATGTAAGTTATGCGGATAGTGTCCTGTCCTGCACACATCACTTTACTATTTTACACAACTGTAAGTTAGTTGTAAATGAATCTATATATTTTTCACGTTCATTTTAATAATTTCCATATATATTTTTCGTTTTAATAGGTTTCTGGTGATGTCTCAAAGAACAATGAAATTCGTAGAGCAATCCACAAGTTAGTATGGAATGTATTCATAGAACCTAAAGTTTTCGAAGAACGATGGCATTTACTTATGGGTGAGTACAACCTTGAACATCATGAATGGTTATGTGATATGTTTGCCATAAGGGAACAATTGTCACACCCTCATTTTCCACGTACGGGGTTTTACCGTCAGGCGTGTGACATAACCAGGATCTCAGATAAGCATTAGTTACATCAAACGACTCGATAATTACAAATCTTATAAGTTGCTTAATTTTTAAGGAAACAGACCAAATGTATTTAAGTAGTGCGGAAGCGAATACAGTGAAACAATCAACAATAGTTTTGAAACACACAAACATGTATCCAATCCAGTTTATGTAAAGTAAATGCAAATTAAATCTTGAAAATAGTTTGTGGTGAATACAGAATGACATGCTGTAGATGCTGTGCTCCTAAACGTGCCACATCATTTTCCTGAGAGAAAACATGTAAAAATTCTCAGTACAAGACTGGTGAGTTCACAGGTTTATCAGAAAACAGTAATTATCAGTAATGAAGTTCCCAGATTAAGTAATCCGATAAGTATAGTGAAATCCCCGGATTTATCAATCTGATAAGTATAGTGAAATCCTCGGATTTATCAACCCGATAAATATAATGAAATCCCCGGATTTGTATTAAAGCATATAATGGGTAGCTAGTCCATAATGATCACTATGTATATGAAGCCGCGACCGAACTGACATGTAAGCAATAGTATAATGTAGGCCCGGTTGTGGATCACACACCACAACACTTGAAATTAGGCTAACCGTTCACCCGTTTGACCAGCTAGCGCGACTAGCCCGAGTGGGGTATGTCAATCCCAGTAGTACTACTAACAATTACCTCGTTAAGTCCATATTAACGGTCCGTTGGGCAAGTATACACCATAGTATCAAAGATATGCAATATTACAAAAATCCAATATAATGTAACGTTTTTGAAATCAGCATGTTTCTCTCCCCCAAAAGAGTATATAAGTAAAAGTGGGGCTGTAAACTCACCTCAAAAGCACAGCAATAAAGTAACGCAGAAACGGGTAATCAAGTCTCCAGTTAACCTGAATTCCAGTTAATGTATATAATTAATAAATTATTTATTATAACATAGGCGGTGTACGGTTTCGCGTTCACGGTTCGGTTACGGTTCCAGTTTCCAATTCCCATTCATACACAAGCACCCTCAACACTGTATAAACTCATTTATTCTCATGTATATTACTGTATGTGCAAGGATAACCGATATACATATATCCACGTATATATATTTATATATCACAGAACATATACTATACACACGTATGTAATAATAATTTATATATAACACACATAACTACTATATATGTTAAATACCCATATTAGATATTCTATTCACTCGTTTGTAATAATAATATATATACTACACATAGTTGCTATATAATATTATAACATGAAAGAAATATAATATCAATCCAATTTCAGAGCCAAAAGTTGATGCAGTCAATAAACCATGTTGATAATTTCGTTTTGAATTATAGATTGCAACTATGAACACCTTGTATTTATTAATATAATTATTGGATTGCTACGTTATTATATTATGGGGTTTAGAAACAATATAAACAGCATTATTAATATAATTCTTTTTCGATGATAATTAACTCCTACTATAAATATAATATCTCAAATAGAATAAACACATTTTCCACACATACACACATGCGTCCATATAATATACATATGAACATTCATGCATACCCATTAGTTACCCCTACATACGCATGCATACATACTAATTTTAAACACAACAACATCCATGCCCAGCAGGAGCACCCACAACCAAGATATATGCTTATATATATCTAGAGATCGCAGAACATACATACGCAGAAACATTCCGATACATACACACGCAAAATATATACATACCGATACATACGCAGCACATATACATACCGATACATACATACGCAGCCCATATACATACCGATACATACATACGCAGCACATATACTCTGCCATACATACACAAAACACTTACACAAAACATTTATACACACATATAACACACATATACATACATCTACCCATACACGGTGTAAAACATACATACACACATATACATCGCGTACACAGCAGCCGAAGGCTGCTGTGTTCGTCCTTCCTGCGCAGCATATATACATACATACACAACCTGCGCACACACATATATACGTACATATACAACAGCATACACATACGAACAGAAACGTATACATACATATACACACATCAGCTTATACACATGCACACAACAGCAGCCTTCGGCTGCTTTGTGGTGCCCCTCAACCACATACACATTTATGTTTTCATGATGAAATCACCTATATATATATACATGCAAAACAACATATACATACACGCACACAGCAGCCTTCGGCTGCTGTGTTCTGTTTCTCAACACATATCCACGGGTACATACATACGCTTACGAACCCAATCATCGCAACCCACGAACCCAACGCAAACATACGCGGAAACCGTAACACGTGTCTCAAAACCGTAACAATAAAAACATGTTTTTCGATGGAAGAGTTTTACCGAACGTGGTTCGGGGCTGTTTCAATTGCCGTTCGCTAACACCGGGTACTCGCGGTTGACAGCGGTGTTGTTTGCTCGCGAAGAAAGATGTCGGTGTTGTGGTGCAATTGTGCTTGCGGTTTGGCCGAGAGGCAGAAACCTTCGAGAGGTGTTCCTGCGGTTGCCGGAGAAGAGACGGTCGTACGAGTGAAGGGCTGTCGGCGGTGATTGCTGCGGAAAGGAGGGCTGCCGGCGGTGGAGAGGGAATCGAGTGTGTAGTTTTTGATGCAACTAAGAGATGAGTTAGATCAGATATGTATATAGGATGATTTCACTTTCGATGGATTCAATTATTATAACTGTTAGTGCTTGGTAAAGTGACCGAAAAACATGGGTCTCAAAACATGGAAAATTCGGGGAAAAAGGTGGGGGGGTGGGGTTGGGTGTTTTGAAATTACAGAAATGGTCCATGTGATTTGTATCAGTTGTCAACTAAAACATAAGATTTCGTTTCAATTTTTATAAATTACACTTTGGTCTCTGAAATTATTATTGTTATCATTTTATGTAAAAGATTTATTAATTACAAGCTTTAACATATAAAAACTTATATTATCATTATTATTATTGTTATTATTTTTATAATTAGGTCACCAACGTTTAACGAGACTAACGAAGTTTTCGTGAAATTTTCGGGTGTCACATTATCCCCATGTTGAAAGAATTTTCGTCCCGAAAATTGGAACACCGGGGTTAACAAACAAGTATAAGGAGAATTCGGTTAAACCAATAAATAGACTATGAAAATATATGAGAACAGTTAATACGCACAATGGGTTAACAAGCTTAATTCTAACTGACATACTGGTTAGTGACAGACGTCACACACTATCACATTCACCACATGATCTTCAACAAGAAGAATCTTAGGTTTCCTTTTTGATTTGGGAATATCTTGAATGTTTCTAGCACTTTTGTTCATCAGAAGGTGGCCATGAAACCATAGATAGATCATAGGTAGCACTTTGAAGAGTTGATGTCGTCATTTGTCAGTTATATCGTCAAATCCATCTGTATCATCTGAGCTATCATACGCCTGTGCAACTTTATGAGGTAGACAAATGTGAAAGTAGACCCACAATGTCCTTTGCTTGATATCGTGAGATGTCACAGTATCCTTCAGTTGGGAAAGTTTCGTCCTGAAATTCAGTTGAAGTTAGGTTCCGAAGGTGTATCCATGAACAAGTGTGGATATTTAGACTTCATCTGATCCTCCCGTTCCCATGTAAATTCTGGTCCCCGTTTAGAGTTCCATCTTACGCGCACAATGGGAATTTTGCTACGCTTTAGTGTCTTGACCTCTCGATCCATGATCTCCACCGGTTCTTCGATGAAATGTAGTTGATCATCTATCTTTAATTCCTCCAAAGGCACGATCAATGATTCATCAGACAGACATTTCCTCAGATTGGATACGTGAAACACATCATGTATCCCTCTGAGTTCTTCAGGTAAATTTAACTGATAGGCTACAGGGCCAATCCGTTTGACAATCTCGAATGGCCCCACGTATCTTGGGCTTAACTTCCCACGCTTTCCAAAGCGTATTACACCTTTCCAGGGTGAGACTTTCAACAGTACTTTGTCACCAACCCGAAACTCCAATGGTTTACGACGCTTGTCAGCGTAACTCTTTTGTCGATCGCGTGCTGCTGCCATACTGTTACGAATTTGCACGATCTTCTCAGTCGTTTCGTGCACAAGTTCGGGTCCTGTAAGTTGGCTTTCTCCTACTTCTACCCAACAGATAGGTGATCGACACTTACGTCCATACAATGCTTCAAATGGAGCTGCCTTGATCGAGGTGTGATAACTGTTATTATAGGAGAACTCAACTAATGGTAGATGAGTTTCCCAACTGCTGCCAAAATCGATCACACAGGCACGCAACATGTCTTCCAGTGTTTGGATTGTACGCTCACTTTGACCATCGGTCTGCGGGTGATATGCAGTACTCATATCCAGCCGTGTTCCTAATGACCGTTGTAACGATTGCCAGAAATGAGAAGTGAACCGAGAGTCACGATCAGAAATGATAGATATCGGCACGCCATGCCGAGAGACTATTTCCCTTAAATAGATACGCGTCAACTTCTCCATCCGATCAGTCTCTCGGATTGCCAGAAAGTGTGCGGATTTCGTTAAGCGATCTACTATAACCCAAATGGTATCGCATCCGCTGGGAGTTCTTGGTAACTTCGTGATGAAGTCCATGGAGATCTGCTCCCATTTCCACACTGGAATTTCTGGTTGTTGGAGTAATCCAGATGGTCTCTGGTATTCTACCTTAACCTTGGAACAAGTTAGGCATTTGCTTACGTATGTGGCTATCTCCGCTTTCATTCTCGGCCACCAGTAAAATTCTTTCAGATCCTGATACATCTTGTCTGAACCTGGATGGATCGAGTAACGGGACTTATGGGCTTCATCCATTATCAGCTCTCGCAGATTCCCATGCTGTGGTACCCAGATCCGTTTCATAAAATAACGGATTCCATCAGCTTTAACCTCCAATTGTTTCTCCATGCCTCGCATGGATTCTGCTTTGAGATTCTCTGTCTTCAAGGCCTCAGATTGAGCAGCTTTAATTTGCATTGGTAGGTCAGAGTGGATAGTCATTTGTAATGCGCGCACCCGACGAGGCTTTAAGGTTTCCTTACGACTAAGGGCATCAGCTACCACATTAGCCTTACCCGGATGGTACTTGATCACACAGTCATAATCATTGAGTAATTCTAACCATCGTCGTTGCCGCATATTTAGCTCCTTCTGGTTAAATATGTGCTGGAGGCTCTTATGATCCGTATAGATCGTGCACCTGGTTCCGTATAGGTAGTGCCTCCAGATCTTCAAGGCAAAAACTACAGCTCCTAGTTCCAGATCATGCGTTGTATAGTTCTTCTCATGCACCTTGAGCTGTCTAGATGCATAAGCTATGACTTTGTCACGTTGCATCAATACACACCCCAAACCCTGGATGGATGCATCACAGTAAACAACAAAGTCATCAGTTCCTTCTGGTAAGGCTAGGATTGGTGCGCTGCAGAGTTTGTCTTTAAGCGCCTGAAACGCTGTTTCCTCTTGTTACCCCACTTATAATTATTCCTTTATGAGTCAGGGCAGTCAAAGGTTGCGCCAATTTAGAAAATCCTTCAATAAACCTTCGGTAATAGCCTGCCAAACCAAGAAATTGTCGCACCTCAGTAGGCGTCTTTGGTGCCGGCCAATCTTTGATTGCTTTAATCTTTGAGGGATCAACATGTATACCCTTTTCATTCACCACGTGCCCAAGGAATTGCACTTCACGCATCCAGAAGTCACATTTTGAGAACTTTGCGTAAAGCTGTTCATCTCTTAGCAATCCCAGTATGGTTCTCAAATGTCCCTCATGATCTTCCTTATTACGGGAGTAGATTAGTATGTCATCAATGAAGACAATGACAAACTTATCCAGATAAGGTTTGCAGACACGGTTCATGAGGTCCATGAAAACTGCTGGGGCATTGGTCAGCCCAAAAGGCATTACGGTGAACTCGTAGTGCCCATAGCGTGTTCGAAACGCAGTCTTGGAGATGTCTTCCTCTCGCACTCTCAACTGATGATAACCTGATCTTAAGTCAATCTTGGAATAGTAGCTAGATCCTTGCAACTGGTCGAACAAATCATCAATGCGTGGAAGTGGATACCTATTCTTGATTGTCACCTTGTTCAGTTCGCGGTAGTCAATACACATTCTGAAGGTTCCATCTTTCTTTTTAACGAAAAGCACCGGAGCTCCCCAAGGTGAAGAGCTGGGACGTATGAATCCTTTGTCTAACAACTCTTGCAATTGCTTAGACAGCTCTTGTAGTTCGTTCGGTGCTAGACGGTACGGCGCCCGAGCGATCGGAGTTGCTCCTGGTGCTAGTTCAATTTGAAATTCTACCTGTCTGTGTGGAGGAAGGCCAGGTAGGTCTTCGGGAAATACCTCAGGAAAGTCTCTAACAACAGGAATATCTTCAACTCGCCTTTCATCCACCTTCGGTTCAGTAACAAGTGCTAACAAGGCAAGGTGTCCTTTTCTGAGACATTTCTGAGCCTTCAAATATGATATGATGCCGACCACCGCACCCATCTTTTCACCTTCCACAATAAGAATTTCATCATCCGAAATAGGTAACTTGATCAGCTTCTCCTTGCAAACGATCTCAGCACTATTCTGGGATAACCAATCCATCCCGACGACTACATCGAAGCTCCCTAGTGTGACAGGAATAAGGTCTATGCTGAAAGTGTGTCCGGATAAGCCTAGCTTACAGTTTTTAAACACTTGTGTTGCTGTTATCGTTCTACCATCGGCTATTTCTATGGCATAATTAGAACTCAAATCAGTAGGCACCATCCCTAGTGTTTTACTAAATTTGGTGGACATATAACTCTTATCAGCACCAGAGTCAAATAAAACAGAGGCATAACACCCATTAATAGGGAATCTACCAGATACTACAGTAGGGTCGTTTCGAGCCTCACCTGAGCCCATGATGAAGACTCTGCCTCTGCCACCGCCACCACCATTGTTGTTGTCTTTAGGCTTATCAGCAGCACCATTGTTACCGTTTCTTTTCAGTTTCGGACATTCATTTTTAAAATGTCCGGGTTGACCACATTCAAAACACACATTCTGTTTGTGGTTCTGTTGTTGTTGAGGTGCCTTCCCCGAGAGATTCACCCGACAATACTTGGCAACATGCCCGAACTTCCCACACCTCTCACACGTGCTCCTTGTGCACTGCCCAGTATGATGGAGCTGACATTTGTTGCATTTTGGGAGATTCCCATGATAGCCGCCCGAATGAGAAGGTTGGGACGGGTTAAACTTCTTATGTTGAGGTTGATAAGTGGAGGATGAAGATTGCTTTCCATTGGTAGATGGTTCCCATTTCCTTTTGTGATCTGATGAACCAGAAGCAGCGCCACGTTTAGGCAAGGTGCCCTGTGCCACTGCCTGGTCGGTGAGTTTATGAGCCAGTCGGATGGCCTGCTGAATAGTGACAGGATCAGCAGCCATCACACTAGCCTGGATTTGAGGAGCCAGGCCATCAATGTACTTTTCGATCCGTTTGTAGGCCGGAGTCACCATCTGAGGACATAATGCAGCCAACTCGTGCGAACGAGTCGTGTACTCCTCAATGTCTGAACCAACCATCTTTAAATTCCAAAATTCTGCTTCCAGTTTCTGGACTTCGCTCCTGGGGCAGTACTCTTCTTTTATTAAAATTTTGAAGTCCTCCCAAGGCATACTGTTAGCAGCATCAAGTCCTAAGGTTTGGACCTGTGAGTTCCACCATGTCAAAGATGGTCCTTCCAAAGTGCCGGAAGCATACTTGACACGGTTTTCGGCTGGACAGTTACACATTGCAAAGGCGGATTCCAGCTTCTCAATCCAACGAAGGAGGGTAACAACACCTTCGGAGCCTTTGAAGGAATGAGGTTTGCAGTCCATGAACATCTTGAAAGTGCAGACTGCTTGACCTGGAATGAGTGGATACATATTAATGATTTAAGGATTGTTACATAGAGTATCAAGGATTTGATCCAAAAGATCTATTTGACAGAGGTTTACCTCCTTGGTTTTGGTTCTGGTTGATATTGTTGTTTTGATTTTGGTTTCTGGTCTGTTCGAACGCCTCGAGCGCTTCAGCAACACGCTCATTTATGATGGCATCGAGTTCAGCTTGTGTTAGATTAATGTTTTCTTGTCTAGGTGGGCGTCCAATTCTTCGTCCAGACATGATTCTACGTATTCACAATACATGACAGTCACTATCGATTAATAACTATTGATAACAATAATCTGTTTCATATTAGCAGAAATGAAGGATTTGTTTGCATATCGATAGTGAGGTTTCATGAGAACCGAGACTTTATGTCTCCAAGTATAGAAACGAAAAATTTGTACTGACTATGACTGTTATCACCTGATAGAGTTACCAGAATTCTCATGCACGACAAATTACAATTACGTGTGCACCCGTAATTCTAATTTGCTTTGCATAGTCATTCATGATTCCTCCCATTCATGATAACACACTTTGTCAAGTACCGAGTGCTGTCTGTTAGGACTAGCAAAGATGATAGAGTATGTTGGAAGTAGAAACGAGTACGATAGAGTTTGCTGTGGTGCTCAAATCTTAGATAGTTTATTTTCGGGAGGCGGAATCAAGGACAAGAATTATTCACACGATAATGAGATGTTCGGAGTGTATTCGTTTGATTCATGAATCAAAGCGAGTACGTTGACTAATCAAAGTATTGGGTCAATCACAACTTTGTTGAAGACATGCGTACCTATAAGCAGATACTCATCCCAAGGGTTCCCAGGTAAGGTAAACAGGTCCATCGGTTGATTTGGATATATGCGAATACCTTGCCTAGACAGAACACCCCGAGATACAGGCATCTTACTCTTCCAGCATTGCATGTATTCAAGTTGTAAGACACAGACTTTGACGAGACTTTGAAACCATTAATAACAATCGAGGTTTTGGAGTTTGAAATCTTTTGAATTAGGCACTCAAACCCTCCCGTGACTCACAGCACAGAGATATGTTAAGGCAAAAGTTTTCAGGCAACTAAATTAAGTAAACATAGCTTAGAAATCTATGTGTGTGTAACTAATGCAAATCCAGCTATAGTCTAAAATGCAATGCAAATGAGATGCAAGTCCATTTTAGTTCGCTATAACTAATGCTCTGATACCAATCTGTCACACCCTCATTTTCCACGTACGGGGTTTTACCGTCAGGCGTGTGACATAACCAGGATCTCAGATAAGCATTAGTTACATCAAACGACTCGATAATTACAAATCTTATAAGTTGCTTAATTTTTAAGGAAACAGACCAAATGTATTTAAGTAGTGCGGAAGCGAATACAGTGAAACATTCAACAATAGTTTTGAAACACACAAACATGTATCCAATCCAGTTTATGTAAAGTAAATGCAAATTAAATCTTGAAAATAGTTTGTGGTGAATACAGAATGACATGCTGTAGATGCTGTGCTCCTAAACGTGCCACATCATTTTCCTGAGAGAAAACATGCAAAAATTCTCAGTACAAGACTGGTGAGTTCACAGGTTTATCAGAAAACAGTAATTATCAGTAATGAAGTTCCCAGATTAAGTAATCCGATAAGTATAGTGAAATCCCCGGATTTATCAATCTGATAAGTATAGTGAAATCCTCGGATTTATCAACCCGATAAATATAATGAAATCCCCGGATTTGTATTAAAGCATATAATGGGTAGCTAGTCCATAATGATCACTATGTATATGAAGCCGCGACCGAACTGACATGTAAGCAATAGTATAATGTAGGCCCGGTTGTGGATCACACACCACAACACTTGAAATTAGGCTAACCGTTCACCCGTTTGACCAGCTAGCGCGACTAGCCCGAGTGGGGTATGTCAATCCCAGTAGTACTACTAACAATTACCTCGTTAAGTCCATATTAACGGTCCGTTGGGCAAGTATACACCATAGTATCAAAGATATGCAATATTACAAAAATCCAATATAATGTAACGTTTTTGAAATCAGCATGTTTCTCTCCCCCAAAAGAGTATATAAGTAAAAGTGGTGCTGTAAACTCACCTCAAAAGCACAGCAATAAAGTAACGCAGAAACGGGTAATCAAGTCTCCAGTTAACCTGAATTCCAGTTAATGTATATAATTAATAAATTATTTATTATAACATAGGCGGTGTACGGTTTCGCGTTCACGGTTCGGTTACGGTTCCAGTTTCCAATTCCCATTCATACACAAGCACCCTCAACACTGTATAAACTCATTTATTCTCATGTATATTACTGTATGTGCAAGGATAACCGATATACATATATCCACGTATATATATTTATATATCACAGAACATATACTATACACACGTATGTAATAATAATTTATATATAACACACATAACTACTATATATATGTTAAATACCCATATTAGATATTCTATTCACTCGTTTGTAATAATAATATATACTACACATAGTTGCTATATAATATTATAACATGAAAGAAATATAATATCAATCCAATTTCAGAGCCAAAGTTGATGCAGTCAATAAACCATGTTGATAATTTCGTTTTGAATTATAGATTGCAACTATGAACACCTTGTATTTATTAATATAATTATTGGATTGCTACGTTATTATATTATGGGTTTAGAAACAATATAAACAGCATTATTAATATAATTCTTTTTCGATGATAATTAACTCCTACTATAAATATATATCTCAAATAGAATAAACACATTTCCACACATACACACATGCGTCCATATAATATACATATGAACATTCATGCATACCCATTAGTTACCCCTACATACGCATGCATACATACTAATTTTAAACACAACAACATCCATGCCCAGCAGGAGCACCCACAACCAAGATATATGTTTATATATATCTAGAGATCGCAGAACATACATACGCAGAAACATTCCGATACATACACACGCAAAATATATACATACCGATACATACGCACACATATACATACCGATACATACATACGCAGCCCATATACATACCGATACATACACGCAGCACATATACTCTGCCATACATACACAAAACACTTACACAAAACATTTATACACACATATAACACACATATACATACATCTACCGATACACGGTGTAAAACATACATACACACATATACATCGCGTACACAGCAGCCGAAGGCTGCTGTGTTCGTCCTTCCTGCGCAGCATATATACATACATACACAACCTGCGCACACACATATATACGTACATATACAACAGCATACACATACGAACAGAAACGTATACATACATATACACACATCAGCTTATACACATGCACACAACAGCAGCCTTCGGCTGCTTTGTGGTGCCCCTCAACCACATACACATTTATGTTTTCATGATGAAATCACCTATATATATATACATGCAAAACAACATATACATACACGCACACAGCAGCCTTCGGCTGCTGTGTTCTGTTTCTCAACACATATCCACGGGTACATACATACGCTTACGAACCCAATCATCGCAACCCACGAACCCAACGCAAACATACGCGGAAACCGTAACACGTGTCTCAAAACCGTAACAATAAAAACATGTTTTTCGATGGAAGAGTTTTACCGAACGTGGTTCGGGGCTGTTTCAATTGCCGTTCGCTAACACCGGGTACTCGCGGTTGACAGCGGTGTTGTTTGCTCGCGAAGAAAGATGTCGGTGTTGTGGTGCAATTGTGCTTGCGGTTTGGCCGAGAGGCAGAAACCTTCGAGAGGTGTTCCTGCGGTTGCCGGAGAAGAGACGGTCGTACGAGTGAAGGGCTGTCGGCGGTGATTGCTGCGGAAAGGAGGGCTGCCGGCGGTGGAGAGGGAATCGAGTGTGTAGTTTTTGATGCAACTAAGAGATGAGTTAGATCAGATATGTATATAGGATGATTTCACTTTCGATGGATTCAATTATTATAACTGTTAGTGCTTGGTAAAGTGACCGAAAAACATGGGTCTCAAAACATGGAAAATTCGGGGAAAAAGGTGGGGGGTGGGGTTGGGTGTTTTGAAATTACAGAAATGGTCCATGTGATTTGTATCAGTTGTCAACTAAAACATAAGATTTCGTTTCAATTTTTATAAATTACACTTTGGTCTCTGAAATTATTATTGTTATCATTTTATGTAAAAGATTTATTAATTACAAGCTTTAACATATAAAAACTTATATTATCATTATTATTATTGTTATTATTTTTATAATTAGGTCACCAACGTTTAACGAGACTAACGAAGTTTTCGTGAAATTTTCGGGTGTCACAACAATGGGTTCCCGCATATTTTAAAGATATTCAAATGTGTTGTCTAATGAAAACAACATCCAGATGTGAGAGCTCTAATGCTTTATTCAAACTTATTTAGTGGATCTAACACTCTTGTTGATTTTTTGCTGTGTTTTGATTCAACAATCGAGGGACAACGTTATCAACAACGGCTATTAGAGCATGGTACTAGCACATCGAAACCTTCGCTACGAACACGTTTACATATTGAAAAACATGCATCTTGCGTGTACACGCGTAACATTTTTGATTAGGTTCAAAAGGAGATTGTAAAAGCAGTATGGTTTTGTAGTGTCTCAACTTGTGAAGTTGTTGGAAATTCTAAGATTTATATTGTTTCCCACAACAAAGAACAGTCTGGTTTGGTTGGCGAGTTCAAGGTACATATTCTCTGTTTATATTTCAATTCATGTTTATACAAAACATATAATGCTACACATTCATATTTTTCATTTTAAAATATGCAAGTTATTTTGAATCTTAACGATCATTCAGCCACTTGTTCATGCATGTTGTTCACTAGGATTAGGTATTTATGTAGACATGTGTTTTGTGTTTATAAAAACTAGAACATTCATAAGATACCTAACATGTATTTATCGAAGAGATGGATGAGGAATGTGTTGCCCAAAAGACTTTAATATGGAAAACAGGTATGGGCTGATTACAAATAAAAAAACAAGATTGAGGCACGAGGCTTTTGATTTGTTTGAACAATGTGCGAAGCGTTTAGGTGGCAACACCGATGGCCTGCAACTTCTGATAGACAATCTTAAGGAGCTGAATCGTAAAATCATCGAAGATTTCCCGTACCAAGCGCGTCGACAAAACAAGGGTGTTGTTATTGAGGAACTTACTGGACATTCAGAAGAACAGGAAGTAGATGTTAGCCCACCTCAAGGCATTAGGAATAAAGGTTGTGGAACAAATAGAAGATTGATTGGACCTGGTGAGAAAGCTATTACCCGCAGTCAAAAACCGAAGAGGTTTTGTTGGACATGTAATACATATACCAATGATCATGATTCTCGAAATTGTCCACTGAAGATAAAGTCCGCTGAAGCTCATCCATCAGTATAATAATTGATCAACAGCAAAACGTCCCCCTATGTATTACATGTTTTTTCACTTTTACATGTTGGTCACTATCGAAGATTGGTTCATTTTTTTTGGATTTCATTTTCTATCAGTAATGACATGTCATTTACGCATTTGTAATACACATTTATTACCATTTTATTCAGATATATTATTTTCTGCATTTAGACCAATGAAGATAAACCTACATACTCTGTTACAGTTGAATAAATCATTTCATCAATTTGTGTTGGTCACGATACTATACGCCTACCTTACATTTATGTATAATAGTCTAAATAAAATAGCATCATTTAATTGAAATACATAACAGGTACTATATCACTGTGTTACAATTGAGTATACAGATACATCAATATGTGTTGGTCAGGATACAAGCCTCCTACCTTACATTTGTGTAAAATAGTCTAAATATTACTGTCTTCAATTTTTATTTCAGTACACGTTTTCTCTTTTTTATATTACGATAACGACATCTTATTTTTGCATTTAAGCTACACATTTAATAACATTTTATTCATACATATAATCTACTTCATTTGATAACAGTAATTAAACTTACATACACATTTACAGGTGTGTAAACCAATATATCTATGTATACTGTTCAGGATACCAGCCGACTACTTTACACATATGTAAACCAACATACTTGTTAATGCACGACCATTGTTTTTATAACATTACTTAAATTAACATACATGTAAATTATTAACAACCTTATCAAAATCCAAACCTGCAACTACATAATATATGTACATATAAACAATTCAAGAATTAATCAAATTACTAATATAATCTAAAAGACATATACTTCATCCAAATTCAAACCATTCATCCATTAATCAGATCACAAAATATCTTGGTTTACATGTTCAACAAAAGAAACCATTAAAATTCTTCTAAAGACATATTCATAATGTTTCCCAACAAAATATAATTATCTATTAAAGAAACATCCAATCCACACTTAACCATCATCTGCTCTCATTCAAATTCAGCCACCAAGTCTATGCTTCCTGCCTCTTGCGTAACCTTGTCTTTGTGTATGTTTGCATCTGATGTAAGTATTTTGTACGTGTACTTGATCCTTAAATTATTCAACTGCACATCCTGTCCTGGCCCTTCCTTCTTGAAGCCACAATTCCAACGCTTTACTTTGCTTCCCATGTATGTCTCCATATGCCTCATAAGGAACACCCCAGTCAATGGAATTATTTTTTGTCGCCCAACTCAACATCCTTTTCACAGGATTACAAGCCCTTATCCTTCAACCTTCTTATGACCAATGTACATCAAGTATCTTGTAAATATATCTTTCTACAAGGACAATGACAGATTAAATCAATTAGTAATGTTTTCTTTTATAGATTTCAGGAAATTTTATTATAGACTAACGTCTTATGTATTAAATATGTGTCATGCTTTTTACTATTTTACACCTTACATACCATTTTCACTATTACGTGTTCATCATTACAATAAAAACAGTAGCCTAATCTATTTTTTAAGATTACCTAATGCTCAAATACATCTACGTTAATTTGATTCATATTTACATACATGTCAACATAGCATATGTGTATTGGTGTTACATCTTAAGACTATCACATAATTACACTTAATTGTCTATTGAAAAGCTTTACTTACCACTTTCAGCACTTTGTCCTTCTTATGGAAATCATTTGAATCTGTCACACCAACAAAGCTTCTTGTATGATGCATGTTGTCCAGGACTTCAATGTACGGGTCCTTCAGATCAAAACATATTAAGTAGTAGTGGTTCGACTCTAATATTGGGAATATAACAATATCATCATTCTTCATGTAGAGTTTACTCTCATCACCATCTACCACACTTCTCAAGCCGTCTCTAAATGAATCAAGCCGGGCAACATTATCAAGTTTAGGATCTTCTAACATTGCATTAGTCTGCGAAGCACCATTACAAATGTTATTTTATATTACATTTATTAACCAATGTAAATTACCATATTCAACAAACCATAATTTTAACTTACTATGACTCCCGTACTCATGAACAACCTATTAGATGATTCAGCACTTTTGTTCCTTTCTTCTAAGTTTAGTACTGATGCCCAACAATCTATCACATTGCTCAATACAGTCTCCTCAGGTAGCAGTGACCTTAGCAAAAATCTTTTTGTTACAAAACCATTCTTTGTTTCAAATACTTCATCACTGCACTCATTAATGCATGTAAACATAATATTAGAAATAATTAAATACACTTTACAAATGTAACAAACCACTTTCTTACTAACCTGAATTCATTAATAACTTCTTTAAACTCTCCTGCTGCTGCATCCCCATCATTCATACATACAACGTTACAATTAATCTTTATTATGCATAGTACGAATGGCAAAAATCAGATTTATTAGCTAATATACAATAATTAGAATGAACTTACTCTACAACATCTGTTTCTTTCATTATGTAGCACCACACTTTCAATTCATCATCTGTAACATTCTTATTGATGTTAACTGGACGAACCAAGTATGGCGACTTGCATGCATCAGCTAGTTTCTTCAATCTTTTGGGTCTGGACTGATCATTTTCTTTAACCCTTTCTATTCCCCCATTTACTCTCATTGATCTTTCATTTACACAGTCACTTCTTACGACATCATTAAATTCTTGTGTTAACCCTAAGCTAAAACTTGGTATCGGTGAAGTAATCATGTTTGTCATCAACATTGAGTTTCTTAATAAAGTACTATTCAATCTATCTTGGGCCCAATCAGCTATTTTACATGATGATTGCGTCAGACTTACACCCTCATCTACCGCACCAGTATACACAACCAATCTGCTATCCAACGGCGTATGAAACACAACCGTTTGCTGATCTGCTGCTGCTGTTTGTGCTCCCTCTCTATTTTCTTCTCTAACAGGAGATACCAACTCAGCTTCTTCTCCTACGTCACTTCTCCAATGTTATCTACACAGATACCATCCTTGAATCCATAATTAAATTTCTGTATACAATCCTTAACTTCGCTACTACCAGGATATTCACTATACGCATCAATTACTAGCTTCTCGAACCTTTTCCTCTCTGTTAGCAACCAATTAAGATGGGTCTTTATTTTTGACATCATACTTTGTACAAACATACCTCACAATTAGTGTGGAAAATTATTAATACATAACTATATCACTTTTACATATGTGTAGAAATAGATATTATAAAATATTTTCAGTATGTTTATATATTACAGATTATATTGCCACATTACCTCCAACCCAGGAACTTCACAAACATCTGCTGAGTAATCACTTCCTTCATCATTAAAGTTAATCCCCTCATCATCCGTACTTTCTTCTTCATTATCGTCTTCATCACTTTCGACATACAACACCCGCATGAACCCGTTGCCAAATCCTCTGTTCATTATTTCTAAATCTTCTCTCATCTCTAGGTTCTCAAATGTCCAGAAACTAAGAGGACTCATTGAACGCTGATCGTTTATTCCTTTGCAAGTAGTTCCATCAACATATAAAAGCTGCATTAAGAGTAAAACAGTTAGATATAAATAATACAATTTAAATTTTTGTTTAACACAAATGTAGATCAATACCGTAAGTATTGTTAAAGCGCCTTGGAAATGAGAGTTCAAGTCTCTTCTCCTCCATTTTTCTTTCGATTGCTTGATCCTAGACACGATGTAACCGCCCCAGTCTATATCTGACAATTCCACATCCTCACTTATAAGATCTAACACACCAACTTTACATTTACTGTTTTTATGATACTCTACCATTGTGTTCAAGAACAACATTATGAAATCCAATTTGAGCATTATACCGTCGTCATCATTTGAAAATGTTATGTTCCTAACAATATCCCTTAAACTAATCAGCTTAGATTTATATCTATATCTCCACTTCTTTCCTAATTCTGTCCACTCTGTCGCTTTTTCCATTGAAACCAAATCAATGTCTGAATTTGGCAACCCTAACAACGTGTGAATTGCATTACTATCTACCTTCAATGATCCTCTCTTGCATGTTATCTCCATTGTTTTTGTGTTCAGATTTTCCACAACAAAATACCCTAATTTTGTAGGAATTTGATGTGCTTTTAGTTCTCGTAATGGTGGAGTTTTTTAAAAATGGAGCGAAAATTTGAAAATGGGGAAAAATCGTTACATCAGTGGTGTAACGCGATGTAAATGTTAGTTACAGTGGTGTAAGTGTTCGCTACATTATGGTTAACGGGTTATCGTAATTTTGATGGGTTCTCAAAGGAACTGCACCCTATATATATATATATATATATATATATATATATATATATATATATATATATATATATATATATATATATATATATATATATATATATATATATATATATATATATGGGAGGGTTCCAATGAAAACCACATTATAATTGAAAACTATAAAAACCACTTTATAGCCTTTGATTAATTGATGAATGGTTTAGATCAATTAGTGGTATAATTGTAATTAAATGAATAATTAAGGATGCATTATTAGTCATTAAGGTAAGATAGGAAACCATATTGTTTTAAATTTAGAACAATCCATTATCAAACAAAATTTCCTAAAATTACTCTTTTCTCTCTCATGTATGTTATTCACTAAACACAAACTTATTTATAAAAATAACACTAAATTATTTTTTATTTTTGTAACATAAAAAAGAACTGATAGTCTCAATATGTAACGTTATGTTACATATATGTATCAGTGTTTCATGTACATGAAAATTTTGTTACGTATACGTAACACAATCAAACTTTAAAAATACTTAGTTGTGATTACTAAGTACATATATGTAACAGTAGCAAAATAATAATTTGTATAAATACAACAACACTGATACGTATATGTAAGGAATTACTCCAGATATGTTTTGATTTATAATACACGAAGCATACATATAAATATAGGTAATCAATCATCTGAATTAAACATTGGTACATATATGTATGTAACTGGGTACGTATATGTACCATACCATGATAACTTTTTCCATTCAGTTGATTGTCATATTCATAGCTATCACAGTTACGTATAGTACTGATCATCATTTTCATAGCTATCAAGTTACATATACTGTACCTAACAAGGTTACATATATCTTCAGAAGTTAAATATACATAAACACGTATAGCATATCATCATTTCATAGCATGTGTTCCTGATATTACACATGTTTACGTACCTATATAATTTACTTTTTTTGCTAATCATAGTTTGTTCTATATATTCAGAAGTTACATATACATAAACACGTATAGCAGATGATACAATTGTCAAAACACTTTAAGTTACATATATTAGTTACGTTTAAAGTGATCTTAAATTGTACTTTGCATATGTAACTATGGGTACATATACATAACCCATCACTTACATCGATTTTCCATTGATGTTCTTCCCTTTAGTGACCCACATACATATATGTAACTTCAATTGCAAACACTAAATCAAGGAAACTAGATGGCCTAGTTACATATACGTACCAATACTTACATACATGTAACAAAATATAGTAACAAAGAAAACCATTGAAAAGCCAAAAAATATTTATACATATGTGTGTGAATACAAGTTCAACTTACGTATACGTAAAAAAAGAAGTACATATATGTAAACAAAAAACTTATACATGCATATAGTTCATATCATCTAAACAAAAACTTATACGTACGTCATGAGTGGGTACATATATGTATCTTACCTAGCTTCCTATTTTCCATCTAGTTCATCTCCATCTTCATTAGGGTACATATACGTAATCGAGCTCATCATCATCATCATCATCATCTTCATCTGGACTTACATATACGTACGTCACAAGTGGGTACATATATGTATCTTACATAGATTTCCATTTTCCATCCAGTTCATTATTGTAAGGCCCCGCTCCCGGGCGCCCTACTGTTGGTGGTTCATCGCACGTAAATCATACATAATGTATATAATCATAAAATAACGCAGCGGAATTAATAAAATATACATTCTCATTCATTCATAAAAGTCATTACATCATTGACTTGGTTACAAAATACAAGCTTTTCTTTACATTGCCTAGCTTTACTATGATTGCTGCTGGAGCATATGAAACCGAGGATAATCTCGTTCATGTGAATCCTCAACAATCATAGGGTCATAAACAGTGACCTCTATTATTAAAACATAAAATTATTCATCATAAAGAATATTCCTTAAGTACTTCCGTACATCGGAACCCTTAAGGAACTCTTGACACTCTCATGCAACATACTTTGTTGCATGTATTATGCACCCCCACTTTCAGTGCGGGTAGCATTATCAAAAGGAGAATGCCATCCCAAAAGAGCTGAGTAGCCGCCTCGTGCCATCCCCAGCAATGCTACCTACCAACTGGAAACACATAAAAAGTCAGCGTTGCTGAGTGAGTTCTAGTTTTATAATAAACATACTTTGTTCATATTAAAACCGTTATTCGTTACACGTGATCATACATCGTACATACTATAGATAATATCTTTATTATCCCGTTCGTTCTTTCGTTTGTTTATCCGTTCGTTCATTCGTTCGTTCATCATACATCGTTATCTTTCACTTCTCGTTTAGGTCCTGTCAGGCTTTACCCACTTCATGGCACGCAGCCATGATTACTGTGGTCGAATGACAAGGACCCGTTACATCTTTTATTGCACATTGGATATCTTATGTACCACTACCATCTGCTATACCCCGAACGTTATTAGCTACCGGGCCGAAGTCATTAAATGAACAGCAAAACGTATGCCACGGTACTAGAGGTAAGCGGTAGGGATACCATACATATGGTCAATCACTAAGAAGGACCCGTTAAACTTATCCAATGTTTGCAAGTCATCTTTCGTTCATTCGTTCGTTAATGCATGTATTCATCATCTTTCGTTACATCTTTTCTTGCACATTGGATATCTTATGTACCACTACCATCTGCTATACCCCGAACGTTATTAGCTACCGGGCCGAAGTCATTAAATGAACAGCAAAACGTATGCCACGGTACTAGAGGTAAGCGGTAGGGATACCATACATATGGTCAATCACTAAGAAGGACCCGTTAAACTTATCCAATGTTTGCAAGACATCTTTCGTTCATTCGTTCGTTAATGCATGTATTCATCATCTTTTAAATCATTCGTTCATTCATTAATACATGCATTCATCATCGTGTTCCTCTTTCATTATCTTTCACTTTACGTTACATAATACTTCGTTCTTTCGCTCATTATTACGTAAAGCCATAGAAAGATATTCATGCGATATTATAAGGAACACACACATCATACATACATCATCATACATAGCATCATACGTACATCGTCATACATAACATCATACATGCATCCTCATTCATCATCATACTTAACCTCGTGCAATCATAACCTACATCATCAATCATCACTAGGCACTTACTCCCGTATCCTTCCCGAATCCGGGACTTACTACGCGTCATCCTGGTGCAGTAGCACTAACTGTCCCTCCAAGACCGTGGGGACTCATACTAGGACCTTATATAACGTGCCGAGTCTACAACCATACCTTAGACGTATAACACAACATTATACCCAAATGGGTCATACATACATACGTCAGTAAACAAGTTTATATGTGTTCCAGCCCCAAAAAATCATTTAAAATCAGTAAATGAGGGGTCCTAGAACTCACATGTGCTTGACAAGCAGCTTCTCAATCAAGCCTTAATGTCGCGGGTCACACTACACTGCCTGCAGATAAGTTAACACTCAAATGAGTTAATTTCTGCCTAGTTCGCTGCTAAGTTCGCAGGTAGTTTCGCCCGTAAATTCGCCAGCAGTTTCGCCGGGCGAATCAGCAGTTTCGCTGCTAGTTTCGCCGGGCAGCATTCTGCCAGTTTCGCTGGACAGATTCGCTACCTCGAGCGCCCAACTTTCGTTGGAATTCCCTAGTTTCGCAATATCTAAGGTCAACTTGGGCATTGGCATAGTTATCAGCGAAACTATAGTTTCGCTAAGGTGAATATTTAGTTTCGCTGCAGCGAAACTGTAACTTCGCTGTAAATCCTTCCAGTTTCGCTGGACGAACTCACAGTTTCGCTGGTCGAGACCTTAAATTCGCAGAACGAGCTGAAATTTACGAATCAGCTCGTTTCAGCCCAAAAATCCAATCCTTTCCACCCAAACCCTTGATCCAGGAAGCTATATCTAAGCTCATTACACGTTTTCTTACTCTAAAACGTGTGTTTTGGGGTGATTTTTGCCACTTTAAAACCCAAAAACCCCAAACTCGGGTTTTTCACCAAGTGCAGCAATTTAGACACGTTTCTTACCTTGACTCTTGTAGTTTAGGAGTCCTCAAACACCAGCCTTCGATTCTTGACCACCCGAGCTTCGATCCGGCACTTTCTCTCTCTACACTTTCTCTCTCTAGAATGGGCGTTTGAGTGAAAATGAGAGTTGCTCAGCTGATCCATCTATTTATATGCCAGGCGTTCCCGGGACCCCAAACTCGTTAAACTCATGACCCGGAGGGTAAAGTCGGTGTAATACCCGCAACCATTTTATATTTATTAAATGGTTTTTCATCCGAGCCCATCACTATCACTTGACTCGATTAGAAAATTTTCCGGGTGTTACAAGTCCACCCCCCTTATTTAGGTTTCGTCCCCAAAACCTGTTATTCTTCGAACAGATGTGGGTAATGTTGTCTCATTTCTTTTTCAGTCTCCCACGTAGACTCAGATCCCTTCCTGTGCTTCCATTGCACACGCACAAGAGGAACCACTTTGTTTCTTAGCCGTTTCTCTTTTCTATCGATGATCGCCACTGGTTGCTCCACATAGTTGAGCCGTTCGTCTACTTCGATATCCTCCAGCGGTACAATCATATCTTCGTCGGCCAAGCATTTCCTCAGATGAGATACGTGGAAGGTCGGGTGAACTCCACTCAGCTCATCTGGCAGTTCCAACCTATAGGCCACCTCTCCCACACGGGCGATAATTCGGAAAGGGCCTATATACCGCGGGCTCAGTTTACCCCGCTTTCGGAACCTAATAATTCCTTTCCAAGGCGAGACTTTCAACATGACCCGATCACCGACCTTGATTCTATCGGTCTTCGCCTCTTGTTAGCATACGACTTTTGTCTGTCTTTTGCCGCCTTCATGAAGGCTTTGATCTTTTCTAACTTTTCAGTCGTTGCTTCACCCACCTCGACACCACCCAGTTCCTTCTGCCCAATGTCTCCCCAACATACAGGCGTCCTACACTTCCTACCGTATAACATCTCGTAGGGCGGCATGCCAATGCTAGCATGATAACTGTTATTGTACGAGAATTCTGCTAACGGCAGGTGATCGTCCCAACTTCCTCCAAAATCGATCACGCACGCTCGAAGCATGTCTTCGAGTGTTTGGATCGTCCTCTCAGACTGACCGTCTGTCTGGGGGTGATATGCCGTGCTAATGTGTAGCCTCGTCCCCATTGCATCATGAAACCTCTTCCAAAACTTGGAGGTAAACCGGGTGTCACGGTCAGACACAATAGACACCGGTACGCCATGACGAGCTATAATTTCTTTGATAAATAGATCCGCCAATCTTTCAGATGAATACGTCTCGCGGATCGGTACGAAGTGGGCACTCTTCGTCAATCGATCAACTATCACCCATATAGCATCATACCCTTTCGGGGTACGTGGTAGTTTCGTGATGAAATCCATGGTGATGTGCTCCCACTTCCACTCGGGTATATCCAACGGTTGGATCTTACCGTACGGTTTCTGATGCTCTGCCTTGACTTGTGAACAAGTCATGCACTTACTCACATATTCCACCACATCACGCTTCATGCCCGGCCACCAATAGTCTTTCTTCATGTCTTGGTACATCTTGGTAGCGCCGAGGTGAATGGAATATCGAGTCTTATGGGCCTCATCCATGATCTTTCCACGTAGATCCCCGTACCGAGGAATCCACGCTCGCCCAAATCGGGTCTTAACACCAAGAGTGTTCTCACCCAGTTCTGTAACTAGACCTCTCATCCTTTCGGAGTTAAGACGATCTTCCTTCAAAGCCTCGTCTTGGAACTCCTTAACCTGCGTCATCACGTCAGAGGTCATAATTAGCTGATAAGCCTTCACCCGAATCGGCTCGGGCCTTTCCTTCCGGCTAAGGGCATCAGCCACCACATTGGCTTTGCCCGGGTGGTAATGGATTTCACAATCATAATCTTTTATCAGCTCCAACCACCGCCTCTGCCTCATGTTTAGATCTTTCTGCTCGAAGAAGTACTTCAAGCTCTTGTGATCCGTGAAGATGGTGCACTTCGTCCCGTATAGATAGTGCCGCCAAATCTTCAACGCGAAAACCACCGCAGCTAGTTCTAGGTCGTGCGTGGGATAATTGACTTCGTGGGTCTTCAGTTGTCGAGACGCATAGGCTATGACCTTTCCGCGTTGCATCAATACGCAACCCAGCCCAGAATAGGATGCATCCGAATAGACCACCAAGTCTTCATTTCCCTCGGGCAATGTCAAGACAGGAGCTTGTGTCAGTCTCGTCTTCAATTCCTCAAAAGCGTCCTCCTGTTCTTGACCCCATACGAACTTTACATCCTTGCGAGTCAATTTTGTCAAAGGTGAGGCTATCTTGGAGAAGTCTTGAATAAATCTTCTATAGTAGCCCGCCAGCCCCAAGAAGCTGCGAATCTCGGTTGGCGTCTTCGGTGACTTCCATTGCATCACGGCCTCCACCTTTGCTGGGTCCACCATTATTCCTTCTGCATTCACTACGTGACCCAGAAATTGCACCTCGCGTAACCAAAAGGCGCACTTGGAGAACTTGGCGTACAATTTCTCCCTTCTCAACGTTTCCAATACTTCCCGAATATGCCCGGCATGCTCTTCTTCACTTCTCGAATAAATCAGGATATCATCGATGAATACAATTACTGATTTATCCAACATTGGTCGGCATACTCGGTTCATCAAATCCATAAAGCAGCCGGCGCATTGGTCAACCCAAAAGACATGACAAGAAACTCGTAGTGACCATAGCGCGTACGAAAGGCTGTTTTAGGGATATCCTGCTTCTTCACCTTCAGTTGATGGTACCCCGATCGAAGATCTATCCTTGAAAACCAACTGGCACCCTGAAGTTGATCAAACAAGTCATCGATCCTTGGTAAGGGGTATTTGTTCTTCACCGTCAGCTTATTCAGCTCGCGGTAGTCGATGCACATCCTCATACTACCATCCTTCTTCTTTACGAACAGAACTGGAGCACCCCAAGGTGAGATACTCGGTCGGATAAACCCCTTATCCAGCAGCTCCTGCAACTGTTCCATCAACTCTTTCATCTCCGTCGGAGTCAAGCGATACGGTGCTTTTGCGACAGGTTGGGCACCCGGTATCAGGTCGATCTGGAACTCGATCTCTCGGTCAGGTGGCAAACCCGATAAGTCTTCGGGAAACACATCTGGAAAGTCACACACCACTGGTACATCGCATAGCTGTGGTGTTGGCGTCTCTACATTCTTTACATAACATAAGTAGGCGCTACATCCGCGCCTCATACACTTTCCCGCCACCGCCATCGAGATCACCTTCGGAATCGTCGTAACTCGATCGCCATAAATTGTCACCGGACTTCCGTCGGTCGCCGTCAGTCTAATCATCTTCTTTCGGCACACGATATTCGCTTCGTAGGTTGCTAACCAGTCCATCCCTAACACTACATCAAATCCTCCTAGAGGCATCACATGTAACTTGGCAGCAAACCTATGGCCCTCTAATTCTATGGCACAGCCTTCTATCACATCCGTAACCCTAGTGGATTTACCAATAGCGGTTTCTACTTCAAAGGACTTATCGAGGCATTTACTTCTAACAGGCAATTTAGCACAGAAGGTAGTAGAAATAAAACTCCTACTTGCACCCGAATCAAATAACACAGAGGCTAAAATTTGGTCTATTAGGAACGTACCGGACACAACGTCAGGGTCTGTTCTAGCCTCCTCCTGCGTCATGGTGAACGCCCTAGCCTTTGCCCTCGGTGCTTCTCCTCCCGTCATCTTCTCCCCTGAGCCCTCAGTCCTCGGCTTCTTGCAATCTCTGCTCATATGACCACTTTCCCCACAGTTAAAACACTTGCCCATTCGGCAATCCTTGGCCTTATGCCCAGTCCTCCCACACTTGAAACAGATGTTGGATCCCCACTTACACTCCCCCGAGTGCTCTTTCCCACACTGTCCACACTTCCTCATCCCTGCTCCCTTCGCGACCACTCGGCGGTCGTCTACCCTTGCCTTCTTGTTACTTGTCGAGGTATCACCTCGACCAAACCTCTTTCCCTGCCAACCCTTCTCACCACCTCCTTTCTTACTGCCCTCAGCCTTCACCAATACAGCTCGCTCATCGTACAACCTCCCCGCCAAATCCACCGCCGACCTGAAAGTACTTGGTCGAGCGGAAATCAAATGCCAACGTATTTCGGCTGGCAACCCCTGAATATACTGGTTGATCTTTCGAGACACTGGCGTCACCTGCTCTGGGACCAACCGCGCCATATCGTTGAATTTGGCAGTGTATTGTTGGTGGGTCATCGTCCCTGCCTCCAACTGCAGAAACTCTCTCTCAACTCGGTCCATTTCCCGTCGAGGACTGAATTCCTCAATCACCAGCCTTTTCAACTCAGCCCACTTCATCTTCCCTATAATCCTGCTACCCTCAGCCTGGACAATATTGTCCCACCAGCACAACGCCGTCCCCGTAAATGAATGGGTAGCAAACTTCACCATTTTATCCTCCTGCCAGTCACTGATATCGAGGACCGCCTCCATTTCCCTCACCCATTGGTGAGCATCCGCAGCCGTACCCGAACCATCAAAAGTCGGGGGCTTGCACCTCATAAATTTCCCGTAGTCACAACCCCGGGCTATCTCACGCTCGACCTCCTCCTCCTCCTCTCCTTCATCATCAGAAAGAACCGTTTCCGGCCCTTGTTGCTGTTGTCGCCTCCCTGAGGCTCGATTCCTCCCTCGCCTCTCATCTTCGCGTACAGCTTTTATCACCTCAGTCACTACAGACGGTAAGATCGTCTGCATGACTTGGTGCACCTCCTCGATCACTGTCTCTTTCACCGAGGCCCTCAAATCATCACTCTCATCCACTCCCCCCGAGGGAGTAGTATTAGGTTCTTCAGGAACCTTCTTCTCTTGTCTAGGCCTTCCTCTTGTGGCTCGTGGTTCCGCACCACTTCCGCCACTGCCTCCACCAAGTGGGGCTTTAGATGATCTACCACCGACCATCTTCTATCTCACACTGAAAGGTTCAAATACCAACACGGTCATTCAAGGAAATAGCTCAGTTTATGTCAAGTACAGTAAGTTGCTAATTACAGTGGCCAGTTGTGATTAGTCACTTACTCTACTCTTCGCACCCCAAGCATTACCCTTCCTGACTACATCAGTATCTAAATCTAACAGCAGACATAACCACAATACACGCGCACATAACTTTGATTAACTTTAAGAAAATACCTGATGGCACGCAGCTACTCAGATGACATTCATCCCCTTTCTGTCCCATTTCTCAGTTTAAGTTTTGGGTTTATTTTGAAAATTTACCCGTTTTACTTAAACTTTTGCTCTGATACCAACTTATAAGGCCCCGCTCCCGGGCGCCCTACTGTTGGTGGTTCATCGCACGTAAATCATACATAATGTATATAATCATAAAATAACGCAGCGGAATTAATAAAATATACATTCTCATTCATTCATAAAAGTCATTACATCATTGACTTGGTTACAAAATACAAGCTTTTCTTTACATTGCCTAGCTTTACTATGATTGCTGCTGGAGCATATGAAACCGAGGATAATCTCGTTCATGTGAATCCTCAACAATCATAGGGTCATAAACAGTGACCTCTATTATTAAACATAAAAATTATTCATCATAAAGAATATTCCTTAAGTACTTCCGTACATCGGAACCCTTAAGGAACTCTTGACACTCTCATGCAACATACTTTGTTGCATGTATTATGCACCCCCACTTTCAGTGCGGGTAGCATTATCAAAAGGAGAATGCCATCCCAAAAGAGCTGAGTAGCCGCCTCGTGCCATCCCCAGCAACGCTACCTGCCAACTGGAAACACATAAAAAGTCAGCGTTGCTGAGTGAGTTCTAGTTTTATAATAAACATACTTTGTTCATATTAAAACCGTTATTCGTTACACGTGATCATACATCGTACATACATATAGATAATATCTTTATTATCCCGTTCGTTCTTTCGTTTGTTTATCCGTTCGTTCATTCGTTCGTTCATCATACATCGTTATCTTTCACTTCTCGTTTAGGTCCTGTCAGGCTTTACCCACTTCATGGCACGCAGCCATGATTACTGTGGTCGAATGACAAGGACCCCGTTACATCTTTTATTGCACATTGGATATCTTATGTACCACTACCATCTGCTATACCCCGAACGTTATTAGCTACCGGGCCGAAGTCATTAAATGAACAGCAAAACGTATGCCACGGTACTAGAGGTAAGCGGTAGGGATACCATACATATGGTCAATCACTAAGAAGGACCCGTTAAACTTATCCAATGTTTGCAAGTCATCTTTCGTTCATTCGTTCGTTAATGCATGTATTCATCATCTTTCGTTACATCTTTTCTTGCACATTGGATATCTTATGTACCACTACCATCTGCTATACCCCGAACGTTATTAGCTACCGGGCCGAAGTCATTAAATGAACAGCAAAACGTATGCCACGGTACTAGAGGTAAGCGGTAGGATACCATACATATGGTCAATCACTAAGAAGGACCCGTTAAACTTATCCAATGTTTGCAAGACATCTTTCGTTCATTCGTTCGTTAATGCATGTATTCATCATCTTTTAAATCATTCGTTCATTCATTAATACATGCATTCATCATCGTGTTCCTCTTTCATTATCTTTCACTTTACGTTACATAATACTTCGTTCGTTCGTTCATTATTACGTAAAGCCATAGAAAGATATTCATGCGATATTATAAGGAACACACACATCATACATACATCATCATACATAGCATCATACGTACATCGTCATACATAACATCATACATGCATCCTCATTCATCATCATACTTAACCTCGTGCAATCATAACCTACATCATCAATCATCACTAGGCACTTACTCCCGTATCCTTCCCGAATCCGGGACTTACTACGCGTCATCCTGGTGCAGTAGCACTAACTGTCCCTCCAAGACCGTGGGGACTCATACTAGGACCTTATATAACGTGCCGAGTCTACAACCATACCTTAGACGTATAACACAACATTATACCCAAATGGGTCATACATACATACGTCAGTAAACAAGTTTATATGTGTTCCAGCCCCAAAAAATCATTTAAAATCAGTAAATGAGGGGTCCTAGAACTCACCTGTGCTTGACAAGCAGCTTCTCAATCAAGCCTTAATGTCGCGGGTCACACTACACTGCCTGCAGATAAGTTAACACTCAAATGAGTTAATTTCTGCCTAGTTTCGCTGCTAAGTTCGCAGGTAGTTTCGCCCGTAAATTCGCCAGCAGTTTCGCCGGGCGAATCAGCAGTTTCGCTGCTAGTTTCGCCGGGCAGCATTCTGCCAGTTTCGCTGGACAGATTCGCTACCTCGAGCACCCAACTTTCGTTGGAATTCCCTAGTTTCGCAATATCTAAGGTCAACTTGGGCATTGGCATAGTCATCAGCGAAACTATAGTTTCGCTAAGGCGAATATGTAGTTTCGCTGCAGCGAAACTGTAACTTCGCTGTAAATCCTTCCAGTTTCACTGGACGAACTCACAGTTTCGCTGGTCGAGACCTTAAATTCGCAGAACGAGCTGAAATTTACGAATCAGCTTGTTTCAGCCCAAAAATCCAATCCTTTCCACCCAAACCCTTGGATTATCATCCCGGAAGCTATATCTAAGCTCATTACACGTTTTCTTACTCTAAAACGTGTGTTTGGGGTGATTTTTGCCACTTTAAAACCCAAAAACCCCAAACTCGGGTTTTTCACCAAGTGCAGCAATTTAGACACGTTTCTTACCTTGACTCTTGTAGTTTAGGAGTCCTCAAACACTAGCCTTCGATTCTTGACCACCCGAGCTTCGATCCGGCACTTTATCTCTCTACACTTTCTCTCTCTAGAATGGGCGTTTGAGTGAAAATGAGAGTTGCTCAGCTGATCCATCTATTTATATGCCAGGCGTTCCCGGGACCCCAAACTCGTTAAACTCGTGACCCGGAGGGTAAAGTCGGTGTAATACCCGCAACCATTTTATATTTATTAAATGGTTTTTCATCCGAGCCCATCACTATTACTTGACTCGATTAGAAAATTTTCCGGGTGTTACAATTATCATCTTCATTACGGTTACATATACGTACCAGAGCAAGTTCATCATCATCTTCTTCTTCATCTTGATGTTACCAGTTCTTCCCTATTCCACTTATCAAAAATCTCAGCCAATTCCCCATTACTCAACCCACCAACGTTCTTCAACACATCATACGCCTCAGAAATCAACTGCATATCACCATACTCAATCCCATTATGCACCATCTTCACGAAATTACCAGACCCCTTCCCCAATGTACGTAACACAAGGCCCATCTTCCATCTGTGCAGCAACTTTCTCCACAATATCCTTAATATTACAATACGCCTCATAAGACCCACCGGGCATCAACGATGGTCCATTACGAGCCCCTCTTCACCACCACTAACCCCCATGCCCAAATACAACAAGCCTTTGGATTTCGCCTCAATGATCGCCGTTCGGTGTTCTCGTACCACTCATTCCCACCGTCGATGATGGTGTCTCAGGGCTCCATATGATCAGCCAACGCGACGATGGTTTGGTCGACGGGGGCATCGACTTTGACGAGGATGATGACGGATCGGGGCTTTTGGAGTGACCAAAATTAAAAGGAAAAGATTTTAATATAGAGATAATAAGGGAATTCAAAAGAATAAATAGTTACCAAATTAAAATGGTGTTAAAATTACCTTACTAACCTTTTAAATAAAAAATAAAAAGTTTAAAAGGAAAAGATTTGATTGGTTGAGAGTGGTTTTCTTAGTTTTCAATTATAAAGGTGGTTTTCATTTGATCCTTTCCTCTCTCTCTCTCTCTCTCTATATATATATATATATATATATATATATATATAGAGGGAGGTTCCCCTAAAAATTAATTTTTCCTTAAGAATACTAAGAAGTAATCCTAACCGTCTAATTATCTAATTAAGCGCTAAGATCAAAGTGTAGAAAAAAATAAGTAATCAAGGGTAGTTTGGGTATTTTTATATTACCCACAATTGTTGACTTTTTAAAATTTCCCCCTATTTTTTAAATGCTAATAACTTTTTCATACGACATTATTTTTTTAAATAAATTACACCATAAAATCAAGCATTTTTTTCTCTTTAATTTGAGTATAGTATTAGTATAGTTTTTTTACAAAAAAAATCAAATTATGTGAAGTTGTGCTACATTTTTAACGTTTTTGTGCTGCATTTTATAAAACAGCACAAAGCTGTGCTGTATTTCATAAAACAGCACAAAGCTGTGCTGTATTTCATAAAACAGCACAAAGCTGTGCTGTATTTCATAAAACAGCACAAAGCTGTGCTGTATTTCATAAAACAGCACAAAGCTGTGCTGTATTTCATAACACAGCACAAAGCTGTGCTGTATTTCATAAAACAGCACAAAGCTGTGCTGTATTTCATAAACAGCACAAAGCTGTGCTGTATTTCATAAAACAGCACAAAGCTGTGCTGTATTTCATAAAACAGCACAAAGCTGTGCTGTATTTCATAAAACAGCACAAAGCTGTGCTGTATTTCATAAAACAGCACAAAGCTGTGCTGTATTTCATAAAACAGCACAAAGCTGTGCTGTATTTCATAAAACAGCACAAAGCTGTGCTGTATTTCATAAAACAGCACAAGCTGTGCTGTATTTCATAAAACAGCACAAAGCTGTATTCAACCGATCAGCGAATCACCGAGATGGTGTTGTTAGCATTGGATCACCTGTGCCAATGTGCTGAAGGTAGACCTGCTCGATTGAAGCCCTAACCACCTTCTCGATTGAAGCTTTAACCACCTGCTCGATTGAAGCCCTAATCGATCGGATGTGCTTTAACCACCTGCTTGATTGAAGCCCTAATCGATCGGATGTGATGGAGGGTAGGGTTGTAGAAAAAGTTCGTAGCTCGAAGCTCGCTCAAAGTTCGCTCGAAAAAAGCTCGAAAAAAGCTCGAAAAAAGCTCGGCTCGAAAAAAGCTCGTATCCAAACGAGCCGGCTCGGCTCGGCTCGAATTCTAAACGAGCCAAACTCGAGCCAGGGTTAGCTCGGTTCGAGCTCAGCTCGTGGCTCGGTTCGTTGGCTCAGTTCGTGGCTCGGCTCGTGACTCGGTGCATATTACATATGTGTATATATATATATATATATATAGTATAATAGATTATTATTTTATATTAGGATTTTAGAAAGATTTTCTAAAAATAAAAATAAATTCTTTTTAGAAACAATTAATATTTTGTTTAAAAAATATATACTTGATAGCAAATTATTTATATTCAAAATAATGACCTTTGTTATATAAATACGAAGTACCCGATAAAAGGTAAAGCCCTAATATATATTTTTTATGTTTTCAAATAAATTAACGAAAAAAAATTTTAAATCGAGCCGGCTCGAACGAGCCACGAGCTGGCTCGAGCTTTTCACGAGCCGAACTCGAGCCGGTGTTTTGAGCTCGTTAAAATTTTCAAGCCGGCTCGGCTCGGCTCGATAAGGTTCGAGCTCGAGCTCGAACCCATCCTGGCTCGGCTCGGCTCGGCTCGTTTACAGCCCTAATGGAGGGAGATGGTTGGGGGAGATGGTGGTTGGTTACAGATGTTTTAATGATGAAGATGATGTTGTGGCCGATGGGGGTGGCCGATGGGGGTTGCCGAACGGGGTGCCGATGGTGGTTGCTCGTACAACCGGCTACTCACCAGATCATTTGGTATAGTTTGTGTATGTGTTTGAGTTTATGATGAGGGGAGTGTGGGTGAGCGACGGGATCAAGAGCTTTGATTTCTGCATCCCCATCATGATCAAGTATGATGATATGATGTTTTAATAAAACAGCACATTACATTTGAATTTGTGCTGCATTTTGATAAAATACAAAAGGGACTAATGAGTGTGTTTTAGGACCATAATGCCTTTTAATCCTAATTTGAAGAGTGCCACATGTAATCTCCTTATTCCTTCTTAGCCTACTTAGGCAAAACTTATTTCTTAATAGAACCTCTACCTATATATATATATATATAACCTCCACACATGCGTTAAGTTTATTTTCATACACACTTCTTTAACAAACAACTTGATTTTTACTATCTATCCATATCCTTTGCAAAGTGAAAAAAAGGGATAAAGAAAGAAGAAAATCGCTAGGAAAAAAGCTAGAAAATTATCGACGACGGACTCAAACCCACGCCTAGAGGTGCACACACAAACCGGTTTTCCAACCCGACCCGATGACCCGACCGACCCCGGTTTCAACCCGGAAAACCCCCAAACCGGTTCAAACCCGGAAAACCCCAAACCGGTTCAAACCCGGAAAAAACCACCGGTTCCGGACCGGTTTCGCGAATTTTGGCCCAAACCGGTTCCAAACCGGTTCCAACTCAACCCGGTTTGGAAACCGGTTCAAAAAACCCGGTTCCAAACCGGTTTTGCCCGTTTTTAATTTTTTTGACCGTTTTAAAACGGCTTTATAGCCGTTATCTAGCCGTTTTAGACCGTTTTTTCTTTATTTTTTGGACCATTTTGCCCTTATATGATAGTATAAATAGGTAGTGGGTGTAATGGTTTAGTCACAACACTCAAAACTTCAAAAACGCTCGAAAACGTGCTTAAAAACGCAAAAAACGCTCCTCACTCTCAACTTTCTATTCTCTCAATCTATTGAATTATGGCTTCTGAATCTTCGGTTCCAACTGGTGGATCCTCAAGTGCCGCTACCGTTGTTAGAATTCTTTCAACAACGAGAAACCAAGAGATTTGGTGTAATTTCGACTTATGCGAAATGTCGAATGGTCAACAAAAAGCTCGATGCAAGGCTTGTGGTTCGTTTTTCAAGTCGGATTCAAACTCGACTTTGAAAATCATATGACCAAATGGTGCAAGTCTTTGAAAAGTACACCGAGTCAAGGGCAAACATCAATCGGAAACGATGGTGGTTTATGGAACTTCAACGTAGATATGGTTCGAGATAGAATGACAAAGTTTGTAATTCAAGAAGGATTGTCGTTCGATCACTTCGACAACCCTCGGTTAACAAAATTGATTCAAGAAACTCTTCAACCACGCTACACTCACGTAAGTCGCACCACTCTTAGACGTGATTGTTTAAATCTTTGGAAACAAGCAAAAAATGATTTAAAGGTTTTATTTGAAAATTTACAAACCGGTGTGAACTTAACTACCGACGTTTGGTCCGCCCCACACGGTTTACCGGAATCGTACCTTTGCGTCACGGCCCATTGGATAGATCCAAGTTCGTGGCAAATGATGAAACGTACGATTGCGTTTGAATTATTTGGATATCCGCATACCGGTGAAAATCTTTTTCAAATTTTAGACTATGTAATTAAAACGTATAAATTAGAAAACAAAATTTTTTCAATGTCATTTGATAACGCCTCGAACAACACATCCGCCGTCGAAAAATTGAAAATAAAATATAAACCGGTTTGTGACGGCGTATTTTTTCATTCACGATGTGTTGCACATATTATTAATTTAGTTGTGCAAGATGGTCTTGGCGTTCCTGAAGTGGAAGATTTTAAAACGTCTTTCAAAAACATGTTACGTGACGTTTTTAAAACTAGTAGAAAAAGGTATGTTAATTATAGAAAAATGTGTCACGATACGAATTCCATTTGTTTAGGACCAAATTGGGATGTCCCGACTAGATGGAATTCGACTTGGAAAATGTTTAATAGTGCTTTACGTCAAAAAGAAACGCTTCATGTTTTCCACGATGGTCTTGCGATGCGGGGTCGGGTTGTTCCGTTTCCGTTAGAGGGTTGGGAATATATTCAAGAAATAACTCAATTTTTAGAGCTTTTTAAAAACGCAACTACAAAATTGTCGGGGGTTTATTATCCGACAAGTGTCTAACGCTTCATCAAATTTATTTAATGACCCATAAATTAAGTGAATATGAAGAAAGAAACGAAATGTTTTCGGCAATGGTAGCGCCGATGAAAGAAAAATTTAAAAAATTTCATTGAACTACCCCGTTTTTTACGTGTTCCGCCGCACTCGACCCGTGTTTAAATGTTTCGGGGGTAGAAACTTTAATAGATGAGATAACTTATGATTTAGATTTACATGATTATGATCCATTTTTAATGTTAATACAAAACAAATATTTAATGAAACTTTTAAAAATTGTTTAATGTTTATGTTGAAAAATATGGTGCAACATCAAACATCCACCGACAATCGAACGTGGAATCGAGTTCGTCGAGCTCAAGTAGAGACCCGATGATTAGTTTATACAACACTTTGAGAAATGAAAACAGTAAACGTCAAAGGGGTAACACCCCAAGTAGCGAACTCGGGAGATATATGGGAACCGATTTTTTAGCCACTATGTCTCCCGATGAATTTTTGAAATTTGATATTCTGACATGGTGGAAAGGAAAGGAATCACAATTTCCGGTCCTATCCGCCATGGCACGTGATTTACTAACCGTCCAAGCTTCCACGGTAGCTTCGGAATCTGCATTTTCTGTTAGTGGCAGGGTTTTATCGATTAGAAGAACAAGGTTAACTCCAACATCGCTAGAGATGTGTATTTGTTTAAAGGACCACTTAGATGCGGCCGAACGAAGACAACACATATCAAACCTTGAAGAAGAAACACCAATTGAAGAAGAAATACACGAGCACGAGGTACAAACCGGACGATCCTCACCGCTATCCGACGAAGAACTCGCTTATGATTTGTCTCAACGCATTGGCACACAAACGACGAAGACGATTAGATTAGACAAACTTGTATTCGTAATATGTATATTTTGTTTTCTTTGGTTTAATTTTAATGTAATTTTTATTGTTTATTTTTCGTAATGAATTAATTATTTACTTTTATAAATTAATGTAATTTTTATTGTTTTCTTTAGAAAAACTCGAGTATGATATTTAATTGTTTACTTATTAAAATGAAAATAAAAACTTTGACACAATCGTATATAATCTACTCTAATAAAATAAAAACGAAAATAAAACGCGTACAATCAATCGTATATAATTGTTTGTATAAAACTCGTATTAATTGTTTACAAAATGAAAATAAAAACGCGTCCAATCGTATATAATTAATCTACTCTAATAATTTTTAATTAATCAAAATTTGTAATTAATTTGTATATAATTTAATTAGAAGGTAAAAAAAAAAAAAAAAAAAAAAAAAAAAAAAACGGGTTTTTTAAAACCGGTTTTTTGGACCCGGCCCGGTTCGGTTCCAACCCGGACCGGTTCCAACCGGGTTGGGTCTTATAGGGTTCCAAACCGGTTCCGACCCGAACCGGTTCTTGGTCAAAAAACCGGTCTCCAAACGTTGACCGAACCCGAACCGGGTCCGACCCGACCCGGGTTCAAAAAAAAAACCGGTTTGTGCACCTCTACCACGCCCCTTGGTGGAAGAGGCAACATACTATTCGTTGGGTTGACTAGCTCTTTATTAAAGATTTGCAACACAAATACACATTCACAACGGTTATAAAAAATATCAAATAACTGTCATGTAACAACTTTTAAATGACTCTTCATAACCCAACTAGTCAAAATCATTAGTGCAGCTAAGGTTTCAAATTAATTAGAGGATTAATATAGAACATATTATATAAGGGCTTTGTTTAAGCAAAATTCATAAAAAATTATTAAAGTTTAAGTTTTTATTAAAAACACTTGGAATGATTTTAAATGTAATTCGTTATTGATCGATTGACGTGCATTATTATGGGCTCATATTTGGGCTTGATGAGGGAAATGTCATTGTCATATACTCATGTGTATGCTATTGAGTATTGGCTATTGCTTTAAAAGGTTTTAGATTTTGGAAACTTCCACAATAAAAAATCTTTAAAACACAATTACAAATACCAAACAAAAATAAACCCAAATTAACACAAAAAATAAAAATATTCATTACGCTATTTACACATCCAAAAATTCACAGCCTCAGATACTAACTTATGCAGCCTCTACATCCTGCTGCTTATTTTCTAGTCACATTTGAGCAAACTCCGAACAGTATGATCAATAGTGAGGTTTTCTACAGTACACAACCCGTTACACGTATTCACCAAACTCTAAAAAAAATCAGTGTTTAACTTATAACTCGACCACGACACTGCATGTTTCCTATTAAGTAGTTGGGAACGAAGTGGTCTATGGTCCGCAATCTAGAACCATGCAAGATCACTGGGTCACTCCACAGAAGAACCAAAGATGGCACCAGTTTGCAGGTCAACTGAGCCACCAACTGCTCGAGCTTCTGCAATTCTGAGTGCCATTGTTGCTCGGTATACTGCCAAGTCAGCAGCCTCCATAAGAGCTTGAGCTTGTTGCCTTTTAACAATGGATGCCTCTTCTAATCTCTTTGCAGCTTCTTGTGTTTCATGCACTTTGATATAGGCCTTTGTAGACTCTTCCAACAACTTTTCATCATTCAACATTGCTGTTCATTTATCATAACAAGAAGTTTATAGTTAAATTTTATAAATTTTCTTGTTTAATAAGTTGAAGATAATGAGTCAGAACAGATATCAGCCCATTCATATAAACAGGTAAAAAATGCCCCCTCTAGAATATATACAAATCATTAAGTCTACCCTGAAAAGAAGACAAAAACACACCTTTCTTAAAATCAAGCTGTTTTTCTGTGACACGTTGGCTAGCCCGTCTTCTAAATGACCTTTTCTTGCGAATAACAGCACTTGTAAAACGTCGTTTGACTCTTTTCTGCTTATAACACTGCCATGAATTCTCTGTTAGAACATTCAACTTCTTAAATATACACATTAATACATAATCTTTAAAGATTGCATTTTTACCTGAAAAACTCTGATAAATGCAGACCGTTTCTTCTTCCTTTTAGTCATCCAATAACTATACACATAGTCTAAGACTTCCTTTGGTGCCAGTTCTAAACAGCGATCAACAGCTGATGCAGCCTCGGAATAATCATGTGGACTGCAATAGATTCCTCTTTCAAAAGCATCAATTATTTTTTCAAAAGTATCTTCTGAGACGCACTCATTGTTGTAGTTCTTTAACCATTGTCATCATCAGAGTCCATATCATAGATGACACAACTCTTTTCCATAGTTCTAGAAAGTTCATCGCTTCTTGAGCTAATATAAGATTCAGGAAGCATAAATGGTACATAATCCTCCTCTGCATACCCTTCTATTTCCCTAACGCCAGGCACTGGCACTAAACTTTTTACATGTAGCTGAGCATTACATTGGAAAATATTATTGAAAAGTGAGACCCTTGGAACTCTTTTTCTTGCAGATCTAGCTTTTTAGCAACTACAAGTTTATCTAAAGGTGGGTCTTTGTCAAGAATGCAAAACGATGATGTTTTGAGATCATGACTTGTGGTATTCTTATCAGTTGGATGCTTATAAATGAAGAGGTAAAAAAATCATGTTTCAGGTGTATGTTTGAGTGTATATACAAGAAGCAGAAGGGAATTGAAATGAAGTTCACAGTGAAAGAAGGTATAGAATGAAAGGAGCCAAATACTTTGAAGAGTCCATGGCTTCTAGAATATGTAGAATCCTGAAAATAAAGAAGATAACAGAGCAAAAATGAGATAAAATGTAGCGTAAAATAAAATGTTACGAATAAAAGCATCTACAATTGACCGCTTTGAGGTTATAATCACTTAGAGGTGAAACCAACCAACTACAACTTTGATACTAATTGTCTAATTTCTAATTTTGCAAACATTTCCTTAATCTACAAGAAATTAACATGCGATGGTTTTAGAAAGAACAAAATAGCGAATTTTGGTCTTATGATCCCTAAGTTACAAATAAAGTTGGAACAAATCACTCTTAAAACCTTCAATACTTTTAGTGCATGATACAGTTTATCATTTTTGCATATATAAAAGCAATAACTAATAAAAAAGGGCGTACCTGGTGCTGCAAAGAGCTCCCGTGTTTTCGCACGGTCCAGGGAGGGTCCGTCCCATTTAAGGGAAGATGTACGCGGTCTTTCCCCACACTTTGTGGGGAGGCCGTTTCCACGGATCGAACCTGAGACCTTCGGTCCCTTAGGAACAGCTTTTACCGCTGCGCCAAGGCCCGCCCTCTAAAAGCAATAACTAATCAACATCTTAAATTAACACGCGCCTCTAACACAAATATAAAGTACAATTCAGTATTTCAGTATGATCATTAGACCTCAAACACCATAACTTAAACCATTATAAGTAAAACATTCTTCTAAATACAATTCAATGTGATCATAACATACCTGCAGAAACCGACTGCCAGTGACGAGTAAATACTTGAACTTGGCTCTAATAACAAGAATGAAGAAAACTCTCTCCATGTGAACAATTTGGTCATCCTCAAGTACCTTAACACTGTACTCACAAAACAAGAAAACCGACGAAATACTACTACTACTATTTCTATCACCGCTTTCATAACTACAAGAGACAGCAAACACAACAGGCCATTTCCTTAAAACATAATTTCCATCAAAACCCGACTGTAAACTAATTCTAACCTTCTTATTCTTCTTCTCAGACTTATCCGAACCATGGTCTACATCAAAACCATCCAGCTTTAAACATGAATCTACCATTACATTCCTCTTCCGTTTCCTTGTATAAACAACTCCAAATCGCTTAATTCGACTCACTTTATCACCATCATCATCATCATCAACAACAAACCTCAATTCCTTCGATTCACCCAATTCGATCCCCCTTTTCCTCATCAATACCCATAACCTCATATGTTCCATTCACTCTCAATTTCTTGAATTCCTCAATTTGAAATTCTCTCTCTGCACACCATCATCAATCTCCACACCACAATCAATAACCTTAATCTTCTTCACCTGATTATCTACAAACGCAACAGAAACAATCCTCACGCGCTTCGCTTCTACATCGTATCGATCAGCAAACAATCGCTTTCCTGATCGTAAAACCTTACCCACAAAAGATCTAGTGCTTCTCTTCATCTCCACTGATAACAAAAAACACCCTTTACAAAATTACTGACATGTAACCTAACACTAGCCCTGAAAACCACAGAAACCCACAAAAATCTTGCGCTGGATGACAACAAAAATAGAACCCAATTTCAATCGTTACAAGCACATAGCATGTATGATATAACTACAAAAACCCACTAAAATCTTGCTCAACGAGAGTTAAAGATACGAGTGTACGTACAATCAAACACAAAATTGTTGCTGTTATGAAGAAAAATAGATTGTAGACGACAATTAAACCTGGGGTTGCATCTAAATCGGTGAACTTTGAAGCTTTCGAGTGGTCGATGATGTTTGTAGAGTTAAAGAATCATGTGTTCCATATAGAACAACGATCGGAGAGCGTTTGTGTGTGAGAGAAAATTAACGGTGAAAGATGAAGAATTGCGCGGGAAAAGCAAAGGGCGGGAAAACGGAAAGGCGTTTATGGCGTGTGGCGGTTCAATGGGATGGGATAGAGAAAGGGGTAGGTGTGGTTGATGAGTTGGGATTTTTTTTTTTTTGGGAATTGTTGAATTGATGAACCGAATGTGTGTTTTTGGCTCTAATGAAAAATAGTCCCTAGGGGTGATGAAATGGGTCTAATTGGCTTGAAATCAAGTTGGGCTGGCTCGACTTGAAACCAAAGAAAGGTTAAGTACACTGACTAATCACAAAGGACTAGACATAAGGTTTTTTTCAATATAGGGTTGAACTTGGTCGTGAGTCGGTCATTTATAATAGTGCAAGACTGTTTTCTTAACAACGTCGTTTGATCTTTAGAGTTGATTCTAATGTTACGAAGTATGCGATACATCCCTTTAAAATCAGGGATTTTTTTTTGTTAAGAACATTCATTCAAGACACTGTTTCATTGTATTATATGCATCTCTGATGAATGCAAATGATCAATTTCAAGTATATAATTATGATTTGCTTATTTGTAGTTAAGTTTCAATTCAGTAGGTTTCGTCATAAATTTACTATATCTTAAATAGAAAGGCCAGTGAGATGCCCACAAACCTTTCACGAGTCACGTTGTGAGTGGTGCCAAAGAATTTTTTTTTCCTTCTAGAATTTGGGTCTTATTAAATCAAATTTTCCTGAAAAACCCATAAATACTTCTGCTACGAAAAAAGGTTGTGATAAGAAACGCTCAATTTTTCGCGCTCTTGCTACAGTTAAACGATCTTCTTCGGATAATTCGTCAAATCCAAGAATAGCTATAATATCTTGAAGTTCTTTGTAACGTTGTAAAGTTTGGTTAACCTGTTGTGCGGTTTCATAATGTTCGTCACCAACGATTCGGGGTTGTAGCATAGTTGACGTTGAATCTAAAGGATCTACTGCTGGATAGATATCTTTGACGGCTAATCCTCTTGATAGTACGGTGGTATCTATTGTTTCTAATTTAAGTTATGGTTGTAGTCAAGGCAACTTGTGTGATCTCTATGTGTCTTAAATGGTATCGAGGGTTCGAATCCTACAATCGTAAAAATTTTATTTTGGGTTTTATTCTTTTTTATTCCAATATAATTTTGGGTTTAATTTACTTTTTTAGTTATTAGGACGCAACTTCTAATGCTTCAATCCTCAAAATAGATCCGTCACAACTTCATATGTTTCTCTTACATATTTAACCATGTTCATGTCAACTCACAACGTTGGTAACGAATTTTACAAACGCGGGCTTAACCACGTCAATGTAATCATACGACTTTCGCCACAACGCGCAGATCTTAATTTCTCCTTTTATATGAAATTGAGTCGTCACAAGGCATGACAAAAAAGCCCACTAGTTATGATGTATTTTTCATGCTTATTGTTTTAGAGTATTCACAATATGCTTTTTATATTATTGCAAGTGTGTTTCTTATATTATAGAAAATGATTTTGAGTGATTTTGAGTGGAGGTCAGAGAAATGTTAATGTTCATCTATATATTTGAGGAAACATTGTTCACCCATATAAAGGGCGTACCTGGTGCTGCAAAGAGCTCCCGCGTTTTCGCAGGGTCCAGGGAGGGTCCGTCCCATTTAAGGGAAGATGTACGCGGTCTTTCCCCCATATTTGTGGGGAGGCCGTTTCCACGGATCGAACCTGAGACCCATATATATATTTTAAAAGTGATTATGAGTAGAGGATAAAGAAAAGATAACAATAAAAGTATATAAATTATTATTTAAGTGAACAGGAGAGAGTAAAAATTAATAATTTTAATATAATTATAAGAATTATGACGAAAAATTTGATGTGAATGCTTTTCTTAAATTTGCTCCTTAATTTACAACTAAGCAACACAAACATAAATCCATAAACCATTAAGAGAAACATAAGTTTTTAAAATATAGTTAGCATATAGGATTCATTGAGCATTCACATCCTGTTTTTTTATAAATTTGTATGAGTGTATTTCTTATATTATATAAAATGGTTGTGAGTATATGAGATAAAAAAAATATTACTACTTATCTGTATATTTGAGAAAATTCTGTTCAACCCTTATAATTTTTTAATATTTATAAAGGTGGTTATGAGTGAATAATTAAGAGAAAAAAATAATATTAAATGTATAAAAAAGTATTTTATAATTAAAAATGAAAGATAAAAAGTAGTGGTTTTAAAATAATTATAAGGATAAAAATAAGAAATGAAATATGATACTCTTATTAGTTAGTAACAATATACCCTTTTTTACGTTCTCATTTTATGAATTGAATTAGAACAAAAAACGTCTCCATTCCTCTTTTGTATGCACCTGCAACCATCGGCTAGTTCATTTAACATTTGTGTTACTTGATTTTAAGTTTCAGAAATATATATATATATATATATATATATATATTATATATATATATATATATATATATATATATATATATATATATATATATATATATATATAATATATATATATATATATATATATATATATATATATATATATATATATATAGGGAAGCATTCTATTGAAAACCATAAATATGTAAAGAACTACTAGAAACCACATAAGCAATGGACATAACATCTCGATAAAATTGGTAACACTAAAAGATGATAGTTTGATTCTATTTTTTAATATTTTCTTTTATTTTAACACCTCTCTCCTCAATTTTTTAAAAAAACTTTAAAATGTTCATATATGCAATACAATGTGTGTGCATTGATGCACATTATTAAAAGACTATAGATATCGTGATTTCTAAAATTTTATCTTAAAAGTAGTAAAATTACAAGCATTTTGATATATTTATTTAATAAATAGTATAAGAGTTAAAGTGGTTCTTTTTGGTTCTTTACAGATTTATGGTTCTCAATTGAATATATATATATATATATATATATATAGAGAGAGAGAGAGAGAGAGGAGGGATCCTAAGAAAACCACAAAGTTATGTGCAAGCTAGAGAAAATCAATGAAACCAGTCACATAACTTATAAATTTTTATCACTACCATTTATATTTATGTGTGTGTGTATATATAAATAAGGGTATGGATCAATTGAAAAACCGTAGCATGGTTTTACACATACGTCACATATAGGTTACGTATACGTAACCGTTTTTCATTTGACAGAGTGTTACGTATACGTAAGACTCTTCATTCTCGTCTTTATGTTCAACATATATGTAACAAAAGCCTATATAACCTTTTAACGGTTAAAATAACAAAAAACATATGAATTATGTTATTAGTTTCCGTGGTTTTCTTTGGTTTTCACATAACTATTGGTTTTCTCAAGAACCCTCCCAGTTCGTTATTCTCTTCCAAATCAGCATCAATTATATGTGTGATTCGTATTAGAAATCAGTGGTAAATGTTAGCATTCTATTTTTAATGTGTTATTGGATCGGATTGTTCGATTTTGCCAATTCATTTGTTTATCGGACATAATGAAGTCATTATCGCAGCCATCAGTTGTCGATTGTTCAATTCCTAGCGACGATGCAGTTGATTTGATTGGACGATCGGGTATTGAAGATGCTGTTTGTGCGATTCAAGAGGAGACATGTGATGCGTTGTTTATCTGCAATGATCGACAACAGGAGATTATGCCTGTTGACGTAGAAGATGAAGACGAAGGTATCTAATCTGTTTTTTTTATATTCCTTACATATATGTATCTACGAAACTTAAACGAAAGCCATTTTTAATATTAATTTGTGTTTTGCTGTTTCTTACATATATGTACATACGAGGTTAATTGGTGTATATTTGTTTTAATGGTTTAGTTGTTGGCAAAGGTTTTAATTTATTAATGTCTTCTGGTCTTTTTCAATGAAAATGATCTGGACGTTGAATTTTTGTATATTATTGTTCTGAAATAATAAAATTTTAATAGAACAAATTGTTTATTGTGCTGTTCTTACATATATGTACCTACGAGCTTAATTGGTATATATTTGTTTTAATGGTTCAGTTGTTGGCAAAGGTTTTAATTTATTAATGTTTTATGTTCTTTTTGTATTTTTGATACTTGATGTTTGATGTGTATATATTTGTTCATTTTCATTTTTTTGGTTTAGGATTGTACATATATGTATCAAACAAGTGTGTTTTAAAAATAATGGTTTGTATGATGATGCAGATAACGACACTTATGTTGATTACAACAAAAACCATTCACTTGAAAATTGGAATGATGCTTTATTTCTTACTGGTGTTGAAAATGAAGGTAAATAATCAACATCATTTTAAATTTTTTATTTGTTTTTTCATCTTTTTTTAATTTCTTTTATTTTTGGTTTTTGCAGATTCAATGCGCAGCAGTATATACCAATCCCCGAATGGTTCTAGGTATTTGACTCCTATTGTTCCCGTAGATCATAAGCCAGTCGTTGGATCTAGGTTTCAAAACTGGCATGACGCATTAAGGATGTATGAGGCATACGCTGAGAAGGCTGGGTTCAGTACTCGTCTAAGTATAGTAAAAAAGAAAAAAGGTGTGATTACTCATAGATACATTCTGTGCAACAAGGCTGGAATACCTAATGGCAAGGTCAATGACACTTTGGATGTTAACTCAAAATCTCGTGTCTATCGAAGAAACTTTAAGGTTTGTGATTGTCGCGCTCGTATAAAGTTTAAATCTATTGAAGGAACTGAAGGATTTGAAGTGTACGGTTTTATTGAGGCACACAACCATGGGTTGGTGAATTCGGATAATTTAGACTTGACAAGAAAGAAGCGTAGGCTCGAATTTGTTGACAAGGAGTACATTGCTAAGTGTCGTTTGGCAAGTGTTGGTCCTTCAAAAGCACATAGGCTGCAAGTTGCATTAAAGAGCGGTCATCATATGGTTTGAGGAACTAAAACTGATTATAAAAAATTTAGTAGGGATATAACCAACTTCATTGGTGATAGTGATTGTCAATTTTTATAGATAGGATGGAACATCGGGTGTAAACAATTTCACTTTCAAGTTTGTAGCAGTTGGCGACGAGATTAGGAATCTGTTTTGGGTAGATGAGGTGTCTAAGGTCAATTATCAAGCATTTGGTGATGTGCTAGCATTTGACGCAACATACCAGACTAACAAGTATGTTAGTTATTATAGATTTTTTATACTTTTTCATAATTGAATAATATATGTATTATGTAGGTATAATATGACTTTTGTTCCATTTACTGGCGTTGATCATCATAAAAGTTGTGTCACTTTTGGTGCGGCATTGTTGTACGCCATTGAATCCATTGGTTAATTGTTTTATGGAGGCTCATACCACAAGGAGTCAAGATGCAGCTATGAAGTAGGCAGTTTTAAAGGTGTTGGACAAATCAATTCATAGGCTTTGTATGTGGCATATCACCAATAAACTCCCATCTAAGGTGTGCTAATATTTATCATGCTTCAAGTCCATATGTTTTCAATGTATTTTCAAAATAAATACATATACGTATCAAATATATTGAAGAGGCACAATGTAATTGTTAATTTTTTTGGGTAGTTTTTCAGTTTGTGTTCAAAACAACATCTAACTTTTTTTCATTTTGAAGGTTTCTGGACATTTGTTGAACAACACTAATATTCGTGCATCCATTCACAAGCTTGTATGGAATGTCTATCTAACTCCATCTGACTTTGAGTGTAGATGGAAGTTATTAATGGAGAAGTTTGATCTACAAGATCACAAATGGCTATCCGATATGTTTTCTATAAGAGAGCAGTGGATGCCCGAATATTTTAAGGATATCCCAATGTGTTGTCTGATGAAAACTACATCAAGATGCGAAAGCTCGAACTCATATTTCAAAGTAAATTCTAGTCCATCCAACACTCTTGTACAGTTCCTACTATGTTTCGACAATGCTATAGATGATCAAAGATATAATCAGCGTGTTCTAGAATTCAACACCACTACCACAGTTCCTACTTTCCTATCTAGTTTACTAATAGAACGTCATGCTTCTGAGATATACACACGAAACATATTTTTGGAGGTGCAAAAGGAGATACAAAAGTGCAAGACGCTATGTTACATAGTCAACCGTGAGGTAACGGACGGAAAATATAACTATATCATTGCACATCAAGATAATAGGGCGGATGTCATAAATGAATTTAAGGTATATTCTTGTTTATTTTTATTTTTTATGAAACCTTATACGTATGTTAATTGTTTATTTACGTATATCAACCCTTACAATTACATAAGTGTACTATATTCTTATTTTACAATATATATCAGCTGTAAGTAATTGTTAAAAAGGTAATACTAAAAGAGTTTTTTCACCTTATATTAAGTGTCCATTTATGTACCAGTTGTAGTCTTACCCAAATGATGATGTGGTGTTACTATAAAACAATGGTACATATATGTATATATACTTGCATATACCTTCATTATCATATTTTACTCATATGATGTTGTGGGGTTTTTACAAATAGTGGTACATATATGTACCACTGTTCATAATAATCAAAATAAACTACTTCAATACACAGATAATTGTTTTATTGTATCATCTTTTTATTAATTGTTCATCAATTTTTGTAAGGCCCACCTTTCTCAGGGGGACCTCACAGTTGGTCATTCACAGCATAACATTGATTTAAAGAAATCATTACTCATATATGTATAGATATATATATATATATATATATATATATATATATATATTGCAGCGGAAAATACTGTAATTTCAATTCATTACAAATAAAATATAAACATTGTCTTTAATCCTCAAAACTATTTAAGAGTCCTTTGTTTAGCTTTTCTTCTTCAGGGATGTCAGTCTTCTAGTGCCAAGAAGCTTCAGTCCCATGCCTCTATTCTATGGATCTAACTCTTACCTGTCAACAGATATGCATACAAAAGTCAGCTTCGCTGAGTGAATTCTAGGTTTACTTTGCTAAATAACTTTCGTAAGAGATATTAGCTTTATCAGTTGAAAGTAATCCTTGTCTATCAAAATATAAATACACACAGGCAATCACTTTATCAATACTTTATCATTTATTGTTATTTATTACTCTTCTTTATCCGTCAATTCTCTGTCACTATCGGTGCCTAGGCTCGCCTAGGACTTTACCGACATGCCAATTAAGGACTTACTGTCATACACGATCAGGCCATTATTGTCATGCCAATTCAGGACTTACTGACCTGCCTGTTCGATCATACTTTATCACTTTATCACTGGTGAGGGCACAACGAATGCAACCCTCCTTTATCAATTTGCTTGCAAGGCTTTACTTTCTCACTTTATCAAGGTACACGTTATGGGCCCAATAACAATTCTTTAAGTTTCACTTATATCTTTAGTTTTCACATACACTTAACACATAATAAAAAGCAAACTCTTAGTCTAAGCATTCATATTTCATCAATCATGAGAGATAAGCTAGATAACTGACCCTCCGCGGGACAGCGGGGGTTCGGGGGCGGCAGCCCCTGATAGCGGGGTTCTAGGGGCGGCAGCCCCTAGTGGGGTCCTAGGGGCAACGCCCCTGGCTGGGCCGGTCAGCGCGCCCGGAAATTATTCTGAACTATTTAAATGGCACATTTTACTTTAGAAAATTTTATTTTCTTGATAAAAGGTCTTAAAAACCGTCATCATAAAAATATGTAATTTAGTATGCATATCACCCCAAATTATTGAAAACGGGTAAAGGAGGGGTCTAGAACTCACCTGAACTTGTCCAATAGCTTAGATTCTAAGTCACCTAAGCTATAGCCTGAATACTCTAGCTGCACGAAAGGTAATATACAAAAACGTCATTTTCTTCATAGTTTCGCCCATAGTTTCGCTGCAGCGAAACTGCAGTTTCGCTGCCAGTTTCGCTGGGCGGCACTTCTGCTAGTTTCGCTAGACAGATTCGCTACCTTGAGCGCCCAACTCTCGTTGGAATTTCCTAGTTTCGCAAAGTCTATAGGTCAGTCTGGGTCTTAGCGAGATTACCGACGAAACTGTAGTTTCGCCCGAGCGAAACTGTAGTTTCGCTGGAATTTCTCCCAGTCTCGCTGAACCAATGTGCAGTTTTGCTGGTTAAATGCTTAAATTCGCTGGATCGCGGCCCAGTTTTGCTGGATGAACAGAAACTCAGATCCAGCCCGTTTTTAACCCAAAATCTTAACTTTTTACGTCCAAATCCTTAGTTTACCTTCCATGAAACCAAATCTAAGCTTTTTACACGTTTTCATACGTAAAAATTCGACCTTTATGTGTTTCTTTAAACTTTTCAAAACCCCAAAACCCTAGAATCCGGGTTTGATCTACAGAGGGCCTTAGAGGTCGATTCTTACCTTGTTTTGTTGCTCTTTCCTTGTGTTTTGATGCTCCAATCCACCAGAACTTCAATCCTTCCAACCTTCAAGCTCCAAATCTTGAATTTCTTCACTTTCACTCTCTACTTTCTCTCTCTACGAATTTGGTGGCTAGGGTTATAATGTGATGGAATGGGACTGATTGTGCATGCTTAAGGGCTGATTAGGGCCCTTAAACCCACCAAGTCTAGCCCATTAAGGCTAATTTGATTCATAGCCCACTAATTTACCCCTTTATTTCTTAAATTAACCATTAAAAGCCCATTATTATTAAATGGTTCGTTTCGGGAAATTTCAGGGCGTTACAATTTTTTTTACAAGTCCAGGTTATTCTTCATTCGTCGGACAATTCAGTATCATGTTCTTGCATGTCATTCACACGCGTTGGATATCTATGTAGACATGTGTTCTGCGTATTCAGGCATCATAAGATTGAAAAAATTCCACAACAATATATACATGGACGATGGAGAAAAGATGCGCTACCAAAAAGGGTTTTTAGTATGGAATACCGATACTGTGCTAATTGGTCTGAAAATTCTGTAATTAGATCTCGTATAATGGACAATATGCAGTAATGCGTTGATAGGATAAGGTTAGATACAGAGAGGCTAAAATTGCTGGAACAACACATTCAACAGATTAAGACAGAAATTTTTAATGAATTTCCTCATGATCCATCATACAACAAAAAAGGTGTTGTTTTTGAAGAGGTTTTACATCAACCTCATCCCAATAAAGTACACTAATAACCACCGAATGGAATAAGGAACAAAGGTTGTGGGAGGAATAGGCGGCTGATTGGTTCTGGTGAGAAGGCAAAGTCCAAAAGGAAGAAGCCTAAGAGGTTATGTAAATTTTGTGGCAAATATGTTCGTGGTCATGACTCTCGCAATGCCCTGAAAAATTAAAATTACTTAATAAGGAGGTGTGCCAAGAACGTATCGAAGAAGACGACTTATCTGATCAATCATCTCATTACATTTCAATTGAAGACGAAAGCGACGACGGAGAAGATCAAGAACAATCCAATGAGGATGATCAGGAGTATATGTTTGAGTTGTTTTGTTTTTAATAATATCAGTACCTTATAAAATTTCATTTTGACTTTAGAAATTTTTATTAATTACAATTTTTATAAATTAAGTATCTATTAAATAAGGAGGAGAAAACACACATGTGTACATGTTGGTATTGAAAAATGTGCATATATGTACCATTTGTGAATTTAGAAATTGGATATATGTATATGTATTTTTGTAAGCCTAAAATGATGTATACTTGTCCGCATATAGATAAATGGTACCAACAATTGTATGAGCATATATGTGACAATTGTATTTACAATTCATACCTAAAAGAGTATTCATACATTCAATTTCATAATACATTTTACATGACTCTTTTACAAATAGTACATATATGTATTAACTTTAGAATATTCCATAAGTAAAGCTATGAATTTAAACATTAAGAGAAATTGTTATGAATGTGGTACATATGTGTACCACTGTTTGTAGAAATTCCACAACATCATATGAGGATCCAATGATAATGAAAGTATATGCAAGTATATGTACATATATGCAATGAAAGTATATGCAAGTATATGTACATATATGCAAGTATATGAAACTCGACATCATCATTTTGTGTAATACTACAACTTGTACAAAATAAGTAAACATAACGTTCCAAAACATTCATAATTACCCCATCCAAATTCATAATCATCTGTCAAATCATTCTACATAAGTTGTAATAACCTATACATTTTCATAACCATTTGTTGACCTAATAAAAAATAACTAAAAGCCATCAAAATACTTCAAAAATTGAACGCCATGATTTCATATCTACGCTTTTGATTCTTGATCCAATGCTTCAGCTTCCTGCATCATCTTAGCCTTGTAGATATTAACGTCGGAAGTTAGAATTTTGAACGCGTATTTCTTCCTCAAATTTCTGATTTTTGTCTTCATTTTGTTTTCTTATGAAGGAAAACCACAATCCCAATTTTTTACGTGACTTCCCATGAATGTCTCCATGTGTCGCATTCCAAATATGCCACAATCTACCGCGTTCTTTGTCGTACTCCAGTGATTTTTAACTTCACAGGAATTGCTGCTTCAATTTCTTTCCATTTTGGATGATCCAACGATCTCAAATACGCCACAAGAATATGTTTCTGTCGTTTATAATTTAAACAATACGTCACAATTACATTTATGGACAGTTTCAAATTTAATTAGTAAAATATAATATGATAATAAAAAACAACATACCACTTTAAAGGGTGTTCCTTTTTTGCCAAACTCAGAATCATCCTCAAACCTAATAATACTTTGATTGTTAGCCATATTGTCAATCACTGTGATGGCCGGGTACTTTAATTCTAAGCATATCAAGTAAAAATGGTTTTTCTCTAAGATTGGAAAAAATAAAAGGTCACAGTTCTTCAGATCACCAACACCTACGCCTCCTTCCATAAAATTCTCAAAGTTTGTCCTAAAATGACTTAATCGTTCATCATCACTTTCTACGTTGCTTTCAATTATTCACCCAAGCTGTCAAGTTAAACAATTGTACGTTAGAATGGTGATTACATGATATATTTCATGCATTTGAATGTAACATACTTACAAATGGGTTTATCCCACTAAAAATACGATATGGTAGCTTGTGCTTCTATCCTTTTCAGTGTGGTTTAAAACTTTAGCCCAGGAATCGATCAAATCATTAAATATTTGTTGGCCTGGTGTCAAGCTGATAAGATGGTATAAAGTTGTACCAGGCCAATTCTTCGTTCCAAATATTGGTACACTGCACAACATAAGTCAAAGTGTATGTATAATAAAGGTTCATCATTTACAAGGCAAAATAGTTATTGAAATGAATCATTGAACATATACGGTAAGAATTCAAAGTTACATATATGTACCATGTTTTAATACATATATGTACCAGTTGACTGTGCAAAGATTGTGCATATATGTAACACATTTGTATAATCACAATAGTATGATGATGATTTGTATTTTTTTCATATAAATCAGGAACCTTCATGTATGTCCTTGTCAATATAATATAAGATAATAAGTGGGGGATTCCAATCATGTTTAATTTGTCTGCTTATTAATTTAATTTGTTTCAAAAAATAACAGGAATGTGTATGCTATAAGCGATACATATATGTACCACTGTTTTACAATGTGTGGAAGAATACAAGTGGTACATATAGACACTTTTTATAAAGTCAAAAAACTCCTTTTGTATTACCTTTTTTAAGTAAAAAAGGTTTAATACATATATGTATAATGTTTTAATACATATATGTACCAGTTGAATGTGCAAAGATTGTGCCTATATGTAACACATTTGGTAATCACATTAGTACGTTGATTGTTTGTATATTTTTCATATAAATCATGAACCTTCATGTATGTCATTGTCAAAACTAATAACAGATAATAACCAGAATGTTAGTTTAATCGTATTGCTTACCAAGTAGTACTTATATGTACCACTGGGGTTTATAAACATGTTATATTTGTCTACTTGCTAAATTAATGTGATTCATAAAAAGTATAGTAATGTGTATACATAAATACGTATGTTTGGTAATTACCTAAAAGTTCTTGCCGCATCTTTAAGTTCCATCTCATTCCTATTATAACAATTTTAATAAATTACCAACACATAATCGGATGGATAAATACGAATAATTATTGTTACATTCGGCTATAGAAACTTACTGCTTACTCAACTCCCAATCCTTTAAAGTGTTTTTAAGATCCTCTAATTTCCTGCATATACATATATGTAAATAATTATTCACAGAATCACATGCTTGAAAAACGTTAAATTAAAATCTTACTTCTCGTCAACTGATCCTGCCATCAAATACTTCCATATCTTCAATTCATCTTTGGTAACCTCCTTATTCAAATCTACTTGCCTATCTATGTATGGTGAGACGTTCTTTGATGATGGTTGTTTTACTCGTTTTCCCTTTCCCCTTGTGCTAGTTCCTGTGATTTTGCTCCTTGCCCCCTTACCTCCTATCACAATTTCACATGAAGGTCCATTAAACCTTTCGTCTATTACATTAAAATCTTGTGTTAGTCCAAGACTGTAGCTTGGACAGTCGTTTAAATCATGACTTATCGTCTTACCCGATCCCTTCTAACTGATTCTAACTCTACAATATCAGATACCTCCACGGCAAGTTGGGTCCATGCCTCTGCTTGATATATAGGTATGTCCATATTTTCAGATTTATTTGGATCTTTTGATGTTTTCATTTGTTCTCCTGATAACTCATCCTCGCTCCCTTTTCCATCATCTCCTACTTCGACTGCACACCCATACAGCTCTCTATACCTCTCTTGATAAGCGATCACATTATTATCTTCAGGAAACATCTTCATTGCTGCCCTGATGGCCTTCTCATATTTTAATTTGACCTTAATGTTTAGAGAGTGTATTTTCTTAAGAATCTCTAGATTTCCCTGCAATAATGATATATTTTAATGGAGTTAACAATTACCCTTTAACTTCAGTCATTATAATTACCATTAAAATATATACCTTTACTGTTGAATTATCCAAAGCATCCAAGGATTCTAAATCATGGATATCATGTTTCCCACAACTATTCGATTCGCTTGCTTTCAACAATTCTTCCGTTTTAGCATCATCTTCTTCCATAAACTGTCCAGTTAATTCACCTAAACCAAATCCTCCAAAAATTAACAGTTCTTTTTCCTCTCTTTTCTTTAGTTTGTCCATTGTCCAAAAAGCAAGTGGGGACATTTTCCTATCGTTCTCCATTCCCGGGCATGTTACACGATCCACGTACAAAAGCTATGATGAAATTCAAACAAATTAGAGAGTGAAAATTTGCATATAATTAACATATAAATGACGTACCAGTTTAAGATTCAATTTTCCTATCCTACCATAATGGATTATTAAACTTATAATAACTATTTCACATGAATAGTACATATATGTATCAATATGTCCATCCTATCTTTAAGTTACATACAGTAACTGTTCATATATGTATCGTTTTTTATTCGAATGTGATATCATACCATAATGGATTCTTAAACTCATAATAACTATATCACATTAATCATGACAAAGTACATATATGGACCAGTATATACACCTTAACTTTGATAGTTACATACAGGATGTACCAGTGGTGCATAAATGTAACACTATTAGAGAAAATATATCTATCTTACCATCTTCAATTCAATCCCACATAATAATGTTTTTTCATTAGTTATGAAATAAGAACATATATGTAATTGATATACCACAATAAAATGTTAATGATTATTTACATTCACATGCAAAATAACAGTAAATATATGTTCCTATGCTATGATGCAACTGGTTTTAATGCAAAATCCATCAGTTGTATTTGTAACACCCCAAAAGTTCATTTAAAGAAAAAGAAAAGAAAACTAAATGGAAAGAATAGATAATGGACAAAAGTGGAGGGGGATAAAGTGTACAGAGTACAAAAGTCTAATATTTTATATTAGAATTGGGTATGGCCGCCCATATCAAAAGCAGAAAATGCTTTTGCTTTCAGAAAAAAAAAGAAGAAGGAGAAAGCTCTCGGTTTTAGAGAGAGAAAGGAAGAAGAAGCTGTGAAAGTGCTTGTTTTGGGATTTAAGAGCAGAATTTGAAGGTGGGTCTCGGACTTGAAGTGTGTTGCTCAAAGGCTGCTCAAGGTGAGTTACTAGAACCCCTCTTTTACTGATTTTCACTGGTTTGGGGCTATTATGCATACCAAGTAAACGTTTTCAAGTAAAACCATGGGTTTATAGCTGTATGTTCGGAAATAATATGTGTATGTATGTTGTTATAAGGTTGGGTATACCCGTATGTTCATATGCATGTGCATGTGGGTCGGGTATGTTTTGGGAAGATGTATGGTTATGAATATGTTAAGTTCATGCTTAGAATGGTATGTGAATGCTAGAACTAAGTGATGTATGTTTGGGACTGAAAACAGTTTTAAATACGTGAACAGACTGCTAATACGCCTATACAAGGCTCATAAGTCTGAACAGTCCTCATACTCCCAAAATTATGACAGAAATTTTAAGTGTTGGGGCTTATGCTTCCAAATAGTGCTCATGAGTCTGGAATTTAGAACTTAGAAAATTTACAGGGTCATAAGTCCAAATAGTTCTCATATGCCCAAACAGGACTTATGAGTCTGAACAGTGGCCTTATGAGTCTGAACAGTGGCCTTATGAGTCTGAACAGTGGTCATATGCCTAGAAAAGTTAGCCGGATGACTAAGTGTAGGGTCATGAGTCTCAACAGTGCTCATGCGCCCAAATAGCTTATACGCCCAAAGTGAAAATATTTCTAAGTGTAGGCTGGTGAGCCTACATAGTAATGAAAAGTCTGAACAGTGCTCATGAGTCCCAACAGTGCTCATGCGCCCAAATAGTCCTCATGTGCCCATAATTTTTATACTTAGAAATTTTCACAGGATTTTTTAGGGAATCTGAGTTTTAGGGTTTTGACCGAGGTTGACCAAGGGCTATTTAATGATGATGTTTTATACATGAAATGATGATTAATGATTAACCCTTGTTATTAATACTGATATTATTATCAGTAGTTTATTATTATTAGCAATATTATTATTATCGTTTTAATATTGTTAAGTATGAAATGGTATGATGATGGTGATGAGGTTTAGGTCGTGTGCGTATGATATGTTATCTTTCTTCGTTAAAGAGATTTTAAAACGTACATATTATGTTTTGTAATACATTACGAATGAATGAACAAGTTAATGAACGTAAAGTATTATGTAACGAAGTGAAAGATAATGATAAAGTACAAACGAATGAATACAATAAAGTACTAAACGAACGAACACGTGAAATAATGAACAGATGGAAGGCTTGTAAGCAAGTGTATGAGGTGAGCGACTCTGTGTCGCAACAGACTCGAAAGAGGTCCGTGTCGCGTACTACGGTATTGCAGGAGACGGGATCTAGATGAATGAGAGTAAGTTTGGCTTGCAAGCAGAAGGAAAGGAGGTTCACGACTCATTGAGAGTTGTTAGCTCAACTGTGTGTGTATGTTATAGCGTGCGATCTTGGCTAACCTTTAAGGGGACATAGACACAGTGGGAGTTCAGTTTTGGTAGCTGCTCTGATACGTGCGATGTGGTATTTATTGTGTGCTATGTAGCGTGCGATTTTGGCCTACCTCATGTGGATTATGTAGCGTGCGATTTTGGCTAACCCATGAGATGGCGTGCGATTATGGCTAAACCCCCAGAGTTATGACACACAGGGAGAGTTGGTCTTAGTGACAACTCTATTGGTGGGAATTGCACGAGATGAGATAGTGAGGTGAGCAACTTCGTGTTGCAACAGACTCGGATGAGTAATGAAAAGTAAAGAGCAAAGAAATGAATGAATGAACGAGCGATGACGAAGATAATAATAACAATTATTATCTATATGTATGTATGATGTATGCTCATGAACGAAATACCATAATAAGAACGAAACGGGATCCTTGTCATTTGACCTCAGTAATCGTGGCTGTGTGCCATGAAGAGGGTAAAGCCTGACGGGATCTAAATAAGAAATGAATGACAAAGATGTACGATGAATGAACGAAAGTTAACGAACGAAATGAAGAATAATAATGATATTATGTGTACGTATGATGTGTGAGCATGTACGAAAGTATAGTACGATTTGAAAGAAAGTAAAGTACGGTTTTAACGAAAGTAAAGTATTTTATTATAAAAACTAGAACTCACTCAGCGTCGCTGACTTTTGTGTGCATGATAGTTGGCAGGTATTTGGTTGATGCTGAGGAGATGCAGGCATGGATGCATAAGCTACTGGGAGCGTTTTGAGGCTGGCATCCGTATTTTGACATGTCATTGTGTTTTGAGATGAAAAGAATGTTGTAATGTAATAAAATGACATGATTTTAGTTATTAATGAATGTTTTTAAATTCCGCTGCAAAGTGAATATGTGTTTTAAAATGTTTTATGTGCGATGAATGACCAACCGTAAGGTGCCCGGGAACGGGGCCTTACAAGTTGGTATCAGAGCAAAAGTTTAAGTGAAACGGGTAAATTTTCAAAATAAACCTAATCTTAAACTGAGAATGGGACGAAAAGAAAAGGATGCCAGTCCTAGTAGCTACGTGCCTGCAGGTAAAGGTTTTATGTAAACATTTTATGTAAGCAAACAGTTAACCGGTATTATGTGCGCATGTTATGTGTTTATGTGCTACTGGTGGATTTAGATGCTGATATAGTAAGGACAGGTAATACTCGGGGTATGAAAAGTAAGGTAAATGGCTAATCACAACTGATCACTGTAATTAGGGACTTACTATACTTGACATGAACTGAGTTACTCCCTTGAATGACCGTGTTAGTGTTTAAATCTTTCAGTGTGAGATAGGGAATGGCCGGTGGTAGACCTTCTAAGGCTTCACGTGGGGGAGGTAGTGGCGGATGTGGTGTTGAACCACGAGTCACGAGAGCACGATCTAGAGTGGGACAGGTGGTTCACGAGGAACCCGAAACACCTCAACCGGGAGGTGATGATGAGAGTGCTAACTTGAGAGCCTCGGTGAAAGAGCCGGTAGTTGAGGAAGTGCATCAGGTCATGCAGACGAACCTACCGTCTGTAGTGACCGAGATGATGAAGGCTGTCAGAGAAGGGGAGAGACAGGAAAGGGGTAGACCTTCGGGCCAAGGGAGACGGCCCGAGACTGAAACGGTTTTCTTCGATGACGAAGAGGAAGAAAAGGAAGAAGAGCCTGCGCCGGAGACGGCACGAGGCTGTAATTATGGGGAGTTTCAACGATGCAAGCCCCCAACTTTTGATGGTAATGGCACTGCTGCCGCGGCTCACCGGTGGGTGAGAGAGATGGAAGCTGTTTTGAAAATCAGCGAATGCCGGGAGGATCAGAAAGTAAAGTTTACTGCCCATTCTTTCGTGGACCCAGCTTTGTGCTGGTGGGACAACATAGTTCAAGTTGAGGGTAGTCGGGCTATCGGAAGGATGAGATGGCCAGAGTTGAAAAGGTTAGTGATTGAGGAGTTCTGTCCTCACCGTGAGATGGACAAAGTAGAAAGGGAGTTCCTGCAGTTAGAAGCGGGGACGATGACGCATCAGCAGTACACCACCAAATTCAACAAAATGGCACGGCTGGTGCCGGATCAGGTGACACCTCTTTCGCGAAAGATTAAGAGGTATATTCAGGGCTTGCCGGCGGATATCCGTAGGCACATGATCGCTGCCCAACCAAGCACGTTTAGGTCAGCAGTTGACTTGGCGGGGAGGTTGTATGATGAAAGAATTGTGGTGGTGGCTGAAGACGTCGAGAAGGATGATGGAGTCCGGAACTGGAAGGGAAGGAGAACTGAACGGGGTGGTGTCCCGACGAATAATAAGCTTGCACGAGGGGATGACCGTCGTGTGGCCGCACCTGGTGCGAGGACGGATAGATGTGTAAATTGTGGGATGGAGCATTCGGGAGAATGCAAAAGGGAACCAAATACTTGCTACAAGTGTGGGAAGCGTGGTCATATGGCTAGAGAATGTGGAACCGTGAGATGCTATAATTGCGGAGAAATTGGCCATATGAGTAAAAACTGTGAGAAGCCAAGGGCGGAAGGTTCGGGAGTGAAGAAGGCTGGAAGAGAAGGACGGAGGGCAAACGCAACGCCTACACGATGACGCGGGAGGAGGTTAGGGCGAACCCCGATGTTACGTCAGGTATGTTTCCAGTCCATCAACCTTTTTCCTTTGTGTAGTTCGATTGTGGCTCTGGTTTCATTCCTGCTGCCTTCTGTGATAAGTTGCATGTTAGGAGTAGGAAGGTCGATGTCATTCGACATAGGAGCTACTATAGGTAAGTCTACTAGATTACCTAGTGCACTAAAGGACCATGCAATAGAATTGAGAGAGTGCTTGTTTTCTGTTAGACCATCCTTAATAGACGTAGGTGGATAGACGTACACCTCCGGGTAAATCCTGAGGCAAACACCAAGCACTGCAAACGATGGATTGATTGGTGGTGCCCGATAAAAGTTCGGTGCCGATTTGCGACAAGGGATTATGTTGAAGGCTTCACCGGGAAGGTAGTACGACGAGCGGGAGACGATGGTGACAACAGGCGAAGCGGAGGAGCGAATCTGTGTTAAGAAGGGGAAAGGAAGGCCAAGCAATGATAGTGGATTTGTGTCCGAAAGTACATCATTGAGGGACGGTGATCGGAAGAGAACAGAAAGAAAAGGAGAAGGAACCTCGATGAGCCCTTCGATGTAGAGATTACTATTAATGGATTCACTAGGCTACCTGATGCCCTAGAGGATTACGTGATGCAATTGAGAAAACGTTTGTTCATGCTAGACCGTTCGGGACATCCTTGGGTGAATAGGCGTACACCATAAGATGACACTGGATACACTGGGTATCCTGCGCAGGTTAAGAATGGAGTGAGGAAGCTGTGTCACCCGTTGTCTAAGGAACAGTTTCAGCCTGTAATTGGTTCATCGAACGACAACGTACGATAGTTTCGACGTAGTAGCAAACAAGTAGAATGGGAGGTCGGAGGCAAAAGAAAAAGATAAATTGGTTTGGGTCACCAAGGAAGCCGATTCTATCATGGTGTACCGGCAAGGAACCTGAGAAAAAAAAACTGATCTCGGTGCAGTTATATTTGGAACAACACATAGTATGATTAAGGAATGCCTTTCTCGTCAGTTGTTTGGATTGCCAGAGGGTCATTATTCATACGTGAAGAACATTAAACAAGGGCCTGTGGTATTTTAATAAGCAGCAACTTTACACAAGTTGAAGGTCGTGTTCTTCAAGCACCAAAGCTGAGGGTTCTCAGTGATGCTCTAAAGCTCAATGATTATGACGCCGAGCCTTTGCTCAAATCTTGTGGTGTTTCTTTTGATTATAGTGATCGTACTCTACATGACATATTTGAGGCCACAGTTCCTGGTCAAATGAACATTGATCAGTATGCATGGGTTGCCAATGCAGAATAGTCAAAGATAGACCAGAAGTCGAATGTTGATAAACGATGTAGAGCGATTGAATTCCAGGTGAGATACTGGAAAATAGGTGAGACAGTATTGCCCGCAAAAGTTTAAGGAATAACAGGTTTCGGGGACGAAACCCCTTTAAGGGGGGTAGACTTGTAACACCCCGAAATTTCATTTAAAGAAAAAGAAAAGAAAACTAAATGGAAAGAATAGATAATGGACAAAAGTGGAGGGGGATAAAGTGTACAGAGTACAAAAGTCTAATATTTTATATTATAATTGGGTATGGCCGCCCATATCAAAAGCAAAAAACTGCTTTTGCTTTCGGAAAAAAAAGAAGAAGGAGAAAGCTCTCGGTTTTAGAGAGAGAAAGGAAGAAGAAGCTGTGAAAGTGCTTGTTTTCGGGATTTAAGAGCAGAATTTGAAGGTGGGTCTCGGACTTGAAGTGTGTTGCTCAAAGGCTGCTCAAGGTGAGTTACTAGAACCCCTCTTTTACTGATTTTCACTGTTTGGGGCTATTATACATACCAAGTAAACGTTTTCAAGTAAAACCGTGGGTTTATAGCTGTATGTTCGGAAATAATGTGTGTATGTATGTTGTTATAAGGTTGGGTATTATACCCGTATGTTCATATGCATGTGCATGTGGGTCGGGTATGTTTTGGGAAGATGTATGGTTATGAATATGTTAAGTTCATGCTTAGAATGGTATGTGAATGCTAGAACTAAGTGATGTATGTTTGGGACTGAAAACAGTTTTAAATACGTGAACAGACTGCTAATACGCCTATACAAGGCTCATAAGTCTGAACAGTCCTCATACTCCCAAAATTATGACAGAAATTTTAAGTGTTGGGGCTTATGCTTCCAAACAGTGCTCATGAGTCTGGAATTTAGAACTTAGAAAATTTACAGGGTCATAAGTCCAAATAGTTCTCATATGCCCAAACAGGGCTTATGAGTCTGAACAGTGGCCTTATGAGTCTGAACAGTGGCCTTATGAGTCTGAACAGTGGTCATATGCCTAGAAAAGTTAGCCGGATGACTAAGTGTAGGGTCATGAGTCTCAACAGTGCTCATGCGCCCAAATAGCTTATACGCCCAAAGTGAAAATATTTCTAAGTGTAGGCTGGTGAGCCTACATAGTGATGAAAAGTCTGAACAGTGCTCATGAGTCCCAACAGTGCTCATGCGCCCAAATAGTCCTCATGTGCCTGGAATTTTTATACTTAGAAATTTTCACAGGATTTTTCTGGGAATCTGAGTTTTAGGGTTTTGACTGAGGTTGACCAAGGGCTATTTAATGATGATGTTTTATACATGAAATGATGATTAATGATTAACCCTTGTTATTATTACTGATATTATTATCAGTAGTTTATTATTATTAGCAATATTATTATTATCGTTTAAATATCGTTAAGTATGAAATGGTATGATGATGGTGATGAGGTTTAGGTCGTGTGCGTATGATATGTTATCTTTCTTCGTTAAAGATTTTTAAAACGTACGTATTATGTTTTGTAATACATTACGAATGAATGAACAAGTTAATGAACGTAAAGTATTATGTAACGAAGTGAAAGATAATGATAAAGTACAAACGAATGAATACAATAAATACTAAACGAACGAACACGTGAAATAATGAACGGATGGAAGGCTTGCAAGCAAGTGTATGAGGTGAGCGACTCTGTGTCGCAACAGACTCGAAAGAGTAATGAAAAGTAAAGAGCAAAGAAATGAATGAATGAACGAGCGATGACGAAGATAATAATAACATTATTATCTGTATGTAAGTATGATGTATGCTCATGAACGAAATACCGTAATAAGAACGAAACGGGATCCTTGTCATTTGACCTCAGTTATCGTGGCTGTGTGCCATGAAGAGGGTAAAGCCTGACGGGATCTAAATAAGAAATGAATGACAAAGATGTACGATGAATGAACGAAAGTTAACGAACAAAATGAAGAATAATAATGATATTATGTGTACGTATGATGTGTGAGCATGTACGAAAGTATAGTACGATTTGAAAGAAAGTAAAGTACGGTTTTAACGAAAGTAAAGTATTTTATTATAAAAACTAGAACTCACTCAGCGTCGCTGACTTTTGTGTGCATGATAGTTGGCAGGTATTTGGTTGATGCTGAGGAGATGCAGGCATGGATGCATAAGCTACTGGGAGCGTTTTGAGGCTGGCATCTGTATTTTGACATGTCATTGTGTTTTGAGATGAAAAGAATGTTGTAATGTAATAAAATGACATGATTTTAGTTATTAATGAATGTTTTTAAATTCCGCTGCAAAGTGGATATGTGTTTTAAAATGTTTTATGTGCGATGAATGACCAACCGTAAGGTGCCCGGGAACGGGGCCTTACAGTATTACATTATCATAATAATTATAAGTTTAATACAAAAGGTTATGTTTACTTTACCGTAAGTATTGTCAGCGGACCAACAAAGTGGCTTAGTAGGTTGCACCTTACCCAATTCTCCTTACACTTTTTAATAGCATCTTCTATTATCCACACCAATCAAACTCTTTTATGTCTGACTCAACAGTCATTGGTTTTACAATTTGACAAAAGCACTTCCCATTTTTTCGACTAAACACCATTGTGTAGTAGAACATGACTAAAAAATCCATCTTAAAGTAAAAATAGTCCTTGTATTCTCCTTTAACTATTTTATCAACTATATCTGATGGTCCAACATTAACCCCCTCATAACGAGCCCTCCATTTAGTGTAGTCCGCACTCACCTTACTATCCTTGCTCATCAAGTCTATGCCCCCATTCGGAATCCTAAGCAGTTTATAAATTGCTTCTCTGTCAACATTCATACTTCCTCTACTTGTTTTAATAATCATTTGGTTAGGCTCCAACATGTCAACAATATAATGACCGAGCTTTGATGGTATACCATCTACATTGAACCTCAACAACCTACCAATGCCCATGCTCACTACCACTTCTCTTTGCTGTTTGTTTAATTTTGATACGGCTGTGAAGAACTGTTTGGGTGATGAACGCGTGCGTATACCAAACCATTTTCTTTGTACCGTAACCCTCTTTTTCATCTCATTTTTTATTTGCTTTCCAATACTTCCTTCACATTAACAAAAAAAAAATTTGTCTTCACAAAATACATTGATGAAACATAATATATTTTTTAAAAGAAAACATAACTTACTACTTAGTTATCAATATTACCTCCGCTTATCTTAGTTCTTTTCCTTAGGTTATGTTCTTCCACTTCATCATCTTGACGTGTAGAATTTTTTTCATTAACATCAACCGTCGCATTTCTTTTTCCTGTTTCGATGATACAAAAACATTAGAAGTTAATATCAATGTTATAAATGATATAATTACTACACACATATTCAGTGTGAAGATCACACTTACTTAGTACTCTTTTCTTTTTTGAAACTATCTTCTTGCTTACTTCTTTATTATTTCCTTTAGCTTTCTTATTGCCTGCACATTTTCACAATACCCCTTTAAATGATTAATATACATTACATATACGAATCGTAATTATATGCATGAATGTATAAATTTTTATATTTGACTTACCCTCTAACGATGCTTCATGTTCAAATACCATATCTCTTAACTCATTATCATTATTGTTTTCATCCACATTATCAGCAACCAAATTCCCATCCTTAGGGACTTCTCCTACGATAAAATGTTTTACACTCAGTCACGTACGTGTCATTTTTTTTACACATACGTACCATCAGTAAATATATATTTTTTATTTTATTTGTACCTCTTGATAGAATGGTTATTAATTACTTGTCTAGCAACATACATATTGTATAGTAAGTAGGTGTTGTAATTATAATCAGACACATATGTACCACTACCATTTTTTCAACATTACATGTATGTACCAATTATGGTTCATAGTATGATTATCATGTTTTAAAGCATAAATAATACATTACTATAATTATATACATACTAGTAAACAAAACACATACTGTAAAGAGGTTCTTAATTAGTTTATAATAATGCACTTACTCATTCCACTTTTTTTATTAAATCATCCCCGTCTGTCCCGGCTTTAAAATTCGATTCTGTTTTTTGTATACCTGCATATTTGCATATTATAGACATCAACTTAAACTCTTTTTTAAAACATGTAAAAACAAATTCACAAGTAAATCATGTACCCACGTTCAATTTATCAACTCCTTTAACCATTTCTCTGTCTCCTTCTTCATTTTGGGTTCCACCTTCCATGTCAGTGGTCATATGTTCTTCCTTGTCTATTTTTTATATAGGGGAAAGATATTAACAATTACAAGTCATATTAAGGCAACAGATCATAATTAGTATAAGGAAATAATTAAAAATATATAAAACACAGATCATAAGTAGTATAAGGATAAAGAAAACACCTTGATTCCTTGTGCGCCTTTCGTTTATTTTTCTAAAACTTTCCTTCACTTCAGATATTATTTTCAACTTCTCACTTAATCTCTTCTTGCGTTTACACTCTGAAAAAATACAATTAAATACTAAAACATATATATGTTCATTACATTTATTATACCAGTAACAGTTTCTATACATATATGTACTTGTTTTATTAAAACAATATATACATAACATAACAGGATTCACTATTGTTCATATATGCAATTGATACATATATGTACCAGAAACCTTATATATATGAACAAGCATCCAAAAACATATGCACCCTAATACATATATGTACCTATTTTATTAAAACAACATACACAGAACATAACAGGATTCACTATTGTTCCTATATGTAACTCATGTCTATAAAACACAAAAAATACATTGTTTTACCTTCAATTTTAGGCGATGGGTCTTCGATATCGTCTACCTCAATCGGATCATCGGAAGTGTTGGTGAACTTACTAAAACTTGTTCGTTTTGCGATCCTTTCACTTTTTATTTTAACTGCATACCAAATTATAGTCTTTAAAAGAAATACAACATATATAACAGATTTCACTGCACACATTTACACAAAAAAAGTTGTAGTCCTTCATTGACATATATTAACCGCTTGAAAGGTTAAGTCCTAATCTTTTCCCACATAAAACAACTATTGTTGGTTTTTTGAAAACATTTAAACAACTGCGTATGTATGTCTTTAAGGTTCATATATGTACCACAACAAATAAGCTTCCATAAATTCAGAGTCATCTTTAAAATTTTAAAATTTCTCAGTATTTTCTTCAAGTAAATTAAGTCTTTAAACTCCCAATTATCTTCATTAAAATGTTAAAAATAATCATTTAACACCACTGAAATCGTTTTAAAATATTTGGTACACATATGTACCATCGGCTTACTCTACAATCTATTCTGTACATAACACAACCAACATCCCACAAAAACCTAATTTACTTCTATGATGTCTACTAGATTTAACATTCATCACCCACAATTCAACAATAACCATCAACTTCCCAACAATCAAATTGTTTCAACATTTCGCAATGTTACAGCCAAAAAAACTACTTCAATAACATAAAATTCATCGACAAATCTATCTCATTACACTAAAAATACATCAAAATCAACAATATTCTCAACTCTATATAGTTTTCGGCATTTATATGTACCAATTTCGCAAAAAAATATAAGTTTTACACATATACATTACGAACCTTGAATGTAGTTTCTTTGTGCGCCTGATATTCGTCTTCGAACTTCTTCTTCAAGAATGTGATGAATTTCAGATTCGAATCATGGTATATCAATAAGAGGATTGCTGAATATCGATTTGATTCGGTTAACTTTGAAGGTCGATTGACTACGCTAAGAATAACTCAATTTATTTAGGAATTAATTTAGGGATCAGTTATTAGAAGTTTTTATACCCAAAATACCCTTATTGATATTAAATATATATTTTTACTTATTCACTTAACAAAAATAAGGGATGTCAATTAATAACCATTGATCTAAATGATCAATGGTTATTAATTGGTTTTCATAGTTTTCATCCTAAAAGTGGTTTCTATTGGATCCTCCCCCATATATGTATATATGTATATATGTATATATGTATATATGTATGTATATATATATGTATATATGTATGTATATATATCTATATATATCTATATATATATATATATATATATATATATGGATCAAATGTTAATCCTTGTTTATTACGATAACCCATTAACCCAACTAGTGGTCCACAACAAGTCCACGTCACCACTGTAACTTAGAGTTACAGTGGTAAAACTACTGGTAAAAAACAAACGTTAAATTTTTTTAAAAAAAATATAGCAAGACTATACTCAAATTAAAAATATTAAAATGATCTATTTAATGATGTAATTTGTTTAAAAAACTAACATTATACAAAAAAGAATAAAAATGTTTTAAAAAAGGGGTGGAGCTTTTTTTAAAAATGGAGGGAAAATCTAAAAATTAAGGAAAAATCGTTACATCAGTGGTGTAACACGGTGTAAAAGTTAGTTACACTGGTGTAAGTGTTCGCTACATTAGAGTTAACGGGTTATTGTAATAAACAAGGGTTAACAAATGAGTATATATATATATATATATATATATATATATATATATATATATATATATATATATATATATATATATATATATATATATATATATGAATGGGTTCATGTGAGAACTCTTAGAAATTATAAGAACCCTTTAACCTTATATCTAACCATTGATTTAATATAAAGTAATTTAGATTCTAATTCAATGGTATAGATCATCTAAGGGTAGATTGGTCATTTTCTTTATCCACTTTTCTTGTCATTTGTCAGAGCTTTTTCTTCCAATGTTTAAATCAATGTCAAATCTCACTTTTTTTTTGCAACTAGACATCAACTCTATTTTCTCTTTCTAAAAACTAAAAATTTAAAAACACAATAGAACAAAACCCACATATTCTTGCTTACAAAAGCATGGAGCTTGATGTGCATCATCTACTTCACCTTCAAAAACAAGACTTTTCGCAGATCCATGCTAATGAAACACAACAAACTCGTCAAGGGTGATCAAGGCCGAGTCACTGATAGCAACTATTGCTGCTCCACCACACAACGCCACCTAATCAACCTAACCTACAACGGTGACTCAGATCTTGTTCGATTCGACCTAGATCTTGCATTAATCGACCCGCATCTCTGTTCCACGCGTACAATCAAACCGAACATCAGAATATACAAAAAAAAATCGATCGAGCTGGGTTGCATGATTGGTCGGTCAGCCACTCGACCTTGATGGTGCTTTGTGCAGATCATTTTTGTTTGTTGGCTACCATCTGTTGGACGAGTAAGCTTTGCATATTTTTGGGTTGTAGATTCAAAATATTTTTTAGATCGGGTATGTTTAGATTTGATTGTGAACCAAAAAGAGGAACAATTTAGATTTTGGGTTTTTTTTAAACAAAAAAGAATAGTAGTTTCATTTGAATTTTTGAGTATTATTGTTGTCCTCTTTTTTATTATAAATAGAACATAAGTCCCACATAGGTTTATTAGTGACCATATAGTTTTTCTTAGTGGTGTAATTTATCATGTTGATTTGCACCGGTACTAGCTTGTTTCTTCTCCAACACGTTTACATTAATTTGACAAGCTTTGAAACATGTTTAAAGAGTAGAAGAAGACCCACAAGAGAAAATATTATTTTCTTAGTTTACATTTGGTTACATTGGTTTACAGAATGATTTATATTGGTTTACAGAATGATGTAGATTGGAAAACGTTAGTGGTGTAAATGTGGTTCAGTAGTGTAATTACAATAGTTATTATTTTGTTATAGTGGTGTAGTTTTTATTTTTGGTTTATTTTCGTTACAGAATGTTGAAAGAGTTGTTTGTTATATTTTATTCTTGCTGGTTACTAGCTTTTAAACAAATTAATCATAATTGTAAGGTGAATTACAAGATGTATCAGTAAATAGTCTATTTACATTTACATAACACCTTTTTACATGACGTTACATATTCTTACAATTAGTGTTACACTTGTTTATATTAACGTAACACGAAGTAACATCAAAAAAATACATAATGTTACATTAGTACATTAATTTTATTTAAATGGTGTAGTTTTGTAATTTTAGTTTTACTACAGTATTAAAATTTCATTACATTGTTGTAGTTAAATGGTGTAATGTCATTTGGTCGTCGTAATGATCATGTTACTATTGGTTACAATGGGTAATATAGTGAAGTTAACACTAAAACTTGATGTTATCGTTACAGTGTTGTAGTTACATAGTGCATATGTTCTTAGTTTACTAATTGTTTTTTGTTATTAAAAAAACATGATTTAATTCACTGTAAGTATTATAAGATGTCATACTACTTATTATTATGTTGTTAGTGCATATGTTTTTAGCTTAGTAATTGTATTTTTGTTATTTTAGTTTGACTATAGTGATATAGTTTTCGTTATATAGGTGTAGAGAGGTGGTTTCGGTGTTGTAAAATGGTTTTTAGTTGTTATAAATGCTAGTTACAGTGATGTAACTACAGGCACTAAAGTAAAGCGTAAAAAAATTATCGAGACTATATGGAAATTAAAGAGAAAAATGATACGAATTTAATGGTGTAATTTTTATAAAAAAATAATATAATATAAAAAAATTATTAATGTATAAAATAATTGAATGTAAAGTTATTTTTATAAAAAAAGAAATATATAGGAGGAGAGAGAAACTTAGGTGGTGACACTTGTCACCACCATATTCAACTTGATTTTTTTACATTGCTTAATTGACCAAATTAGTCTTTTCTATTAAAAAAATGAAATTGACACATGTCATGATCTTGATTATCTCAAAATAACTCAATGGATCAAATATGGTTAAAGAAATAATGTGGTTCTTATTTGAACCACATCATATATATATATTATATATATTATATTATATATATTATATATATATATATATATGTATATATATAAATATATATATATATAATATATATATATATATAATATATATATATAATATATAATATATATATATATATATATATATATATATATATATAGGGATCCATTCAAATAAAAACCATTTTTTTGTAAAGAACCAAAAGAATCAACTCCATCCAATCATATTTCTTTAAACTAATTTATGCTTACTTAATTAAATTATTTATCACAAGGGTAATAATGTAATTTTAAAACTCTAATTAGAGTTAGTGGGTAGAATCTCTCAACCGTCTCCACTAAAAAAACGAAGTGTGCTAGATGCATTAATGCACAATTAGCGATATATGCAATGATGCATAATTAGTAATATTTGCATTGATGCAAACAATAAAGTGTTTTTTTTATCTAATATGAGATTTGCAAATGAAACATAATATTTTGGTTTCTAATAATCCGGAACATTATCTCTTTTTAGCAAAGCTTAAAGGCACTAAACTTAACCCAAAAACACACAAAATCTTATTTCGAACAACACCTATAACATAGTTAACTAAGTGGGTGGGGTTTTAAGATATTGGTTTGTTAATGTGTATGCTCGCGGGTGCACTCAATTTGTAAACATGTTGACGATTAGTAATAAACGGGTTAAAGATTTCGTAAATAGGTTGGTGGTTTGATGTTATGAAATATATTTTTTATTCCGAATGTAAATGGGTTTATATATTATATCATTTGTGTATAATTTATGTCATATCTATCAGCATATTATGATGTTCAAATCAACGCATCTAGAGATGAACATTAATAATTAATACAAACAAACACAATATGTAACAATGGCATATATATAGAAAAATTAATTCACTAAAATAAAATACCAAATCAGGTTTTAAAAAATTTCCAATTCACTCCAAGTGTTGGTTCTCTTAACAAAGTAAACATTAAACAATTAGTATTAAGTGTGATTATAATAGAAAAACAATGTTCACAAAAAAAAGTTTAGAGAATTAACTTTAACAAGGTTGTTTCTTATTTTCTTATTTTTTTGTCATTGTTGCTTGCTTTGATGGTTTACTCATTTTATAATCCTTGACTCTTTTTCTTGGTGGTGACCGCGATTAATGACAACCTAATAGTTCAAATAGGATTTTTCTATAGTTTTAGGTTCAAATTCTTTGATTATTATCAATTAATCTAAATCAGTAAATAGTCTTTGATAGGTAAAACAAACAATTTATAGGATTATATGCTTTAAAAATGCTTAAATATAATTATTAGATTTCATCCGGAACAGTCAAATATGTGTAGTAGAAACATAAGTGTTTCTCAGAGTATGACCTTCAAACAAACTACATATAATAAACACCACAACAATATTGTGCCATGAGAAATTATATATCAGAGTATGATTACGGTGCAAATACGGATTTTTAAATTCTTTATAGTAAAGTTGCAAAAATAATCTTAATGCATAGAAGCATACAAACATGGCTAGAAGATTAATGATAAAATATGTGAGCAGAGAAAAAAAAAACAACAATATGATTATTGTTAGTGATTGTATATGCATTGCCCATCATAGATAAATAAAATATTGGTAAAATCAACAAATAATAGTAGTACTATTATTCTCTAACTTCATAATCCAACATACATTTCAGTTATGATTTCTTCCCGTGAATTGTTTTTGTTTAAAACCAATCTGATTCGATTTGTGTTTTGGTGAAAAAAAGTTTTTGGTGTTTTTGTTCAGATAAATTAGGATTTTTGAAAAAATAATAGGCCCACACGATCTAAAAAACAGTTATGATTTTAAAGTACAATCCCTTTTCTACCCTTCAAAGTAATTCATCTAGATAATTCAAATAGAAAGAAATTACTTTTTTACCCATATAAATCCTAACCCTTGATCTTTTAATCTATGGTTAAAAATGGTTCTTATAGTTTTTGTCAAATTTTTGGTTTTCATTTGAATGTCCCTCTATATATATAATATATATATATATATATATATATGTATATATATATATATAGGGAAGGGATCAAATGTTAACACTTGTTCATTGCGATAACCCATTAACCCAACTAGTGGTCCACAGAAAGCCACATCACCATTGTAACTTAGAGTTACAGTGGTAAAACTAGTGGTCCAAAACGAACGTTAATTTTTTTTTTAAAAAAATATAGCAAGACTATACTCAAATTAAAGATATTAAAACAATCTATTTAATGGTGTAGTTTGTTTAAAAAAATAACGTCATACAAAAAAGTTAAAAACGTTATAAAAAATGATGGAGTTTTTAAAAATGGAGGGAAAATCGTTACATCAGTGGTGTGACGCATGTAAATGTTAGTTACAGTGGTATAAGTGTTTGTTACATTAGGGTTAATGGGTTATCGTAATAAACAAGGGTTAACAAATGAACCTTACCACACACACACACACACACACACACACACATATATATATATATATATATATATATATAACTATGAAAAATACATTAATTAACAACATAAAGGATGTGCAAGTTAGCTTACTAGGTCAACTCTAGAATTTTTTGGTCAAGTCTAAAACTACTTCTGAACTCAAACCAAACTTATCTAGAACTAATTCTAGAACTAAGCTCCTTAACCTCTAAACTACTTCTAAAGTCTTATGAAACAACTTTCAGATCTTCTAAAGTCATCTAGAGCCTCTAGACTATTTTCAGAATTAACTTACTTGGCCTTTGAACTTTGTAGAACACATATAAACTTTTTGACCTAAGTGTAACTTATCACATCCTCTGATGATATAATTAGAGCCTCTAATGAATTTATTAGAGTATCTGGAACTAGTCTTGAAGCCTTTTGAAGTCTTTTAATTATGTCTAAACTCTTTTAAAGTAAGTCCAAACTCTTTTACCTAAGTTTGAACTCTTCTAAACTAACTATAAAATGTAAACTCACTAAATTAAATTTGAGTTATGCTAAACTAAAGTATAAAGTCTTCTAAGATAACTAGATAAGTCGGAACTTTTCGAACTGTTTATAACTTAGGGGCTGTTTGACAGTATCTGAATGATTAAGTGCTGAACCAATAAGAGGTCTGAACCATTAAGTGCTGAACCATTAAGAGGTCTGAACCATTAAGAGCTAGTGTACTGCTTAACTATTCAAAGGCAAATGTCTGACCAATTCAGATAAGAGGTCTTAACCATTCAGTATTAGACCTCTTAACCATTCAGCATTGGTATAATGCTTAATCATTCAGAGGCAAATGTCTTAATCATTCAGACATTTGCTCGCGAAACAAACAGTCTGAACCATTAAGTGTTGAACCATTCAACATCTGAACCATTAAGAGGCTGATTAAGAGGCTGATTAAGAGGCTGCCAAACAATCCCTTATTTGACCCTCTGGTGAACTTATTAGAACCTTTGGTGAATTTTTCACCACAACTAAGTCTGAACTCTTTTAAATTAACACTCGACTAAACTAAATCTACAGTCTTTTAAATTAAAATTTAAAGTCTTTCAAACCAAGTATGAACTCTTGAAGCTAAATCTATTTAAAACTCTTTTGTACTTTTTTAAACCAAGTATAAACACTTCAAAGCTTTCGAAACTAAATTTGATCTCTTTTAAACTAAATATAAACTATCTTAAATTTGAACTTTATGAACTAAATTTGAACTTTATGAACTAAATTTGAACTCCTCTTAACTAAGTTTAAACTCTGCCGGACTAAATTTGAAAACAAACAACTAACTAAATCTTCAAGGAAAAGATATATCACAATAAATATTTTTAAAAGTACTTAATTATTAACAATACTATCATATTAGAATATAGGATAAGATGCTCAAGAGATTGAATAAGAAGATCTATTTTGAACATCTTAGGTATGGTCGTATGGATATCGATAGGATTCTTATAACTGTCTATTTATATCACAATAGATTTTTTTAGACTCAAAATTTAACCTCATGTAATATAAACTATATTAAATTGGGAGAAACATACTTGAGATATATTATTACAACATCTTTCTTATGTTAAAAGTCTATACACTACACGAAGCATACCTATTTGTCAAGAGTGACCACAAACACGATATTGTGGCATCAATGGTGTGGCGGTAAGCATGGAAGTGAGTCTTAATCACAACATCTACTTAGGATGTGTGTATTAGGTGTGGAGGTTTCAGATGGGCAGTTGACCCTAATGTGCCTCTCGGTTGGAATATGGCAGGTTGACATATTTACGCTTTTTTTTGTTAACCAAGATTGTAGCCAGGGGCGGACCTACCCCCATGGAAGGGGGCGGCGACGGCCGCCCACCCTAAATTTTTTTTTAATGTTAATATACGCTCGTTTTCTCGTCCGTCCCCTGTAAAATTTTGCAATCCCCCCCCCTACGAAACCCAATTTTTTTAATATAAACTAAACTTGTAAAACCCAATCTATTTAAACTCATTTTCCAGCCCAAAATTAAAATTTAGCCCAAGATTAAACCATTAACCCAACCCACACTCAAATCCAATTAGTTTTAAAAAAATTAACAAACACAACCCCACATTCCACAAGTCCCGACCCCATCCCATCGGCCCTCACATCCCTCATCCCTGCTCGGCAGCTGCTCCCATCGGCGACCCCATCCACTCCGGCGAATAGGCGGCAGGCGACTAGGACCACCCACTCGGCACTCCGGCGACCCCATCCCCATCCTCGGCTCCTGTGTCCTCGGCTCCACTCCTCGGCTCCGGCGACCCCATCCCCATCCTCGGCTCCGGCTCCAAATCCTGCTCTCCGACGTCCTCCCCTCCCCTCCTCGCCTCTCCGACCTCCAAATCTCCAATTTCGGTCAGGTACAATTTTGTATTTCTTAATTATTTGATTTCTTAATTTTTAGTTAGAAACTAGGGTTTGATTGGTTTGAATACAGGATTATATGTTTATATTGTCTATTTGTGTATTGTAATCTATAAATACTAAGATTCTAAGATTGTGATATAATTTGGCTTAACATAGGAATTACTAGTCACGTTATGGAACGATTTCTCAAGCGTAAAGTTGGAGAATCTTCGTCTAAAACTCTCGAATATGTTGACGTGGGTACACTTCCTTCGGACCCTGCTGATCGCAAACCACTTTCATCGTATAACCCTAATCAATGAGATGAAATTAGGAGGTCATACATACTTAGAGGGCCATGTCAACCAAAAGATATTGTATTCCCACAAACAAAGATTGGTAAAGAATTAAGACGTTTCATTGAAAGTTGGTATGATGCTCATCCAAGATGGTTAGAATATAGTATAAAGAATGATCGTGTGTATTGCTTATGTTGCTACTTGTTTAAAGGGTATTTTGGAGATTCAAAAGACGCGTTTGTCTCTGATGGTTTTAATGGTTGGAAAAAACAAGAAAGGCTTGTTAAACATGTGGGTGAAGTTAATAGTTTGCACAACAAATGTTAGAAAAAGTGTGATGATTTGCCTAATGAAAATCAATCGATACGAGCCTCCTTTAAGAAGCAAGATTCAAAGCAAATGTATGAATACCGACTTAGATTAGGTGCTTCTATGAGGCTTGCCAAAAAATTATTGAATCAAGGACAAGCATTTCGTGGTCATGATGAATCGGATGATTCATTAAATAAAGGCAACTTTTGGAACATTTAGAATTAATGGGTGAAATAAACGAAGAACTTGGGAATGTTATCTTAAGGAATGCACCCGGGAATAATCAAATGACATGTCCAAAAATTCAATAAGATATCAAACATTGTTTTGCTCAAGAGGTACTAAAACAAATTTTTAAAGATCTTGATGGTGATGTTTTCTCTTTATTAGTTGACGAATCAAGTGACATTTCCAAAAAGGAAAAAATGGCCGTTGTTATTCGATATGTGAATAAGTATGGGGTAGTTAAGGAACAGTTTATTGGACTTGTTCATGTGATGGAGACATCCGCATTGACGCTTAAATCCGCTATTGATGATTTATTTGCTCGACATGGATTAAGTTTGGCTAATATTAGAGGCCAAGGTTATGATGGTGCAAGTAATATGTCGGGCGAGTTTAACGGACTAAGAGCATAAATTTTAAAAGAAAACGTTTCCGTATTCTAGTACATTGTTTTGCTCATCAACTACAACTTGTTGTTGGGGTTGCGCATAAACATACAAGTGTTTGGAAGCTTTTTGAAATGGTAGGGTGTCTAACAAATGTCGTTAGTGCATCTTGCAAACGACAAGATAAGCTTCGCGAAAGTCAAAAAAGAACTTGGAAGATAACCTTATTACCAGAAGTGGGTTAAATCAAGAAATGTCACTTTGAAGGCCCGGGGATACACGTTGGAATTCTCACTATAAAACTCTTTCTCGTTTGATTACTTTATATCCATCGGTTATGGAAGTCCTTGAATATGTTGAAGAAACGGGTGTCAATCTTGCAAGTGTCAAACAAGCGGATGGACTTCAATCGGAAATGAAAAAATATAACTTTGTCTTCTACTTACACTTGATGACACATATTCTAGATATCGCAAACACGTTATCTCAAAGTCTTCAAAGAAAAGAGCAAGATTTGTTGAATGCGATTTCATTGGTTTCTTCTACCAAACGTCAACTTGAGAAATTTAGAATGGAGGGTTCCAATGAGTTATTTGACAATGTTAACTCTTTTTGTGAAAAATATGAACTTTAAGTGATAAACATGGATTATGAGTACATTAACCCAAAGAAGCCAAGACAAAAGACATATAAACATATCACCATTATTTTGAGTACGATTACTTCAATGCGGTTTTAGATATGCAAATACAAGAGTTTGGGAATCGTTTTAACTAGGTAACATCCAACTTACTTGTTTGTTTGAGTAGTTTGAGTCCTTGTGATAATTTTGGTGGGTTTGACGTTTCAAAAATACTAAGATTATCCAAGTTGTACCCGAATTATTACGATGAAAATGATAAAAGAAGACTTCCGGTTGAACTAGAGATCTATATTGACAATTTAAAAGCGAATAGTCGATTTACCAACTTGGATGGTTTATCAATTCTTGTACACTTAATGGTTCAAACAAAGAAGCACCTTTCATTTACATTGGTATATTGTTTATTGAAGCTAGCTCTCGTATTACCCGTTGCAACCGCAACAGTTGAAAGATGTTTTTCGGGAATGAAGTACGTGAAGTCCGATTTGCGTAATCGGATGGGTGATGAAAATTTAAGCGATAGTTGTATTTGTTTTATGAAGAAAGGTTTACTTAGGAATGTCTCCATAGATGTTGTTATGGAAAGATTTCAAAAAATGAAACCTCGTAGAAAATAACTTTAGGTATATTGTACCTTTGTTTTATTTTTGTAATGACGTTTGACGTGATTTTGTTGGTTTTATGAAATTTAGTTTGCTTGTCTTCTTTTTATTTAATGAGCCGACCCGATCCAACCCGTTACCGCGTTAGTCGACCGACCTTTAAAAATTTTCTGCCCCCCGTGAAAAATTTTTCTGGATCCGCCACTGATTGTAGCCGTAATCTAGCATTATAAATAGATGTCCTAGGCATTGTAATTATCGCCACCTTCAAAAGATATAAAAAGAGTTACTAGTTGCAGTCCGTGAACATACTTAGGGATATTAGGAGGTGCAGGAATTTGTTCAGCTCTATGTGCATATGTGTTATATACTTGAGATCCGGTTTTATGGGTACATCCTTATGATACGATTATCTCATTAGTTGTTTTTGCTTTATATCATTTATGTTACACATGCTACTATTGTCGTTTAAGCCATTTATTAGTATTGGACATTTGACTCATTTCGTAAATCATGTTTGATATAATCAATTTCGATAAAATCAAGTTCACAGGTCATGCTAGGTAGGGTGTGAAGTGAGGTAATCAGGTTGTAGGATTGGACCTGAAGAATTAGTTATCTTCTAATATATAAACAATATGTAATTTAACCTTAGGGGTCATGAAACTATCTTATGTTATTCTATCCCAACATTTAATTAAATGAAACATGTCTTATTTATGTTTTGATCAACCTATCACCCTATATCCATGGTGGGGTGTTAAAATAGAGTTAACATTAGAGATCCATTTCTACACCATTCCAACAGAACTTCTAGATTACATACTCATTTCATCATAAACTCACATCTTCTCAAGAATCTTTGGGTTCTAAGTACACATACACTTACCACATGTCTTTCATGTTATAAGATAATTACTAACCATCTTTTGATGATTTCAACCATTATCAAGCCTTAATTTGATCATTTCAGCCCCGATTTGCAATCCCTGATGTTTACCTAGAAATGTATAATTGGTTAAAAAAATTAAACTTAATTTTCTCTTTAATAATTTACCTAATAGTTTATATCGATATCGTTTTCAGTTCCTTTCAAATGACCAATGATTCAACATGTTACATCAAATGATTCATTAAATAGTTTGATAATGATTGGTATTAATTATTTAGGTTCTATAGTAATTTGTCATCGCCCCTTTTCATATTGACGTAAGATACAAAGATGAGACTGTTCAACATTTAAATTTCGACGATTGTCGTATCTATTGTTTTGTGAAATCGCAAGCCTAAGTGGATTTTGTTAGATACCACCAATCTATTAGATAATAATGTCCAGCTTTTATAGTATAATGAATTTTACTCCTATTTATATAATATTCAATTTTATAGACAAATTAAATTTTAATAATTTAAAAAAATGTCATATCAAACAATAATAGTTCATAGAGGCAATTTGACTAATGATATAACTTCTAATTTTATTGTTAAACGAAATGTTTCTCGTATAATGATCATACATTTAAACTTGATTTCAATTTGATTTCACTTATAGGAGAATAAGTTTTCCTATTTCACTCATAGTCCGCATCATAAGTAAAATCAAGTGGGAACCTAACGTAACTCTATAAAAACTATACAAGTGAGATCGGTTTAACAACAAAAGAAAAACTAAAAATGTCATCAATGATATAAAAAAAGACAAACGAGAGAGGAAAAAGAAGGGGAAACGAAATTCTATTTATCAAAAGTTGCCACAAATCATACGTAATACATAATGTATATACAAACCTTTAGCCCATAAACATTGGACTAAACCTAACATAGCATAGTCTCCATGCATATATAACAATCAAACATTATTACCATCGCTATGACTTATTTAATATATACTATTACTAACTCAAGTTTGCATATATTGTTGTATTTTAAGCACTAAAAATTGTACCCATATTTTTTTTTCTTTTAATTTTTTATTTTAAACCCAATAATTTTACATCATTTAAAATTTAACCCCTGTGTTTTTTTACTTTCAATTTTGGCCCCACATACATTTAGTTTTTTATAAATTTTTCGTTTTACATTTTGGTCCAAAATTTGAGAGTCAACACATCGTAACATGTTTTTTCCCATTTAACGGCCCCGTTGCAACGTGCGGATCCTAAATCGACTAAATTATTGTTTTTAAAGTTTTACGTTTCTATGTTACTTTTTGTTCGATTTTTTTTCTTTTTTATTTCTTTTAATACAAGTTTTTCGGAGTTAGTACTCGCTGAGATAATGTAACATTAAGTCAGCCGAGGAGCCGAGTGACGTGCCAGCGCTACTGGTTCTATTTAGTACAATCTAGCGCGGCTTAATATTAGTTATCAACTTATCATCAACTAACCAGTTACCAGCTAGTTTGAATTATTAAAATCAAATTTCGATACGTAAACATTACAGCCAAATCCAGCTTTTTTGGGGCCATTACTACGTCCTTTTATAATTCTTGTAAAACAGCCGGCATATGACACAACCCTCATCTGCCGGCCAACATCCACCTCTCCACCATCCTTCAATCCTTCATAAATTCAACTTTCTTCCTCACAACAACCCTCAAACCACCACCACCACCACCACCTCCGCCGCCCTCTGCCGCCATGCACGCCGCCATAGCCGACACCATCCCCACCACCCACAGTCCTGACTCCACCTCCACCGACCGGTTCAAGCTCAGCACGAGCTCCACAACCGACTCCCCAACCGCCTCCAGGCGCCGCGTGTCGTCCAGCAAGAGCGACATACGGCGCCTGGTGAAAAAAACAGTACTGAGTTTAGATGAAGTAAGATTTGTCCACAAGTTAGGTAGTGGTGACATTGGGAGCGTGTATTTGGTGGAGCTAAAGTGCGCCGAGGGGCGTATGATGGCGGCGAAGGTGATGGATAAGGAGGAGCTGATGAGTAGGGATAAAGAGAGTAGGGCGAGGGTGGAGTTGGAGATACTGGAGATGTTGGATCACCCGTTTTTGCCCTCGCTTTACGGGAGTTTGGAGGTCGATCGGTGGTCGTGTGTGTTGACGGAGTATTGTCCCGGTGGCGATCTGCATATTCTCCGGCAACGGCAGCCGGAGAAGAGGTTTGATGAAGCTGCCGTCCGGTAAGTGCATGGAGCTTAAGATTATGGCTTCTTAATATTATATATGTCACTTTCTCAATTGAACATTTAAATTAAGTGAAAATTCTGAAAATATCCTTTTAATCATAATTTTTTTTCTTGTTATATATATCCTTTGGATTAAGTAATCCTTAGAAATGGCTCCACCAAATAGAATCGTCTCCGACTGTAGAACAGGGTCGTCTGAACCCAAGATGAGCGGCTCAAATGAAAACACGTGTCTAAATAGAGTCGTTATGAAGAACCTGTTTCCATTCGTCCGAACAAACTTCGGTCGTCTGAACCTTCCTAAGTTCGTCTGAACCTTCGTAAGTTCGTTCGAACCTTCGTAACGACCATATTTAGACACACGTGGCTTCATCAGAACCGCTCATTCTAGGTTTGAACAAATCTTTTTGCGGTCGGGACGGCCGTGTTCGGGTGGGACAGTTTGAGGGATGAACTAGTTAAAGGGACATTTGGAGAGAAAAAAATTGGTCAAAGAGATATTTTTAAAATTTTTCATTAAATTAAAGATAAGATAAAATTTAGACGTTTTGTTTTCCTTACAACGTGTGGACTAAATTGTTATGAATAAGTATCACGGTAGTGTGAAATTATCATGCATGAATATTTTTTGTGTGATAATTCTATAATTACATGATAATACATCTCTATGTGATAATTCCACCTCTTGATTAATAATCTCATCATTTTGAATTATAAATCTTTACACTTTATTTAAATAAATTTACTTTCTTGTTAATGGAAAAATTATAAAGATGAAAGCTAAACTTAAATTTATCGAATAACGCGGTTTTTGGATGTTTAATTAGTTATCGAATAAATTTAAAGATTCTTTACAGAAAGTTTATAAAAAAGGGTTATTCAATAAATTTTAGAGATTCTTTATAGAAAGTTTATAAAAAATGCATGTTTTAAGTTCCATTGATTAATTGATTATTTCATGTTATAACTTATAAGGGGTTAATTTTGAATATCTACAATACATATCTAAAGAAAGAAATGGTAGATTTAGTAAGGATGAGCTTAAACTTGCCTAAACCAAATCTTAAATTTAGGTATATTCGTAATAAATGTAATTGTTTTGCTTGGAATCCTAATTAAGACTTGTCATACCTTTAACATCGCCGTACACCACAAACAAACAAATTATTCATAATCTTGCTATACAACAATAATTTTATTAATAAAAAGGGCGTACCTGGTGCTGCAAAGAGCTCTCGCGTTTTCGCAGGGTCAGGGAGGGTCCGTCCCATTTAAGGGAAGATGTACGCGGTCTTTCCCCCATATTTTGTGGGGAGGCCGTTTCCACGGATCGAACCTGAGACCTTCGGTCCCTTAGGAACAGCTTTTACCGCTGCGCCAAGACCCGTCCTCCAATAATTTTATTAATATAATATTGAAAACAATTAACACAAGTAAAATCGAAGAAAATTCACACAAATGTTAAGAATTAATTGAATTTTGGAACTTTCTAAAACAAGGGTTGATGTTTATAGATGAATGTGTCCATAAATTCCGTATTTACCACAAATAAAGTACATAAACTTCATCAAATTAATGAACCTAGTTAAACCTTCACTAATCCCCGACCTATTATAACACCTTAAAAACACAAATTAAAGTGTTAACACTAATCCTTAAATTCCATTACGGACCTAAAGATGGTTTTTTAGGTGATTATATTTAAAATTATAACTAAATGTGATAATGTAAAAAATAGATTAAACAAAATACATTAATAACTTTTTGTAATTTATGGTATAGAGTGTTGATAGTTCAAAACTTTTGAGGTAATTTGGCTTTTTGTATGCATGCAGGTTTTATGCATCAGAAGTTGTGGTTGCCCTAGAATACCTTCACATGATGGGGATAATCTATCGAGATCTAAAGCCGGAAAACGTTCTTGTCCGATCCGACGGTCACATAATGCTCACCGACTTCGATTTATGCCTACGCTGCAACGACTCCACGAGCCCAAAACTCGTTCAAGGTCAAGAGCTAGCCATAAGCAGCCCATTAGCATGCACCAAGGGTTCATTGTCCTCTTGCATCCTTCCTAGTTGCATCAAGCCCAAACTCTCATGTTTCCACCACAAAAAGAAACGAAAACCACGACCCACTAACCGTCCACCATTTGACATAATAGCCGAGCCAGTAGAGGCTCGGTCAATGTCATTTGTTGGGACCCATGAGTACTTAGCGCCCGAGGTTGTTTCTGGTGAAGGGCATGGCAATGCGGTGGATTGGTGGACTTTAGGAATATTTGTGTATGAATTATTTTATGGTGTGACACCCTTTAGGGGTAGCGATAATGAGTTTACGCTAACGAGCATTTTGGCTAGAGGGCTTCACTTCCCTAAAGAGCCAGTGTCGTCTGCAGCTATGAAGGATTTGATCACAAAACTCTTGATCAAGGATCCGGCTAAGCGGATAGGGTCAGTGAAGGGTGCACCATCGATCAAGCACCACCCGTTTTTCGATGGGTTGAATTGGGCACTTCTACGAGGGGCCACGCCACCTTATGTTCCTAAACCCGTTTCTTTTCAAGATTTTGTTGCACAAAATGATCATTGTAATGATCATATAGATTATTACTAGTCACAAAGACTACAAATTTGTTGTTTTTATATGTATTTTTATTTTTTTGGGTGATTTTATACGGGTAAAACATGTATTAGTTCATTAAAATTGCATTGTTTTGGTGATGAATTTTGAAGCCGAACATAGCGAACAATAGAGAAAAGAGAGTATGACAAACTAATAAGAAAACAACCCAACTGAAAGGAGTATAAGTGTAAAACTTTTAATCATAATGAATTAGGGAGCCCAAAGATAGCCCATGTAAAGGTCCAAACGGGCCGACCACTGGGCTACTGGCTAGATTATGAGCCTGCCTAGGCACTTGGGCCTTATAGGCACACAGCCTTTTATAGAGGTGGGTAAAACGGGCTTTGGCCCATACCCGAAAACGGGTACAAACCGGGTTCGGCCCAAATGGGTTTTTTTTTACCCGGGTTATGAAACCTGGTATGAACCCGGTTCGGGTTTCCCTAGTTGAAAACCCTACCTGCTATATGCGGTAGGGTAGGGTCAGATCCGGGTCGGGTCTGAAACCGGGTTCAATACTGGGTTTAGTTTTTTTTCTTATTTTCTTTTCTTTTGTGTGTGTGTCCAATATCGAGTTCAACCGGTTCAAGTTCGCTAAAAAACTCAAAATCAGAAACCAGTTCCAATCCTACAGGTTTAAACGGGTCCAACACGGGTACACCTTCCATCGAGTACTACCCGTACCCGGGTCCGAGTCGGTTACGAACATGGTTTTTATGCCCACCTCTACCCTTTTATCGAATCAAACATAGACGCAAGCATCAATTGAAAAATAATAGATATTTTGTGACTAATATGTAATATCTAGTTATGTTTTCTCCAATATATTAAAACAAAACCCACAATTTAAATAAACCTAAACCTCCTTTTTATACTAAATACAACCCTTGATAATCAAGAAAACTTAACCTGGAGACTTCTATTCTTATTACGAAACAACTCCCAAAACTTCATCATTACCATCTAAAGATAAACATATAAATAATATAAAAACTTAGTAGTTAAACAATTAACTCACCTCTATCTTAAAATTTTAGTAGTTCACAAGTTCAACTCTCACGAACTATACTGAGATCAGGAATTTTTAGTCAGTAGTCACAATAGAACTTGTTTAATCCGTTTAACTACTCCATTGATACTGAGATCAGGAATTTGACGGTTAAATAGTGAGAAACAAATAAGATAAATTACCTCCAAAAAACTTCTCTAGTTCCGTCTATGAACACGAAACAAATATGCATAGACCAATATTTTTTACATTACAAGTTGATTTGTTACGATACAATTGGTAATCAAGTGAAGATCAAGAAAAGAAGAAGAAAACTAAAAAAGGAGGAGATATTGTCAAATTTATCGACACCCATTTCATCTATTATTTCTGTATAAGTACAATAACCAAATTAATAACTAAGCAAAGAAACCATATACTCTTCAGCTACTACAACCGAGACCTTCTATTATATTGATACCTAACATGATTTGATTGATATTCCAAATAAAGTTGATGATACATAATTTTACACTTCTTTTGTTTAGGCTCACAACTTTTCTAACCTCCTTCTGCTTTTCTTTTTTTTTTTTTTTGTCTGCATTCTTATATTATTATTGATAACTTTAATAAAGAAAAGGTAAATAATTGTATGATGTCACATCTTGAAACCGGGCCTATGACATGCATTAGATTAACACCATGTACATCGAAAGACTTTTAAGACATTACATCTCATAATTCATTACACATTATATCGTCGTTAGACTACTTGATGATAAGGATGTGACGACGGTTTATAAATAATACTTTTGTGAACATTAATGAAATTAAAGTTTCGGTTACTTCTAATGTGCGGTTTGATTGTTTATGTGATATGAATAACTTGTGGATTATTAGTTTGTGTCATTAATAAATGTTTATAACTGAGTTTGGAAAATATAAATGTTTATTTATTTATTTATTTATTTTTGAAAGGCAATTGTTACTTTTTATAAGTTAAATCTTTTAAGGTTGTAAACTAGTCTTAAAATCGTAAGCTGACCTTTTTAGTATGTGTCTTAGGGTGAATTATAGTAAGCTAAGACATGAAAGACATAGAATCCTCATGTTAGGTTGGGCTATCACGGGAGCATAGGCGAAGCTTTTAGGGGGGCACCCTTTTTTTCGTCCGTGGTGTTAATTTTCGGCTCGGTAGTGTAATTTTCCGATCCGGTATTGGAAATTTTTTAATAAATATAAGTTCACCCGCTAAAATAGTTTACTTTTGCTCTCGCGCCAGCACCAAAAGGTATAGTTCAAGCTCCACCACTGCACATGAGATTATATGATGTCTATCATAAGAGTTTTGGATGGTATATATTATGGTAGAATGACATATGTTGATCAATGCATGTAAATTATAACTCAAAGCAATGACTAACACGTAACAAGACACTGTTCATGTGTTGGTTTAGTCATGAAGCATGCCATGGGGACCCAAATCATGGCACCCAAATCAATTGTGATCAACACAAACCATTAATCACATTACCTGCCTTTCTTGTTCCCATGAGAATCATTTTCACAAACTTGTTCGAACTAAGTTACTGGGGTTATGGTGTCTACAAACCCTCGACGGAAGCCTAAACAAAATTATAGGCCTCCATACGGCTATTCTTATATGAAAATTTCAATTATATGAGAAATCTTTCTGCTAACTTTAATTTAGGATCTATTTTCTATTATAATGATAAGACTATAGTCTACTGAACAGGATAAAGGAAAATAGATGGAATAGGATCGAAAGTAAAAAAAAATGATGATAAGAGTAAACGCTTACAAAAATAAACCTGTGTAACAAGTCAAACTACATGTCAAAACCATAACCTGATCTAAAGCTTTCATGGTTGTAAAGAGTAATTGGAGCTAAAGAAGTTACAAATTAATATAAGCTACAAGAGTGTGCATTAAAGCTCAACAGGCCCGGTTCCAAGAATTCTCAAGAGTTTCCGTGCTCGGGGCGAGAACAAAAAAATGAGCCCCTATAATACGACATATAAAAAAATCTAAACCAATTAACTTGTATATAAAAAATTTATAATACGGCGATAATTATTATAACAATAAATAAAACAAAAGTATTGTAGTAAAATGATTTAATTTACTTAATTAAGTGAATCAGAGGCTCTACTAGTATTTTTGGTATTATCATATTAAATTAGGTTTAGATTAGGTAAATGTTATTGAGCTAAATTATTTAAAATGTTAATAAACTCTTAGGTAAAGTTTAATGGGCTAAAATATTCACAATGTTATTGTATTTGCTAATAGATTTATTAATAGTTTATATTTTTTATAAAAAAATACATATGTATATTTAGTATATAAATTTTTAAATTCATTTCGGGTCACTGAGAAGATCGGGCCCTGGGTGGTCGCCACCCGCCCCCCTCAGGGCCGCCCCTGAAGCTCGTCACATTGACGTAATTACATAGATGCAATTAATTTTAAAGGACACAAGAATCATGTGATGTATCTAATTTCGATTATGAAACACATGGTGATTTTTCATTAGAAATTGGTTGTGTAGGTAGAGGTAGAAACACAAAGACGAAGATACAAAAGGGGGTTTTGGGGTAATATCATAACTTTATTAGAAATTTTATCGTTAGAGTGACGAGGAGCGAACAATAAATATCATAAGTATAATGTTCAATACGACATATCCTACAATATCAACTTATCACAAGTCTCGTTCGTATAATGCACTCTTTAATTATAGTATATATTAATCTGCTATGTCGGTGAGTGCAGTAAGTTTTGTTAGGTTTATGCATTCACCATTATAATTTAATTATTTACAAGGAGGTCCTTGCAGGAAACATTCAATTGAGGCAAAGCTCATGGTACAAGCTGCTGATGCAGCTACCACAGTGATTGTCCTTAAAATCAGTACAAAAACTAAAGCATAGGGCACAAGTCTTCACAACGGGCCTTTTCTTTTCTCTTCCACTTGTCGGAGCTTCGATAGGTCGGTGGCGGCGGTTGTGATTCCACGGTGTTTGTCGGTTTCTATCACCAAAGATGGGCTAAGAAACCGAATATGGGTCAAGAAACCTTAATGTTTACAGTAACGGTCGCCAATCTAAGCTAGATGCCATTATCGTCGCTATGTCAAACAACGATTGTGTAACACCCGGTTATTTTTAACTTTAAAAAAAAAGAATAAAGTGAAGAAAAAGAAAGTTGAGGGGTAAAAAATATCAAAAAGGACAAAAGGTTGGAAAGTGGGTGTAAAGTGGGCATGGCTGCCCACTCTCTTCTTACAACCCAAATCATCAGATTTTCAGAAAGAGAAAGTGCAGATTCGGATTTTGAAGAAACGAGAGCTAAAAAGTCGAATTCAAGTGGGTTTCTAGGCGGTTGAACTTAATTGCAAACGAGTTTGGGAGAGGCCATACTCAAGAACTGCAAAGGTGAGTTCTAGGACCCCTATTTTACTTGTTTTCAACCGATTTTGAGACTGGAACACATAGAAACTCGTTTTTGAAAATGTGTGTGTTTGACCCATTTGGGTGTGATTGTGTATAGTGTGTTTAGAGTGTGATTTCGGGCTTGTGCGTGATTTAGGAGGGTTGATTTGGGCTTAGAATGAGTTTGGAAGGGTTTGGAAGTCGAAAATCACGACTGCAGTTCGAGATGACATTTGCTAAACATTCAGCAGCTAAGTCTTTTGTTCATCCGTATTTCTTTTTGTTCATCCGCATTTACTACATTTCCATCCGCATTTGCTACAGTGTCATCCACATTTGCTATAGTGTCATCCACATTTGCTACAGTGTCCGCATTTGTTCTACCAGCATTTCTTTGGACACTTAGGATATAATCTGAAGACTTTGTCTGCTTTGTTCATCCGCATTTGCTACAGTTCCATCTGCATTTGCTACAGTGTCATCCACATTTGCTACAGTGTCATTCACATTTGCTACAGTGTCATCAGCATTTCTTTGGACACTTAGAATATTTTTTGAAGAATATTTTCTGAAGACTTTCGTCCACATTTGTTCTTACTCGTCCACATTTGTTTTGGGAAGTAGAATTTAAGTACTGAGGTTCAATCGCACGACTGAGAGCTCAATCACATAGGAGTCTATTCGTATAGTGTCCAATCGCATGATTGAGGATCCATTTGCACGATTGGAGGTTCAGTCGCATGGGAGTTCATTCGTATTGGTCTAGTCGCATGATGTTCAGTCGCATGGAGGCCATGCGACTGAAGGGTGCCCAATTGCCCAATTAGGGTTGTTGTGTACGAGGAGAGGCATAGTTCAACTACTGACTTTCGGGAAAAGAGCAGGGGTAAGTAATGATGTGGTAGTTCCCGTAATGTAAGGCCCCGTTCCCGGGAAGCCTCACAGTTGGCAATTCATAGCATAAAACCAGTTTAATAACAAAACATTGCAGCGGAAAATAATTAAACATTCATTTAAAACTTAGAAACCCCATTGTAGTCATACATTTGTCCCTTAAACGTAATCAAAACATATTTCTTGTTCATCAACTACAATAAAGACTTCATTAACAGGACTGCCATCCATATCTCCCCAAGTAGCTTCGTGGTGCCATCCTCAGCATCAGCGCTTACCTGTCCACTATTATGCATAAAAAGTCAGCTACGCCGAGTGAGTTCTAGTTTTGAGTAAATAGTAAATATAACTTTGTCTTTTATATAATGACCACGCATACGTAATACATACATTTCATCATAATAAGCATGTTCATTATCTTTCATTCATTAATATCTTCCACTTTAGCATAAATAAGATTGCACAAAGCAAGAGCTCCATGTTGATTGACAACAAATGCCAATCCCTGTCGGTACACATGAAAACGGTAGCTAACCCCCGACAGTTGATCCACACTGCAAGGCACATAGCCTGCTCATGAATACGGATCCATCATCATACATCAGACTCACATAAGTGAAGTCTATCATAGTGCTTGCAAGACTTTTCATCATCATATGGGCCCGGGGGTAACATTCATTAAGTTCCACTTCTCATTAATATTATCTTTAACTTAATATATAATACGTAACTTATTAAGTACATAACATACCAAGTACTAGTCATCATAACACGTAACCGACCCTCCGCGGGACAGCGGGGGTTCGGGGGCGGCAGCCCCTGATAGCGGGGTCCTAGGGGCAGCAGCCCCTAGTGGGGTCCAAGGGCAACGCCCCTGGCTGGGGTCGGGCTGCCAGGTCAGCGCGCCTGAAAATTTTTTAAGCTATTTGAATGTCACATTTTACTTTAGAAAAATATATTTTCTTGTTAAAACACCTTGAAATCCTTATCTTGAAAACCTTATGTTTACTGTGCATAATAGCCCTAAAATCATGGAAAAACGTTTAAATAAGGGGGTCTAGAACTCACCTGAACTTAGCAAATAGCTTAAATCCTAAGTTACTTAAGCTATGGTCCGAATGCTCTGGCTACACGAAAGTTAATACACAAAAACATCATAATCTACATAATTTCGCCCATAGTTTCGCTGGCAGTTTCGCTGCCAGTTTCGCTGGGCAGCATTTCTGCCAGTTTTGCTGGACAGATTCGCTGCCTTGAGCGCCCAACTTTCGTTGGAATTTCCTAGTTTCGCAATATCTAAGGGTCAACCTGGGCACTGGCGAACATATCAGCGAAACAGTAGTTTCGCCCGCTGGAACTTCTCTTAGTTTCGTTGCGTAATTTTGCTGGATGAGTGCACAGTTTCGCTGGATCGGGGCACAGTTTCGCTGGATGCATATCAATGACGAACCAGCCCGCTTTTAACCCAAAATCTTAGCTTTTTACGTCCAAATCCTTGGTTACCTTCCATGAAACCATTTCTAACCTTTTTACACGTTTTCACACGTAAAAATTCAACCTTTATGTGTTTCTTTGAGACTTTTAAAACCCCAAAACCCTAGAATCTGGGTTTGATCTACAGAAGGCATTAGAGGTCGATTCTTACCTGGTTTTGTTACCCCTTTCTTAGGATTTGATGCTCCAATCACCCAGACCTTCAATCTTTCAACCCTTCAAGCTCAAATCTTGAGATTTCACCACTTTCTCTCTCTACTTTCTCTCTCTACAAATTCTTGTTGTTATGGTTGAAATGAGAAGATGGTGGCTGCCTTTGGGTAGATTAAGGGCTGATCATGGGCCTCTATTACTCAAGCTTTTGTCCATAAACCCAAATTAGCCCATAACCCTTTTTCCTTTTTCTATTAAATACCCATTAATAAGCCTCTTACCCATTTTGACTCGTTTTGACTTTTCGGGGTGTTACACGTACATGTAAGATGGCCATCGAGGCTTTAGAAGTTATCTTGGGCACGATGATGATAGTGTTGCACGTTATGCATGATGTATGTTATATTAAGTATGAAGTTGCCATGTATGATAGTGATGACTGATGACTGGTAAATGTTGATGTTCCTTGTTTCGATACGTGTTTATCTTTCCTTGGCTTTACGTGTTATGATTAATAAATGTAACGAAAGTATTATGTAACGTAAAGTGAAAGATAATGAAAGAGGAACATGATGAATGAATGCGTGCATTAATAATGAATGAGAGTAAGATTCGCTTGTAAGCAGAAGGAAAGGAGGTTCACGACTCATTGAGAGTTGTTAGCTCAACTGTGTGTGTATGATATAGCGTGCGATCTTGGCTAACTCATGAGGGGACATAGACACAGTGGGAGTTCAGTTTTGGTAACTGCTCCGATACGTGTGATGTGGTATTTACTGTGTGCTATGTAGCGTGCGATTTTGGCCTATCTCATGTGGATTATGTAGCGTGCGATTTTGGCTAACCTATGAGATGGCGTGCGATTTTGGCTAAACCCCAAGAGTTCTCACACACACAGGGAGAGTTGGTCTTAATGACAACTCCATTGGTGCGATTTGTGCGATATGTACTTCGGGTACAATGATGCGAGGGTGCGATAAGTAAGATAATGAACGAAATGAAATCCTTGTCTTGCGACCTCAGTAATCGTGGTTGTGTACTACGAGGAGGGTAAAATCCTGACACTGGGATCAACCATTGTATAGAACCATCGCTGCATATCCTAGATGCTGTGGCCAGGAGGGTGCGGTGCGGCGATATAGAAGGTCTATGATATAGACCTAGGTCCAGTACCACGATACAGAAGGATATTACATGTGGCTATGGTACCCTTAACTTTACCTTAGGTACTGTGGCCAGGAGGTGCGATGCACCGTTATAGAAGGTCTATGATAGGCCTAGGTCCAGTACCATGATACAGAAAGGTAAGGTCAATAGGAGATGTAAAGAAAAGAGATAAAGATGAAAGAATAAGAAAGCTAAAGACATACAGAGAATGAATGAAAGTCAAAGAATGAACGAATGAAAGTAATGAATGGAAGAAATGAAATGATAAAGTATGAAACCGGATCCTTGCCACTCAACCTCCGTAATCATGGCTGCGTGTCGTGAAGAGGGTAAAGTGTGACAAGATCCATATAGAAACAAAGATAACGAACGATGAAGATAATAATGATATTATCTATATGACGTGTGATAGCATAAAAGTAAAAAAACGGTTTTAATGAAAGTAAAGTATGTTTATTTATAAAACTAGAACTCACTCAGCAACGCTGACTTTTTATGTGTTTCTAGTTGGCAGGTAAGGTTGCTGAGGATGGTACGAGGCGGCTACTCAGCTCTTTTGGGATGACATTCTTTTGTTTAATGCTTTTGTATTGTAATGCAAACAAATGATATTTTGTAATGAGTGTTATATTACTTTGCAAAAGCATTTATAGTAAAATGAAAAGTTATTTCACAGTTTCCGCTGCATGATTTTAGTAAAGATTATATAATGATGTGTTTTAAGTGCGATGATGACCAGCTGTGAGGTGCCCGGGAACGGGGCCTTACAGATCTTCGCCAGCGTGAGTAGTGAGAGAGAAGAAACGACAGTAATTGTCGCCAACCATGGTGCAAAGAATTCAAACTTCGACCGCAATGTATTTGGAGGATCTAGATTAAGGCTGTGGAAGGGTTAGAAATAACCATGCTTGTAGCGGTAGAAATACTCAACCCTGGTGGAAGAAGAAGAAGAATATAGAAGATGGTAGTCAAAACAAATGAAAAAAATAAAAAATAAACAGATGATGAATAAACGAAAAGTCAAAAACAAAATTAGGATATGTACGCTTAATTGCCAGCAAATATTGAACTCTCAATTTACACATCTTCCAGTTATGTATTAATTAAAATTTTTTAATGAAATGACTAATTTAAACATTTTTTTATATATCACCTATGTATTAAACCATTTAAAAATAAACATTCATAATAATGTTTTTAATGGTTGGATGAAACCGTCCTAAAAGTGACTCATATTGTTTTTTAATTAAAAGTTATTATTTTTTTTTGCGAAAAACTGCCCCAAAAGGTGGTATTGATAATAATGATTTTTTAGTTAAAACTTATTATTTAAGGTTGTGAGAAACCATCTTAAAAGATGGTCGTTGGTATGCTTTTCGGCTTTGTTTTATATGTATATATGTAGGATCACTAAATGATGATTAATAATTGATCTCAATCTTTACTTTTAAGTGACAATCATTTTTTCTATGCGCAACGCTACGTTGCTTTGGTCGTTATTGGATTGGTTTGTCGGGGAACCATAAAGCAAATTAGTATTATGGTGAAGCAGTAAAATTGTAATCATTAGTGGTCAGGCTAAAAAAATACGTGGCGGGAGGCTGGGCGTTTTGTCACACGCAACACTATGTTTTTTTCGTTATTGTTCTGGCTCGTTAGAAACTATAAAAAAAACTTTGGTGACAAAGTTCTAGAATATTACAATTTAGTGATCATAAGTCAGAAAATAAAACTTCACTATAAATAGACGGCCGAGCTCTAAGATGCTAAACTTTGATGGTTAAAGTCTAAAAAACAAACTGGTGACCAAATTGTAAAGTACTAAAATTTAATGGGCAAACTCGTTCAAACAAAACGCAACTATGAATAATCTGGTAGCTAAACTCTAATATTCAAACTTTTGTGAGCGAAACCAATAAACCTAAAGATTATTATTCCTTTAGTTTGTAGATTAATATTGTAATAATATTGTATAATAATAATAATAATAAGCTTGATGTGAAGATTATTGAAATACTCTTGAGTATGTACTTTGTAGTTACAAGAATATATATAAAGAAAAAAATAATTAAAACATTATCTATTTAGCTTGTGCAATATAGGGCTGTAAACGAACCAAAAGTTCAACTAACATTTCGTGAATCATTCGGTGAGAAGTTCGTTTACGTTCATACATTTAATAAATGAACGAACACCAACAAGAAAATTTCGTTCATTTAATTAAACGAACAAACATGAACAGAGGCTGCGTTTGTTCATTGATGTTCGTAAATGTTCGATCCGGTCTCGAAATCATTGCTTACAAATAATAATATTTTTTAAGATAAAATATGATAGAAAATTCATATAATTAACTATTTTAGGTGATAAATTAATAACAATATTTTCAAAACTTTTATTTTTTAAAAACTTTAGCTTTCAAAAAATTGTTTTAAGCACTCCAATTATTTTTAAATACATTTTTAGAAAATATCATTTTTAAAAGTTCTTCGTATTAAAAAATATCATATTTAATAAATTTTTGCTTGTATGAATAATCGTCAGTATTTCATGTATAATTAAATAGTTAACTTTTATTATAGAAACGATACGTGTCTAAATACTAGATGGTGGACAACGTAAAAATATGTCATGTGACTTATAGATATTTTATTTTATTAGTATAGATTTGAATTAATTACTAATAATATTATTTAATTCTTTTTAAATCTAAAATAGTTTTCTAAATACGGGGAAGGTCACGGGTTCAAGTCTCACTCTGAGCAATATGCTTAGAGTTGAGTCAGAGGTTTTTTCTAGTAAATGGGTTTCCTCCTGAGGGGTTAGGGGCGTGGTCCCGGCTGGGACACGGATATGTGAGCCCTGTTAAGATAACATATTTCTTTCGAAGCAGCGTCGCACATTTACCGTCCAAAAGAAAACTATTAGACACCCATCCGAACTAAAGAGAACAAATTCTAAGATCCAGGCATCAATCAAAAACCCTCATAGCAATTCATCCCCTAAATCAAAAGATCAAATTTGTAATAATCTTTTGCCTTAGAAAATTCATCCCCTTTGTTGAAAATCCATTACTATTTTTCTTTGATCTTTAACAAAGGCAGTAGTGGCATGAACTCCTTCATTAGTACTCACATAATCACAATAGCATATTCAGTTCTTCCAATAACGGTGTCACACGAATGAAAATACATCACCACCCAACAATATTTCACAAAATAAAGGTATGATATCCTTTATTACATAGTAGTAAATCTATCATCATATATATATACTAGTTAGGCCAAAACAATTAAATGGCTTGTGTTTATATGAGAATGCGATCACCACATTTACCGAAGATTCCAGGGCCATATGTGGATGAAATGATGTCCAAAAGAGGGTTAAACTGCAAGGATGCAAACAGAAGCACTGGTATAGTAGCCAATGAAGACACAAGGCCAAGTACCCATCTCTTTTCATCTCCAAAAACAAGGTAAAGTATGGATGTAAAGGCTATCATCATGAATATGATCGAGAGGAAGAGGGTAATAAGCGCGATTATCAATCTTTTTGGTAGCGAGTAGAGAAAATCTTCAACCGCATAGCGTGCAGTGAGTATGCCCAAGAACATTAGCATAGAAGAAACTGACATAAAGAGCGCGAGAGCGTCTGAAATTGCGAACACTGCAAAAGCTGGTCTTTCGGAGAATATTGGTAAGCCATTGCCGTTATTGGTTCCACCTGGTACAGTAATTGCAGAGGTGAACACAATGGTAGCAATGAGTGTTGCTACAATTATCCCAGAGTTAGCGCGATCTTTTATCCATTGCTCACCTTCCTTTGCTAAGTTTTCATGTGTTTGAGTAAATATTGTTGCTGGTGTCTTGCCAAATAAATTCCTTTCCTCTCGATCTTGAGGCCATGATTGTTTTTGAACCTCCTGCCAAAGATAGATATTTCTTTAATTCGTTATATATGTTTAAACCTTATTGATCTTTTACTATATATACGTCTATACTAACATTCATTTTGAAGTTTTAACCAGCGATGATCCAACAACATTTACCTTGAACCATTGTAGTTCACGCTGCATTTGAAGGGCCGCACCAGGTGCAGTTGATCTGAGATGGAGACTAGCGTGATCCTCTATTCCTCCAACCAAACGTGCAACCAAGTGCAAAGATGTGTTATAAGATGTATCACGTTGTGCCAGAAAAAGATGACGTTGTGTTGTTATCTGGTATATGAGATTGAAGACGTTGGCCTTACGATTTGCGATCGCTATTTGGAACACACCATGCTTGTTCTCATTCACTAGAAAAAGTGCATTAGGAAAGGAAACCAATATCTCTTCAACAACCTCAACATTCCCCATAGTTGCCGCTGCGTCTAAGGGCCCCCCAATAAGATCTCTTACTCTTTTACCGTCCAATTTTGCTATTTCAGAGCAAATGAATCTAAGGAGTTGAAGAGCTTGGGTATGCGTCACTTTTCTCTTTTGGATCTGCTTGATATCTGGCACTGCATTTCATAAATCATTATGTCCCTCTGGTCTATACCTATGTTTGTCAAATTTTAACCACTTGCCCCATATTAGATAAATCATCTAAAAGTCACATAAAACAATTATCAAACTCTTGTGTTGTTTTTGTTGGTGTGATGCATTCTACATTTGTTGAATGTTACTTTCTTGTCTGATAATCCTTGTCTATCTTCTCGGTCCTTATTGTTTTCATTTGTTAATCATCTAGAGGCTATTTCATTATTATGGGCATCCTTAATTTGAGGGTCTGTTTCATAAATATGAATCAACCATATACACATGAAGCCCGATGCATGATACAATGCAATGACGAGTAGCTAAACTTACCAAATTTGAAAGCCACTTGCCAAAAGACCGAGCTCCAGTTTGTCTTTCGCTTAGAGCCTGGCCAAAGGGTAGGATATGAACGTACAATGCTAGGAAAACGTTATAGTCAAGAACGATTTCATGACGCTAGATCATGCCAGTAGCGTGTTGGTTTTTATGATGGGGAAAACCAAGACATTAGATCAACATAAGTAGTATATATAAGTAGCATATATTAGCATGTGATTGACCCATATTTGCATACAGAAATATATCATATATGGAGTCTGTCATCGTCTATAAATCATCATAAGAAAAAGATTACATGATTAGTTTAATCTTTAAAAAAAACAGTTGGTTTAGATGTATGAAACTATTTTGATTGGTTTGTCCAAATAAAACACGTATAAGGAAACTAAAGATCTAAACAGAACTTATCAACAGTTCTGTAAAATTATAATCAAGTTGCATCATCAGGGGACAATATTTTACATACCTTGGTCAACTTCCACCACAAGATTCTCGACATCATAACTGTGTTTAAAGTAGTCAATGGGCCTTTCCAATTCACTAGGTAGATCTACATTACATTTGAACACGAAGGAGTTAATATGTTTTTCTAAAACAAATTACCAGCTATAAAGAGTACACTTAACTATTATCAAACTCCTCAGCTAATTTTGCAAGAATCAAAGCATAACAATTAAGTTGATAGAGGAATTAAATCACAAAACATATGATTAGTGGATATATACTTACAAGAGTAGATCATTCGTTGCCAGAAGCTGAAATGGGTGCCGCTAAGAAATGCAGAATGCCTGTAAGTTAGTCTTTGTAAAGCTGAATCCTCAAGGACAGCTAGCTCAGGAAAGCGTTGAAGCAAAGACAAACATATATCTACAAAATCTAGTTGTTACTTCAGTATAAAATGCACAATATTTGGCTTGAACAGTAGTGTGATCGATCTCAAGGCGAACCTATGTTATACAAAGAAATCCAATAATATTATTAATTAGCTTATTCAGAACTCACCGTAGAATCCGCCTGATATGAGTGCATGCACAAGTGTTTTCCTTTTAAACTCATTAAGAAACACTTCATTTGTGACTTGTAACAGGTAGCGAACTGATTGTTTTTGACCAACGTATGCAGCGAGATGAAGAGGTAGTTGATTATAAATGTCACAAATGTGCGGAAGATCAGGATTCTTCTTCACCATCATTTTTAGTGCCTCAACATTCCCGACAGCAGTAGCACCAAATATAGCTGTCCTGCCAAAGCTATTTTGCATAGCCAAATCTTGTGGTGACATCAAGCTTATAAGCTTCTTTACCAATTTATTGTTCTTTTTATTAAGAGATGCAACTATCAATGCTGTGTCGTAGGCTCCTGTGATGATTGCGCGCACTGCAGTTGGTTCTTTATCCAAGATTTCTTGTAAACTTTTTATGTTGCCTTCAACAACAGCTTTGTACAGTGGCAAATACCGTGTAAAGTTCTTCCGTCCTGCTGCCTGGTTTGAGACTGCGTATTATATGTGGTTAAACTTTGTTTCGTTAGAAAATTGGCCACAGAACACACACACACAGGAAAAAAAAACATTCAAGAAAATTTATGAACAAATTTGGGCTTGCAGAACATTGTTGAATATTGTTTCATAATATTATAAAAAGAACTCTAGTAAGAACATGCTAAGATTAAAATTGGGCAGAAAGCTTTTGATGGATAATTCAAGTATGTGTATGTGAGATAGGTGGCAAGTTTCCAATTCAACATGTCAAATAAGAAAATCAGATGTGTGGAGCTAGCTTTATGTACTTTTTATTTTCCATTTAAAACTGTAACTTTTCCTTTTGATGCAATAAATTATAGCTTAAAGTCCTGATAAAATTATACCGCTTGGTGATTAAAATGGAGGCTATAATTGAGAAAGCAACTTTATGTACGAGTTAATGTGTAATAGAGAGTTATAAAATATTTGAAACATCGTTTAGAAAAAAATGTTCTAAAATTTAAGTTGGAGAAAAAACAAAATTAAATTTTATTTCTTGTCATTTCCGTTAACATTACAATCCCAACCGAAATTTTAGCTAGTAAATCATAATTATTTGATTAAATTAAACTACTCGTTTACATATGTTGGAGACCTAAATCATGAACCAACCAAAATAATATATTCATCTAGTTTATCATATTAAACGTAACATGTATTAGTTTAACAAAACACAATACATTTTTTCCGTTCTACACACATATAGGTGTCTAGGATTGCTTACTAAATAACTTTTGGTTTTTGGAATCAGTGAAAAGTTAAAATGTCTCTCCAAACGTCACAAAAAGTCAGAATTGTCCCTCCAAAAGCCATAAAAAGTCAGACTTTTAATGACTTTTGAATGGACATTTTTGACTTTTCACACATTTCAAAAACTAAAAGTTGTTTTAATAAGGAATCCCAAACACCCAACACCCCCATAAGGCCATAATAACAAATAGTTCAATTTTACATGCTTTTCTGGCATATCTGTACATCCAAACTAAAAGTTTCCTGATGTTAACACACATTAAAAATTAAGGCATGCCCAGATAATTTTAAATCCCCAAACCTAAAAATGTGGAGAAAGCAAATTTATGTATGATTGAATTTGAAAAGTACCATCACAAATTGTAACTTGTACTATATATAAAACAAATACTTAATTTGTTTAGAAAAAATACTAGATATTTCAACAAAATTTATATTGAAACATAGAAAAAATACAAAACTATATTTTTAGACTTTCTTTAAAAGTAAATATTACATGTTACTAGATAAAAATAAGTTATACGTCAAATAAAATTATAGAAAAAGAAAGTTAATTTTAATGGGTGAGATTAATTTACAAAATGTATATTCGCTACAAAGTGTAAAAAGACACAATAAGGCTAAAAAAGTCATAAAAACTTATATCTCACAATCTAAATCGAATTTCAAAAAGTAGTTCGGAGTCTCTGTTCATCTTGTCGTCCTCCTTCAAAAAAATAAATTAAAAAAATTTTCATTACGTCTTTTTATGAGACAATGATGTCATTGTGTCTTTCATAATGACACAATTACGTTATTGTATCTTTTATAATGATACAATGACGTTATTGTGTCTTTCATAAATGACATAATAAAAAAACATTAATTTTTATTTTTTTATTTTTCGTTTATTTTTTTCTTAGTGATGACGGTTAGAAGAACAAAAACTCGGAATTACTTTTTTGAAATTCGATTTAAATTGTGAGATATAATTTTTTATGAATTTTTTGACTCATTATGTCTTCTCACACTTTATAACAAAAATACATTTTGTATTTGAACCACGTCATTGTGTCTTTCATAACGACACAATTACGTCATTTTGAATTCAAGGGTGCAGCTTTTCTTAACAATTTTTAGTCATTTTTGTTGGTTATAATAAAATTGTTTAGGAATTAATTAAATTTAACTACGTGTTCTTATATTATCGATTTAGTACTTGAGAAGTGTCGTAGTTTTTCTTGGCCGTCTGGCAATACAAAATTTCTAGCTTGAAAGTAATGAGAAAGGGGTGTCGTATTTGTTACCGCTATCAGGATGAGTCATGGCAGGAGGTCGATGAACATTTTCGATAATAAACGTCCACAATTCAGCTGAAGTATTTCCCTTAAACGAACTAAGCAATTCCTCTCGAAAGCTATCTTGCATTGTTGAAATGATCGAATGTCGCACCTGATCGTCTATTGCTTCCATTGTTTATAATCCGGGTTCTCGACCCATGTCGATTGTGGTACATTCTCGTCGTTAATCATCTCTGGTGGTGGCTTGATGCTGCCATTGATGAAGCCGATGAGACCGTTGCCTTCGATATAGTTGCGCATCCCTATCTGCCAATAGTTTACGTTGTAGAAATTGAGTTTTTGGATGGTGTGAAGATCATGATCCATGTAAATTGGCTGTGGGTATTTGTGATTGGAATACAGTGAAGAAGATGATGCCATTGTTAATGTTGATATTCTTTCAACGTTACAATGGCTTGTTAGTGTGACTGGAAGTAGAATGCATCAAGTCTAGTGCCCTTCTTATAGTGAAAATAATAATAATAATAATAATAAGAATAATAAGAATAATAATAATAATTATAATTATAATAATATTAATACCTTTGGTCGGTGGTTACAGTGCCACCGTACCAAAGGCAAAACACAATGTACAACTTTCAAAAGCTCAAGTCTTAAAAGCACAATGTACAAGTTCAGGGGCGGATCTATTAAGGATTGAGGGTAGCCTCCGCTACCCCTCAAATTTTTACACGTAGTGTAAAAAAAATTATATAGGAAATTTTTTTTATGGTTTTACGTTACCCCTGAGAAAATTTAACTTGTATTACGTTACCCCTGAATTAAATTTCTAGATCCGCCACTGTACAAGTTATAATGCTGAAAATACAAGCCGATTATGCAACAATTGAGATTGGAACTGTGGATCTTTCGGACCGCAGCGTTCACCTTTCAAAAGCTCGGTGAAACCGCCACTGCCGGAGAGATGGTGGTTGTTGCGGGGGGGGGGGGGGGGGGGGGGTTGTAACACCCTCAAATTTTTAACAATAATATAATAAGGAGGGTGCTACTAGTTGGGTTATTATAACAATTCAGAGACTACAAATGTAGCGGAACTTTACATATATTAAAAACTGTTTACATCGCTAAACATATTTACAAGACTTTAACCAACATTCAAAACTTTGTTAAAACTTTAAGTACTTCATTCCTTAAAAACCCAACTTTTGTGGCCAGTATCATACACCATAACGGAAGCTAGTTCTGTGGGGGACCATCACGAGCACCTCTAATACTACCTGGCATGCATTAGAAAACAAACACAAAATCAGATATACTGGTGAGTTCTAACATACACCATATTTCAATAACATTAACTCATCAACTGTTACCACACCAAATGATTCACACACATTCATCAGTCCATTTATTTATCCCAGTATTGATATGCATATCGAATACCCACAAGGTATTTATGGACATCTTTTTATCAATTTTAATTTGGTAGGTCAAACCTCCACCTCGCGCGTTGACGGGTCAAACCTCCGTCTATAGTTTGGTGGGTCAAACCTCCACCTCGCGCGTTAACGGGTCAAACCTCCGTCTATAATTGGCGTTGACGGGTCAAACCTCCGTCTATAATTGGTGGGTCAAACCTCCACCTCGCCATTTACCACAATTTATCACTTTCAACTCATTTTCACATTTAATATTTATTTATATGCATGCCAGTGCCCGATTTTATCAAACAACATTTATCAAACGGCATAATCACATAAAAAGGGCAATTAGAACTCACCTTAATGTTTTTCAACAAGTGGTTATCAATCCAAATATGCTAGGGCAGCTAAAACTTCTCTTTCTCAAAGCAAATCTAAAATAATAACCCTAACTTAGTCAAATTTCCCCTAGCTGACCACTTCACACGACTAAGGCTATGCGACTGGACTCATTCGTGCGACTGAACATGCGACTGAGCTTAGTCGTACGAATGGACCATACGACAGAGGTGCGAATGAGCTATAACAGGATTTGTGCGAATGACATCCATTCGTGCGATTGGTTCATGCGACTGAACTTCAGTCGCACGATTGAACAATGCGGTTGACTCAGTCGCACGAATGGGTCAAGCGACTGGGCTCATTCGCCTGAAACGGATCAGCAGCTGTGTTCTTGACATATTTGATCCAAAAACTTGAGTTTTAACTATTTGGATTATACCATATTCACAACAGAACGTATATACTTCATTTACAACCATTTCGGGTCTTTATTTCATCAAACTTCCCAAAAACTAGGGCCTGAACCTTCATTTTTCAGTTTAACAAAAAGATTGAACAGAAACTCTGATTTAAACATGTTTTGGATCAATTCCCACCACCCACACAGCTTAACATATTCAAAATCGATCCGTACCAAGCAAAACTTACCAAAACGGAGCTAGTTTGATCAATTTGGGCAAGAGCAGGGTGTTTGGGTTCGAAAGGGAACAAGGGAAGGAGGTTCAGCAGATAAAATATGCTTGTTAATACCCTTAACCGCCCTACTTATCCTTCATGCTTATTTTTAGCCGACATACTCAATCGCACGACTGGCTTATTCGCACGACTCAATCGTGCGATTAAGCCCATACGCCCGTCATTCGTGCGATTGAGCTTCATTCGCACGTATGGCATGCGAATGAACGCTAATTTTAATTAAATAAATAAATTTTGAACTTTTGGTTGTTACAAGTCTACCCACCTTATTTAGGGTTTCGTCCTCGAAACCTGACTAAAACAAATGAGGGTAGTTCCGTCTCATATCTTCTTCTGGTTCCCAGGTTGACTCAGATCCTTGGCGATGTGCCCACTGCACCCGGACTAAGCTAATGCTTTTATTTCTAAGTTTCTTCTCTTTACGATCCATAATGGCCACAGGTTGTTCGACATAATTGAGCTTCTCATCAACCTCAATATCATCTAATGGTACATATTGAGTTTCATTAGCTAAACACTTCCGTAACTGAGAGACGTGGAAGGTTGGATGAATAGCACTTAATTCTTCAGGCAAGTCCAACCTATACGCCACGTACCCTACTTTCTCCACTATTTGGAAAGGTCCAATAAAACGTGGACTTAGTTTGCCTCTCTTTCTAAATCGAATAATGCCCTTCCAGGGAGAAACTTTTAACAAGACAAAATCCCCAACTTTAAATTCTAATGGTTTCCTTCTACGATCTGCATATGATTTCTGCCTACTTTTCGCCTCTCTAATATGATTTTTAACTACTTCAAACTTTGACATTGTTTCTTCAACTATTTCACTATTTCCCAATTCCCGTTGCCCTATATCTCCCCAATAAAGTGGAGTTCTACACTTTCTTCCGTACAACATCTCAAACGGAGACATCTGAAGGGTAGCTTGATAACTGTTGTTGTATGCAAATTCAGCTAAATGAAGATGACTATCCCAGCTACCTCCAAAATCAATACTACATGCCCGTAGCATATCCTCCAATGTCTGAATAGTTCTTTCACTTTAACCATCTGTTTGGGGATGATAGGCTGTACTAAAGTAAAGTCTAGTTCCCATGGCTTCGTGAAATTTTCTCCAATGCCTGGAGGTAAATCTGGCATCTCTATCAGACATTATACTTTTCGGAACTCCATGCAATCTAACTATTTCTTTAGTAAAAATATCAGCTAACTTTTCCACCGAATAAGTTTCCCGTATTGGTAGAAATAAAGCACTCTTGGTTAGCTGATCTACCACTACCCAGATAGTATCATAACCTTTTGGTGTACGGGGCAACTTCGTTATAAAATCCATAGTCAGATCATCCCACTTCCAAACTGGAATAGCTAATGGCTGCAATAATCCATAAGGTTTCTGATGTTCAGCTTTTACTTGGGCACAAGTCAAACATTTATTTACATACTGCATCACATTAAATTTCATCCCTGGCCACCAATAATCTTGCTTCATATCTTGGTACATCTTAGTCATGCCTGGGTGAATGGAATACCTAGATTTGTGAGCCTCATCTAGTATCATATCACGTAAAGCCAACGGAACCCACATTGGACCAAACCTGATTTTAACACCCTGACTATTCTCTTCTAAATATTTTTCTTGACCAACCATTCTTTCTCTTTTAATATTTTCTTCTTTTAATGCCTCCAATTAGGTTTCCTTCAACTGTTGCATAAAATCAGAAGTAATCACAAGTTTATACGCCTTAACCTTAATCGGTTCGCACTTCTCCTTTCTGCTCAATGCATCAGCAACCACATTTGCTTTCCCGGGGTGATACAAAATTTCACAATCATAATCTTTGATTAACTCCAACCATCGCCTTTGTCTCATATTCAAATCTTTTTGCTCAAAGAAATACTTCAGGCTCTTATGATCAGTAAAGATGGTACACCTCACTCCATATAAGTAGTGTCGCCATATTTTAAGAGCAAAAACTACAGCCGCTAATTCTAAATCATGGGTTGGGTAATTAACTTCATGAGTCTTCAACTGTCTAGAAGCATAAGCAATAACTCTTCCACGTTGCATTAAAACACACCCCAATCCCTGATATGATGCATCAGAATATATTACTAAATCATCTACACCTTCTGGTATTGCTAATACTGGGGCTTGTGTCAATCGATTCTTCAGTTCCTGAAAAGCAGCTTCCTGTTCCTTATTCCATTCACACTTAACATCCTTTCGAGTTAATTTCGTCAACGGAGAAGCAATTTTGGCAAAATCTTGAATAAATCTTCTATAGTATCCTGGCAGTCCTAAGAAACTACGAATTTCAGAAGGACTTTTAGGAATTCCCCAATTCACCACAGCTTCAATCTTTGCAGGATCCACCAATATTCCATCCGCATTCACCACATGGCCCAAAAATTGGACTTCCCTTAACCAAAATTCACACTTCAAGAATTTTGCATACAACTTATTCTTTCTCAAGGTTTCCAATACTTCTCGAATGTGACAAGCATGATCTCCTTCATTCTTAGAGTATATTAAAATATCATCTATAAACACAATTACCGATTTATCCAACATCGGTCTACATACCCTGTTCATCAGATCCATGAATGCAGCAGGAGCATTCGTTAACCCAAACGACATCACCAAAAATTCATAATGCCCATATCGCGTACGAAAAGCTGTCTTTGGTATGTCCTCTTCTCTTACCTTCAACTGATGATACCCGGATCTAAGATCTATCTTTGAGAACCAATTAGCACCTTGGAGTTGATCAAACAAATCGTCTATACGAGGTAATGGGTATTTATTCTTGACAGTTAGTTTATTTAGCTCTCTATAATCTATACACATCCTTAAACTGTCATCCTTCTTCTTTACAAACAGAACAGGGGCACCCCACGGCGAAGAGCTGGGTCGGATAAAACCCTTGTCTAATAATTCCTGTAATTGCTTCAGGAGTTCCTTTAACTCAGCCGGTGCAAGTCTATAAGGGGTCTTAGCGGCAGGTTTTGCCTCAGGTATTAAATCAATTCTAAACTCAATTTCTCTATCAGGAGGTATACCCGGTAGATCCTCTGGAAATACATCGGGGAAATTACAAACTACTGGAACATCTTCTAATTTCCTCGTCTCCTTAGCAGTATCAACTACATATGCTAAGAATGACTCACAACCCCTATTCAATAATTTCTCAGCCTTAATCATAGATATGACTTTCACCCACTATCATGATCATCACCAAAAACCGTTACCGAATTACCATCTGGTGCTCGCAACACAATCATCTTTCTTTTGCCTATTATCTGAGCCTCAAACGTAGATAACCAGTCCATTCCCAATACTACATCAAAACCTCCTAATTTCATCATATGTAACCTAGCAGGAAATTTTACACCTTCTAATTCGATAAAACAATCATCTATTACCTCACTAACAACTATAAATTCGTTAGAGGCAGTTTCCACTGAAAAGGCAACATCTAGCTTTGATGTTTAACTTTTATTAAGGCATAGAATTTTATTGATATGAAACTTCTATTAGCCCCCGAATCAAATAAAACTCTAGCAGGTACATCATTAACAAGAAACGTACCCGACACAACATCCGGTAATGCCTTAGCCTCCTCCGTAGTCATTGTAAATGCTCTCCCCGCAGTACCGCTACTACCACTCATGTTGACTTTACTCGGTCCTCCCACTGCCCGAATAGGAACCGGTCCAGGTCTAAGCTTTGGACATTCAGATTTCATATGTCCCATCTCCCCGCATCCATAACACCGAAGTTCTGGACATCTGGAAACGAAATGTCCAGGCTTCCCGCATTTACGACATGTCGGGTGATTCAATCTACATTCCCCTCTATGAAACTTCCCACATCTATTACACCGAGGAGGGGGACCTACAAAACCCCTAGCATTAAACTTTCTCTTCTGCGGCCCACCTTGTCCATACATAGGCCTAGAACTCAGTGAAGCTTCCTGATGACTAACCACTTCCTCTTTCACCACAGGTTTCTCAGACTCAGCGACCTCCTCATACATATCCGCAGCCAAATTCATCGTGGCTTGGTAAGTAGAAGGAGAATTAGACTTTACCAGCATTCTTACCTTAGGGGGTAATCCCTGGATATATCTAGTAATTCTCTTTGCCTCAGGAGTTACCAAATGAGGCACCAAATGAGCCATTTCTTCAAATCTAGAAGTATACTCTTTATGACTTAAACTGCCTACCTGAAATTGCAAAAACTTGATCTCAATTCTGTCCATCTCGCCTTTCGGACAGAACTTTTCTATCACCAGTTCTTTAAAAGTTTCCCACGTCATCTGACTTACGGCGGCCTCACCCATGGCCTGTTCCACTGTATCCCACCAGTACAAGGCTTCTGCTTGAAAAGTATGCACTGCAAAGCCCACCTTCTGATCTTCCTTGCATCTACTAAGTTTAAACGCTGCTTCCATCTCTCGTAGCCATTTGTAGGTTACTACTATATCCTTCTGGCCTTTAAACTTAGGCGGGTCACATTCCTTAAAATGCTTATATGACACTGGTTTCTCCACTACAGGCTCAACAATAACAGGTGGAGGAGTTGGTTGGGAAGATGATTCACCACCTTTCCTAAGGTCACTCAACATTTCACGTAAGGTAGTACGCAACACCCGGGCGACTTCATCACCTATAGCCGCCTTAAGTTCATCACCTAAGATCCTAGCTTCGAGTCTAGGGTTTGTATTACCAGTTTCCTCTATCTACGATAAGAAATAAACCATTATCAAATAATGAGTGATACCAGGATGCTGCATATAATGTAAATTGCTCATAACATTGGCCAGGTGTTATCAATTATTTACTTATTCACACCATCCTAACAATTATTTACTTATTCAAACAATAAACGACTGAAGCAACGACTGGACCAAATGGTGTAAGGCTTTGAAAAGTACGCTGAGTCAACGCCAAATATCAATCGGAACCGATGGTGGTATATGGAACTTCAACATAGATATGGTTCGAGATAGAATGACAAAGTTGTAATTCAAGAAGGATTACCGTTGGACCACTACGACAACACTCGGTTAACAAGATTGATTCAAGAAACTCTTCAACCGCGCTACATTCACGTAAGTCGCACCACTCTTAGACTTAATTGTTTAAAACTTTGGAAACAAACAAAAAATAATTTAAAGTTTATTTGAAAATTTACAAACCGGTGTGAACTTAACTACCGATGTTTGGTCCGCCCCACACGGTTTACCGGAATCGTACCCACTGCCTATTGAATAGATCTAAGTTCGTGGCAAATGATGAAACGTATGATTGCGTTTGAATTATTTAGATATCTGCATACCGGTGATAATCTATTTCAAATTTTAGATTTTGTAATTAAAACATATAAATTAAAAAATAAAATTTTCTCAATGTCATTTGATAACGCCTCGAACAATACATCCGTCGTTAATAAATTAAAATTAAAATATAAACCAGTTTGTGAGGGTGTATTTTTTCATTCAAGATGTGTTGCACATATTATTAATTTAGTTGTGCAATATGGTCTTGATGTTCCTGAAGTTGAAGATTCAAAACGTTTTTTAAAAATATGTTACGTGATATTTTTAAAACTAGTAGAAAAATGCATGTTAATTATAAAAAAATATGTCACGATACGAATTTCATTTGTTTAAGACCAAATTGGGATTTTCCGACTTGATAGAATTCAACTTGGAAAATATTTAATAGTGATTTGCGACAAAAATAAACTCTTTATACTTTTCATGATGGTCTTGCGATGCGGGGTCGTGTTGTTCCATTTCTATTAGAGGGTTGAGAATGTATTCAAGAAATAACTAAATTTTTTCATGTTTTAAAAAACGCAGCTACAAAATTATCGGGGTTTATTATCCGACAAGTTGTCTAACACTTAATCAAGTATATTTAATGACACATAAATTAAGTGAATTTGAAGAAAGATACGACATATTTTCAGCAATGATGACGCCTATGAAAGAAAAATTTTAAAAATATTTCACCGAACTACCCCCGTTTTTGCGTGTTCCGCCGCACTATACCCACGCTTAAATGTTTCGAGGGTGGAAATTTTAATTGATAACATAACTTATGATTTAGATTTATATGAAGAAAATCCAGTTGTTGCGGTTAATGCAAAAGAACAATTTAATTAATATCTTAAAAAATTGTTTAATGTTTATCTTGAAAAATATGGTATAACATCAAACATCCATAGGTCATTAACCGTAATAGATCCGAGTTCGTCGAGCTCAATACCGTAATGGAATCGAGTTCGTCGAGCTCAAGTAAAGACTCGATGCTTAATTTATACAATACTTTGAGAAATGAAAACAAGTAGCGAGCTCGGGAGGTATACCGAAACCAATTTTTTATCTACTATAACTTCCGATAAATTTTTATCGTTTGATATTCTGACATGATGGAAAGGAAAGGAGTCACAATTTTCAATCCTAGCCGCTATGGCCCGTGATTTACTAACCGTCCAAGCTTTCACCATAGCTTCGGAGTCTGCATTTTCTATTAGTGGCAGGGTTTTTTGGATAAGAAAAAAAAGGCTAGCTCCAACAGCGGTAGAGATGTGTATTTATTTAAAAGACCACTTAGATGCGACCGAACAAAGACAAGAAAAATCAAACCTTGAATAAGAAATACCAATTGAAGAAGAAATAGATGAGCAATAAGTACAAACCGGACGATCCTTACCGCTCTCCGACGAAGAACTCGCTTATGATTTGTCTCAGTGTATTGGCACACAAACCGACGAAGACGATTACATTTAAAAACTTGTATTCGTAAGATGTATCTTTTGTTTTGTTTAAAAAATATATAAGTGTTTATTTTTTAAATTTATTTTTAATGTACTTTTTAAAAAAGTATCACTCAATAAAAATATATTTGTAGTTGTTTCAATTAATCTACTTTTAATTACATTGTATACTTTAAATATTATTTATTAAAATTAAAAAAATAAAAATTGGTTTTGAACCGAGCCGGACCGGTTTCAACCAGGTTGGGTTTTATTGGCCCGAAACCGGTATCAGACCCGACCGGATTCTTGGTCAAAACTGGTTCTAAAAACGTTGACCTGGACCTGATCCGGTTCGAACCCGAACCGGTTTAAGAAAAAAACCATTTTGCTCAACACTAGGTTATGAGATGGCCTAGGCACTTGGGCCTTATAGGCACACACCCTTTTATAGAGGTGGGCAAAACGGGTTTTGGGTCGTACCCGAAAACAGGTACAAACCGGGTTCGGCCCAACCAGGTTTTTTTGTACCCGAGTTGCGAAACCAGGTATGAACCCGGGTTGGGTTCCCCTACTTGAAAACCCCACCTGCTATACCCGGGCAGGGTAGGGTCAGATTCGTGTCGGGTATAAATCGGGTCCAATACTGGGTTTAGTTTTTTTTCCTTCTTTTTTTTTTCTTGTGTCTGTGTCTCCAATGTCAGGTTCAACCGTTTTGGGTTCGTTAAAAAACTCAAAATTTAAAGCTGGTTCCAACCCTACGGGTTTAAACGGGTCTAACACGAGTACACCTCCCATCAAGTACGACCCGTACTCGGGTCCGAGTCGGGTCCAATCCCGGTTTTTACGCCTACCTCTACCCTTTTATCGAATCAAACATAGACGCAAACATCAATTGAAAAATAATAGATATTTTGTGACTAATATCTAGTAATGTTTTCTCCAATATATTAAAACAAAACCCACAATATAAAATAAACCAAAACCTCCTTTTTATACTAAGTACAACCCTTGCTAATCAAAAAAAACTTAACCTGAAGACTTTTATTCTTATTACGAAACAACTCCCAAAACTTCATCATTACCATCTAAAGATAAACATATAAATAATATATAAACTTAGTAGTTAAACAATAAACTCACCTCTATCTTAAAATTTTCGTAGTTCACAAGTTCAACTCTCACGAACTATATTAAGATCAGGAATTTTAGTCGGTAGTCATAATAGAACTTGTTTAATGCGTTTTAACTACTCTATTGATACTAATTTGACGGTTAAATAGTGAGAAGCAAATGAGATAAAGTACCTCCAAAAAACTTCTTTAGTTCCGTCTATGAACACGAGACGAATATGCATAGACCAATGTTTTTCATATTACAAGTTGATTTGTTACAGTACAATTGATAATCAAGCAAAGATCAAGAAAAAGAAGAAAACTAAAAAGAGGATGAGATATTGTCAAATTTATCGACACCCATTTCATATGTTCTTTCTGTATAAGTACAATAACCAAATTGATAACTTTTTTTGAACGATGACTTTCTTATACCAAATTGATAACTAAGCAAAGAAACCATATACTCTTCAGCTATTACAACCGTGACCTTCTATTATATTGATACCTAACATGATTTGATTGATTTTTCAAATCCAAACAAAGATAGAAAGGGAAAGTTGATGATATATAATTTTGATGATACATAATTTTACACTTCTTTTGTTTAGGCTCACAACTTTTCTAACCTCCTTTCTCCTTTTCTTTTTTTCATATTTTTCTCTGCATTGTTATTTTATTATTGATAACTTTAATAAGAAAAGGTAAATAATAATATGACGTCACATCTTGAAACCGGGCCTACGACATGCATTAGAGTAACACCATGTACATTGAAAGGAAAAAACTCCATCACTACTTTCCTACGCTTATTACACATGGATCTCTTTGTACTCACCAGTGTAATGAGTATATAAAGAACCTTATACTGTTTTGTGATCATAGATGATCTCATAACATTTATCTGGGTCTTCTTCCTTAGAACTAAAGATGAGACTTCTAAGATCTTGAAGAACTTTATTCTGAAAATTGAGAATAAATGTAATTACAAGGTCAAGACCATAAGATGTGATCAAGAAACTCAATTCAAGAACCAAATACTTAACACATTTTGCGATTAAAAGGGTATTACATAATATAGTGCTCCCAGAACTCCTCAGCAAAACGGTGTTGCTGAGAGGAGAAACCAAACACTTATTGAAACTGAAATAACCATGTTATCTGACTCTAAGCTGCCCATCACCTTCTGGACAGAGGCAGTCAACATTGCTTTCTATGTGTAGAACAAAATTTTAGTAGTTAAAACTCATGGTAAGACTCGTTATGAATTGTTGCATAAAAGAAAACGTTTCATTGGTTTCCTAAGATGATTTGGATATCCTCGTACCACCTTGAATACCAAATATTAAGTAACCAAATTTGATGAGAAATGAGATGATGGACATTTTATTAGATACTCTTCCCAAGCTAAGGATTATAGAGTATACAATCTCAGAACTAGAGTAGTTGAATAGTCAGCCAATATGACCTTCAATAAGCACATTCCCAATATGAAAGGTTCTGATCCTGATTAGCTATTTGATCTTGATTTAGTTACCAACTATTTTAACATATCTTGTGAGAATGTTTCTGGATGTACAGATAACTTATCAACAGGAGATCTTAACCTAAGATTTGAGCTGAGAAGACGAAGCAAAAATACTAATTCAGCTCTAGTGGTAACTAACCATGCAAATTGAGTTCCTATCAGCACAACTATAACAAATCAAGCATATTAGAGTGATTAAGCAGAAGATTAAAAGGGTAAAGCTTATTGACTTGCATTCTCCATTAAGTCAAGCTCTTTCTAAAGTTAGGATCAAGGTTGAACCCACTAAGACAACACAACCTGGACCTAGAGCTACATCTCACCCAACTTTAACTTTTAATCCACAGCAGAGTCCTGCTCCCTTTTCTTCTGAACCTGTGATGGAAGAGCACCCAACTGAGAAAGAAATAACAGAATAACCTAGTGCTGAACACTAGTCTTCTCAGTTAAAGAATTTAAAGAGGAGGAAAAAGATGGTCATGAAAAGTGTTTCTAAGAATAAGAAGAAGTCAATGACATCCACCTCCACACCTCATGATGAGTCAGAGTATCCTGAGAAAGTGCAAAAGGAGGCTGCTGAACCAACTCTAACTCAAACATAACCTCTTGCAGCTGGAAGACTCATCCTGTCCTGTACTTTTGCTGCAAATCCAGACATGTGGTATGTCATCAGAGATGAAGGAGGTTAAGATGTCTATTTCTGGCAAGACATGCTTGATCTACCTCTACATGATCTCTATGACATGAGATGGTATTATGAGAGTCTAAAAATCCTGACCAATTGATGAAGAATGAAATGGTCTTGATCCTAATAAGGACTATCAATATCCGAGTAACCTTCTCTATTTTGGTAACATCAGCATAAGGGGCATTTGTAAGGTTATACTAGAAAGGCTGATGCAACCAAAGCAATCAAAGAGCTTCCATCACGCATGTACTGATGTACAACGTAGAAGTTACTTCAGAAGTTTTACACTTTTCATAGAAAATATTCGAAGTGTAAAATATTCCAAAATCAAAGGCCAAATTTACCAAAGCTAAAGATAAAGTCTTCTGAAGCTTCAAAGACGAAGTCTTCCAAAGCTTTAAAGACAAAGTCTTCCGAAGCCAATGAAATGAAGACTGATTTCTTCCGAAAATAGAGAAGACGTGCTTTCTCTTATAAACTTTTGCATAAAGTTAACCCACTTTTCGCTGCAACTTTGACGACTCACCAAATCGTATAAGTTTGTGAAAAAGTTCATGTTGTTGCAACTGTAGATTAAGACTTAGAGTCTGTAACTTTCTACTTTCTACCTTTTATTATTTTTGTAATATATTAGGATGTGAGCTATGACATGTCATATTCACTAGTCAAAAGACGATCTGTCTTTTGACTTTACATTGATCTTGTTGTCTAGATTAGTGTTTCCAGCTGGCTTTCAAATGATGGCCGTCTGTAGGATGTAGTATAAAGTATCTCAGATTTTTATATTTTATCTTATATTTTGTAACACTTGTAATAGAACTTGAGAGCAATATACAACATTCTTGAAAACCATACTTATCTTGTTCTTGTGTTATGTCTCATTGTTTACTTGTGTTCTTAGCATCATTTATCAAATCCGGTTCCCTGTTTGATCTGTTAAGTGTTTTAACATTATACTCATTATGAGACTGATTGTATTGACCACCCTTAACCGGTCCTGCATAACCCAATGATTATCTTAAAAAATATATAAATACAATGTAATTTTGCAGTCCATATGTTGTTTATAAAACAATCTTATGTTTCACAACTACTACATTGAAAAAATATAAATACAATGTAATTGCAGGATTCATATGTTGTTTATAAAACAATCTTATGTTTCACAACTACTACAATATTTGTTGATAACATCGCCATATCTTCTTTAGAGATCGACAAGAATGTAAAGTAGTTTGAAATGAAAGATGCTGGTACAAGTGTGGGTCTCGTTCTAAGTCTAGCATTTGCATAATGGTATTATATTCCTTCAATTAAACAACTTCCCAAATAAATTGAAACATTTAATATGCACAAATTCCATCCTCTAAATACGTTATATGTTGTCACATCTATGGCTCAATCATTGTCTTTTATTTGTGACAAGCACTACATGAATGGAATAACACATCTTTCTCATTATATATTTTTCTTATATTAAATTGCTTTTAAGCTTCCACATATATTAAAAATTATCAACATTTATCTTTACTATTATATAAAATAAAACTTTGAGACATAAATGTAATTTTATAAAAATTAATTAAGACACCTAATACACCTTCTTAAACATTAGGTACAAGTATTCTATGCAGTTATTTCTATTTTGCACATCATTTAATAAACTTATTCTAATTAATACATATTATTAATACATTATTAAATAATGTAAGATTATTTTATTCACTACATTATGTATTATATTATTTATAATATTTTAAATTAATATTTAATTTTTTTAATAAGTATTATCTTATTTGAATACTTAACTATATCATTACTAATACTTTTATAATAATAATAATAATAATAATAATAATAATTATTATTATTATTATTATTATTATTAAATTAATAAATAAGTATTATCTTATTTGAATACTTAACTATATAATTACTAAGTACTTTTATAATAATAATGATAATAATAATGTATTTCTATATTTCTATACTATATAAAGCATTTGATAAGTACATATTTATAATTTTGAGTAAATTTAAAACACTTAATATAACTTTTAAACATAAGATATAAATGTTACATACAATAGTTCCTAATTTAATCATATTTAATAAGTTTCTTCCAACTAATAGCATTATTAATATACAATTTATTATAAGTATTATATTATTTATAGTATTTTAATTCAATATTAAAATATATACATTTATAATTTATATTTTTATAAGTTAATACTATTTGATTTAAATATTATTATATTTAAACACTTAAATATATAATCACTAGATATTTACATAGTTATAATAATAATAATAATCAAATATATTAATGTGTAAAACAAATAGAAAAAACGCTTGATAACATCTGTCACATTACTATCTATAACAAATAGAAAAATATATGAGTGAAGGTGTATGTTTTTTTAACGTCACCGTAATTATTTTCTTTTTCATTAAACTAATAAAAATATATACTTTTAATTTTTTGTAATTTTACATTTAACCCTGTTAAGATTTTTTTTCCAAATAAAAAATGACTGATGTGATACTACAACACTTGTCATTTGACTAAAATGAATATTATCCATTGAAGGTTGTATTCAAAGTGTGCATATCCTACTGGATATAGCTATAATAGGATATTTTCCAGTTACTATTTTTTCAATGTCTATTTTGATAATATATTACTATGTTTGGTTAAATGATAGTATATGATTTCGTATATCTATCTATATTAATAAAAAAAATGTTATTAATGTAGACTTCTTAAACTTGAATTTTTTGTTTCTCTTTTTTATTAAATAAATATATTAACTATTAATGATATTATAATTTTTTTAAATTATAAATATTTTTAATAAATTAAAAAAGAGATGTTTCTATAAAGACAAATTCTAAAAAAATATTTTTTTATATAATATTAATTTTTTTAAAATATTAAATTTTAAAACATGTGTTTTTAAGAAAATATAAATTTTATGAAACGAAAATAAGTAAAATTCATAGTTATAATAAGGAAATTTAAAAAAAATAAAAACATTTGTTTTAAACAAAATGTTAAAAGAAACTTTTTGGCAGAAAAAAAAATAAACAAAAGTTTAAAAAACTTTATCGTTGTTTTATTCATGAAATTCTTTAATTATACATAATTTCAATCACATTTATCTCAAAATATCTTTTTATAATTTATAAGTTTTCGTTACTAACTATTTGTTGTTTTGTTAATTCAATCCGTATAATATATGTTACTAACCTAGTAAATAAATATAAAAAACTACTAGTGTATCTTTTCGTTATAAAAGTTATCAATATAATGAAATAAAATTTAAAGTAGGCAGATTAGAATCATAATTAACAAATAAATTAATCCACGTGAATAACTTAATTAACATCAACTTTTTCTTTTTCATAAACAGGATTTGGAATTCCATGATATTAAATTATGAACAGATAGATTAGTATCATAACAAATCAATCCACGTGAAGCATGTTGAAAATTAACACATCATCAAAGGTGTATATGTTATTCGATTGTGGTATAAGTAAATAAGACATAAAAACGAGTATTAAATAGTATATAATACATATTTTTTCCATTGGTGTAACGTTACTATAGTTTATAGCCTATATTTTCGAGAATGTTATCGACTGAACCGTTTTTAGGTATGAGACTTGTTTCACATCGTTTGTATGAGCAACTGATGTGGGTTTTATAGGACAAAAAGATTTTCTCATTCATCAAACTAATTTTTTGGATTAAGTTTTCATGTTTGTTTCATAACAATGGTATTAAAGTAAAAAAACGGAGTGGTGGCCCATGGAGTGATGGCCTGGAGAGAGCCAGTCGTGACGAACGTGATTTTAACCAACAAGGACGTTGGCCCTTAAAAGGGGTGGATGTTATGGACTATAAGGTAGAGGTGCACAAACCGGTTTTTTTTTGAACCCGGGTCGGGTTGGACCCGGTTCGGGTTCGGTCAACGATTTCGAGCCCGGTTTTTGACCAAGAACCGGTTCGGGTCGGAACCGGTTTTCAACCCCATCAAACCCAACCCGGTTGGAACCGGTTCGGGTTGGAACCGAACCGGGTCGGGTCTAAGACCCGGTTTGGAAAACCCGGTTTTTTTTTTTTACCTTCTAATTAAATTATATACAAATTAATTACAAATTTTGATTAATTAAAAATTATTAGAGTAGATTAATTATATACGATTGGACGCGTTTTTATTTTCATTTTAATAAGTAAACAATTAATACGAGTTTTATGCAAACAATTATATACGATTGTACGCGTTTTATTTTCGTTTTTATTTTATTAGAGTAGATTAATTATATACGATTGTCTCAACGTTTTATTTTCATTTTAATAAGTAAACAATTAAAAATCATACTCGAGTTTTTCTAAAGAAAACAATAAAAATTACATTAATTTATAAAAGTAAATAATTAATTCATTACGAAAAATAAACAATAAAAATTACATTAAAATTAAACCAAAGAAAACAAAATATACATATTACGAATACAAGTTTGTCTAATCTAATCGTCTTCGTCGGTTTGTGTGCCAATGCGTTGAGACAAATCATAAGCGAGTTCTTCGTCGGATAGCGGTGAGGATCGTCCGGTTTGTACCCCGTGCTCGTGTATTTCTTCTTCAATCGGTGTTTCTCTTCAAGGTTTGATATGTGTTGTCTTCGTTCGGTCGCATCTAAGTGGTCCTTTAAACAAATACACATCTCTAGCGATGTTGGAGTTAACCTTGTTCTTCTAATCGATAAAACCCTGCCACTAACAGAAAATGCAGACTCCGAAGCTACCGTGGAAGCTTGGACGGTTAGTAAATAACGTGCCATGGCGGATAGGACCGGAAATTGTGATTCCTTTCCTTTCCACCATGTCAGAATATCAAATTTCAAAAATTTATCGGGAGACATAGTGGCCTAAAAATCGGTTCCCATATATCTCCCGAGTTCGCTACTTGGGGTGTTACCCCTTTGACGTTTACTGTTTTCATTTCTCAAAGTGTTGTATAAACTAATCATCGGGTCTCTACTTGAGCTCGACGAACTCGATTCCACGTTCGATGATCGGTGGATGTTTGATGTTGCACCATATTTCAACATAAACATTAAACAATTTTTTAAAAGTTTCATTAAATATTTGTTTTGTATTAACATTAAAAAATGAATCATAATCATGTAAATCTAAATCATAAGTTATCTCATATATTAAAGTTTCTACCCCCGAAACATTTAAACACGGGTCGAGTGCGACGGAACACGTAAAAACCGGGGGTAGTTCAATGAAATATTTTTTAAATTTTTCTTTCATCGGCGCTACCATTGCCGAAAACATTTCGTTTCTTTCTTCATATTCACTTAATTATGGGTCATTAAATAAATTTGATGAAGCGTTAGACAACTTGTCGGATAATAAACCCCCGACAATTTTGTAGTTGCGTTTTTAAAAAGCTCTAAAAATTGAGTTATTTCTTGAATATATTCCAACCCTCTAACGGAAACGGAACAACCCGACCCCGCATCGCAAGACCATCGTAGAAAACATGAAGCGTTTCTTTTTGACGTAAAGCACTATTAAACATTTTCCAAGTCGAATTCCATCTAGTCGGGACATCCCAATTCGGTCCTAAACAAATGGAATTCGTATTGTGACACATTTTTCTATAATTAACATACCTTTTTCTACTAGTTTTAAAAACATCACGTAACATGTTTTTGAAAGACGTTTTAAAATCTTCCACTTCAGGAACGTCAAGACCATCTTGCACAACTAAATTAATAATATGTGCAACACATCGTGAATGAAAAAATACGCCGTCACAAACGGTTTATATTTTATTTTCAATTTTTCAACGGCGGATGTGTTGTTCGAGGCGTTATCAAATGACATTGAAAAAATTTTGTTTTCTAATTTATACGTTTTGATTACATAGTCTAAAATTTGAAAAAGATTTTCACCGGTATGCGGATATCCAAATAATTCAAACGCAATCGTACGTTTCATCATTTGCCACGAACTTGGATCTATCCAATGGGCCGTGACGCAAAGGTACTATTCCGGTAAACCGTGTGGGGCGGACCAAACGTCGGTAGTTAAGTTCACACCGGTTTGTAAATTTTCAAATAAAACCTTTAAATCATTTTTGTTTGTTTCCAAAGATTTAAACAATCACGTCTAAGAGTGGTGCGACTTACGTGAGTGTAGCGTGGTTGAAGAGTTTCTTGAATCAATTTTGTTAACCGAGGGTTGTCGAAGTGATCGAACGGCAATCCTTCTTGAATTACAAACTTTGCCATTCTATCTCGAACCATATCTACGTTGAAGTTCCATAAACCACCATCGTTTCCGATTGATGTTTGCCCTTGACTCGGTGTACTTTTCAAAGAATTGCACCATTTGGTCATATGATTTCTCAAAGTCGAGTTTGAATCCGACTTGAAAAACGAACCATAAGCCTTGCATCGAGCTTTATGTTGACCATTCGACATTTCGCATAAGTCGAAATTACATCAAATCTCTTGGTTCTCGTTGTTGAAAGAATTCTAACAACGGTAGCGGCACTTGAGGATCCACCGGTTGGAACCGAAGATTCAGAAGCCATAATTCAATAGATTGAGAGAATAGAAAGTTGAGAGTGAGGAGCGTTTTTGCGTTTTTAAGCACGTTTTCGAGCGTTTTTGAAGTTTTGAGTGTTGTGACTAAACCATTACACCCACTACCTATTTATACTATCATATAAGGGCAAAATGGTCCAAAAATGTTGAAAAAAGGTCACAAACGAGCTTATAACGGCTATATAGCCGTTTTAAAACGGTCAAAAAAAAAAACGGTAAGAACCGGTTCGAAACCGGGTTTTTTGAACCGGTTTCCAAACCGGGTTGGATCAAAACCGGTTTCAAACCGGTTTGGCTTAAAAATTTCAAAACCGGTCCCGAACCGGTGGGTTTTTTCGGGTTGGAACCGGGTTGGGCTATTTCCGGGTTGAAACCGGGTCGGGTCCGGTTCGGTTCTTCGGTTCGGGTCGGCAAACCGGTTTTGTTGTGCACCTCTACTATAAGGTATGGACTTGTCTTACATTGGTTGTATGGAGCAACCAATGCGGGGTTTATAGGCAAATAGGTACCCTCACTCATCAGACTAGTTTTTTGGGTTGAGTTCGTCAGTTTGCTCCGTAACAGAAGGTCGATCAAAGATGTTAGTCTAAACATCTTACATTGCCCCCTTTACTTTGTTCCTCGAAGTGCTTCGAGTAATCTTTGTCAAGCAAATGTAGCTTCATATTTGTAATCATACATAGTCAGGTTCACAGTGATATACATAGTCAGGTTCACAGTGATTGTAGATTCTTAGTCGTGTTTGAAGAACAAATCTCACTTCCATCTCGTGTTATGTTGTATCACTACTCGTTATTGTCCTTAAAAAACGTGTTAGAGTAAATGCAGCCTCCTTGTTCTTATGTTGGAGATCGTGAGATTGATGGGTCTTGTGTTATGCGTTTGAGCTTGGGCCAACAAACATAACACATTTCTTGAGGAAACTACTCGTGTTCGGAGGTGATAAAAACGCTCGAAAATTTGGAAACTATGATGTTACTAGGCATCCCTGTAAAAGAGACGTTCTTAGTACTAGTTGTAGCTATCGTCGACCTTTTATCAATATAAAGAGCTCAACTACTAACTTTTATCAATTGAGAGGAATATGTACATCCAGAGCCGTAAACGAACTGAACGTTCAACGAACAATTCATGAATCGCTAGGAGGAAGTTCGTTTACGTTCGTTTGTTTAATAAATTAATGAACACGAACGAGAAAATTCCATTTGTTTAGTTTATTTATGTTCGTGAACGTTCAGTATTATGTTCATTAACGTGCATTTGTGTTTTGTTCATTTAAAAGTTCTGTTTGTGATAATTATGCTAAACACTTATTTAATTTGGTGGATATTACTTAGTGTTTGTGATTTTAATTATAAATCAATATTTGATTGTTTGTATTTGTTCGTTTTAAGAGAATTTCATTTGTGTTCATTAATGTTCATGAATATTTGTGTGCATTTGCTTGTCTTCGTTTAAGTTCGTGAACAGTTCATGAATAAATTTATTTTCTTAATAAACGAACACGAACAAAAAATCTCGTTCGATAAACGTTCGTGAACAGTTCATGAATAAATTTATGTCCATTCGATTCGTTTACAGCCATATATATATACATCTAACCATTGATAACTCCAACATTAAGACCTAACAGTCATAAATGATGACGATGTGCCACATCTAGATAATGTCGACAAATGATGCTATCATGGTGGAGTCATGGCGTTAAGGCAATAAATGATGAAAAAAAAAAACAAAGATGTTTACGGTATAAAGTGTGTTTTTATAATGGAGGGTATTGAGCGGTCAATATATCTATATATCTATATTATATATAAAAATAAACAAAAGATACAAATGTTATTTTATTTAAAATTTAAGACACGTAATAAACCAAATGTTATTTTACTTAGAATTAAAAACACATAATACAACTTTTTAAACAAAAAGTAGTATTTTCTATAATGGTTCTATGTTTACCCTCATTTAATAACTTATTCGAATTAATACATTATTTGATACACATTACTAATATATTATCTAATAATGTAAAATTATTTAAATCACTACATTAAATATTATCTTATTTATAATACTATATTAATACTTTGTTATAAATGCAGACTATTTTAGGACCAGTTTAGTTTTTATGGGCTTTAAGGTTTGAGCATTGTCCACTAATATGTTGTCTATATTGTCTTGCAGTAACCCTAATCAATAAAATTCTATTTCCCTTTCTCTTTCTCTCTCGTTTACTCTAGTTTACAATACGTTATCAACACGAAGTCTTTTAAAGTAAAAGAAAGCATCTTAAACAAACGTAGAACGCCTATGCTAAGATGTTAGAGACATAACCTCATACATGTAAAAAAAAACAGCTCCAACAAAACTATGATAAATATGAATAATGAATGTTTAAGTATTCAATAAAACAAATAAAGATAATTTCAAGATAAGACATGACTAGGTAAGTCACACATGTAGCATATGATGAGGTGATTATTGAATAGTTAAAACTATAGACAAGCATCCGCTTAAATAACCAACGTTTTACTAGGAAAATACATAAAATGTGCAATGGGCTTTCTAACCAAGTAAATATTATTGCCTGCTAAAAACAAACTTTGATAAATAATCCTTATTATTTTAAAGAAACCTCTAGGGATATAAAGATATATCAATCGCCACCAAATACTTTATCGTTATAAGAAACTAGTAAAAGGCCTCGCGCTTCGCAACGGACTTTTGTGATCGGTGACTGAACAAATTTTGGAGCCTATATTCGAAACATTACGTAAAAAACGAAGTCATATGCCTGAACTCGACTCAACTTGTTTATATCATACTAATACCTTTGTAAATATCATTCCAGTCGTATATTTAGATTCACTTAAACTTAATACATAATGATTAGTATGTTTTTTCTATAAATAAAGTATAATCTAATCACTTGTCATCTTGATATCATAATTAGTGATTGATTTCTTAAAAATAATATATCAAACTTGATACACATTATAATATAAAGAAAATATAAATACAAATAGATTTTTATGTTTTCATAACTGAAGAAAATGTGCATGAAAGTATTTTAAAAATATGAACCCAAAGAATTAGGAGAGACATATCATTGCAATATTCAAGAAACGATGATCAGGATAAGAATGCATTATTAAAAGAATTATGTTGATTTCAATTCGGACATAAATGTTGTTGTAATTACAACTTTGTCATGTAAAAGTTATGCATTACTCACTTGTACAATTGCTTTGCTGCTTTGCTCTATGGCTTTTAAAGTATACTAGTAAAAGGCCCCGCGCTTCGCAGCGGACTTTTGTGATCGGTGACTGAGCAAATTTTGGAGCTTATATTCGAAACATTACGTAAAAAACGAAGTCATATGCCTGAACTCAACTCGACTTGTTTATATCATACAAATATCTTTGTAAATATCATTCCAGTCGTATATTTAGATTCATTTAAAGTTAATACATAATGATTAGTATGTTTTTTCTATAAATAAAGTATAATCTAATCAGTTGTCATCTTGATATCATAATTAGTGATTGATTTCTTAAAAATAATATATCAAACTTGATACACATTATAATATAAAGAAAATATAAATACAAATAGATTTTTATGTTTTCATAACTGAAGAAAACATGTGCATGAAAGTATTTTAAAAATATGAACCCAAAGAATTAGGAGAGACATATCATTGCAATATTCAAGAAACGATGATCGGGATAAGGATGCATTATTAAAAGAATTATATTGATTTCAATTCGGACATAAATATTGTTGTAATTACAACTTTGTCATGTAAAAGTTATGCATTACTCACTTGTATATATATATATATATATATATATATATATATATATATATATGTATGTATATGTATATAAAGTACATGGTGTAAAACATACATATAACTAAACTTAAATGGGTAAAAAGAAAAAAAATTATGCTATAAGACAAATCAAGAAACTTTATGCTAAAAGACAAACAATATCATGCATTTGATGCTTGTACATGATGCCTAATTGGCCTTCAAAAAGCATAAATAAAAAAACAAAAAAAAATTAAAGTGAAAAAGTTGAGTCGCGTGCTAGCAAAGCATTGAGAGGTTGTACATGATGCAGCAGCTGTTTCATGTTTGGTAATTGTATATATATACAATATATCTCTATAGAGTCACATGTGGGCTTTTATAGCTACTGAAATATGACATTTACACATAGTTTAAATGTTGTTTAACCAAATCGTTACAAGAACCATTGTTGGGCATAATGTAAAATGTAATGAGAAATATATATAGTCGAGATGAGATATGTTTATTTAGATGAACGTTAAAAATCGCTCTTGATAAGATGTAAATTACTATCTCTTACACGAGGGCAAACCAATCAATATGTCGTTGCGCTAATCAAATAAAATCCAACTGCTGATAATAAATAATTACCATCATAACTAATCTACAAAAGAGAATCAAGTGTTTCCCATAGAAAAATATTCGGTTGTACGATCTACATATATCACCACCTTAAATCAACAAAATAAAAATCAAAAACAAAAGTGGATATCTTTCAGTTACAAATAGAGTGGAAAAATATTTATAGCACATCAACATGTTAACTGTCATTAAAATATGATAGTATTCTCAGTCTTAGGGTGAGAGAAGAATATAAAAAGCCTGGTAATACAAGGAATCACATAAAATGCATAATATTATATTGGGGTCTCAAAAAAAAATGGATATAAATCTGAAGTCCAATATGTCATATATATATATATGTAAAAGTAACAAATAAGTTACTTGATGCATTCACAAACACAAACAGAGTGACAATGCACATGTACCAACATCCAAATCACTTACTCGAATTGCAATAATCATACAATTAAAAGATGAAAAATAAATATGATCCAAATGATAAATGCTTACAAAAATGAAAATAGCATAACGATTTAGTTGGTTTAACCCCATAAGAAGTTATATACAAAGCAGCAGAAGTGGTAATGTCCCGGAAAAACTAATACATTTCAGAAGAAAAGAATAATACTTTAAAACAGATAAATGTCTTATAAAAGACTAATATAATTCCAGAAGAGATTAGTGAAACCAGAAGAAGAAATGTAGTTCCATAACAAACTCAGTTATTAAACAAATTTAAGATCTCAATATATTATGTACGATACAGTACAATATGGAACCAAAATGAAATACGTATTTGGAAATGCTACAGTAACGAATGTAATCGATGAGAAAGATTATTTATATTAAACTCTATAAGAGTATATACACGAAGATAATGTGCTGAAATAGCAAGATATTTAAATTTGCTTAACAAGCAAAATGTTTTTGGACCAGCAGTCCGAACACCCATAGACGTCAAACCAGTAGGCTATAAATGAGTGTCTTTGATATAAAAAGAAATGTAAAGTAATAGATTGTGTGATAATAAGTGATATAAGGCACATATTGTAACACAAGGGTTTTCTTAAATCCCGAAAGTTGATTAAAAATGTAATCCCTTAAAGTGGATACGATAGCATTATCATGATCACCAGCCTCACAATCAAATAAGGAATTCAGATTAAACCTATAGATGTCATCACCGCACACTAGGACACTCAAAATTGACATCTACATTAAAATTCTTTTAAGGATTAAGATTGTCTAAAGTATTAATACTAGTACCTTGAGATGTAAATGCTTAATATTTATATGTATTAAACAAACAACTGAACAAGCTATTCGTATGTGTTACAATCAACTCAATAATTAATTTGAGGTACAAGTTACATAAAATTGTAACTAATTTGATTTACACAACTTAATTAACTCTCGACATATACTTCGAGTATATGTGTTATGGATTAGTCTATCAATTTACGCTTAGAATATGATAGCACATTTATATGATTAGTGTTAATCTGCTAAGCATACCTACGATTAACTGAACACTATACATACACAAGAAATCTTACCATCCCATGCGAGGGCGAATAAGTACTTGATCTAGAAGTATCATACTTAAGTGTGATTGATGCACCAGTGTCTCTAGTAATTATCACGAGACATAGTTTGCACTTATTAGCACATGTGCTAGCAAAATATACTACTAATCCAACACGTTGTATTCTTTTTTCCTTACCAAGTTTTTGTACATTTGGGTTTTCTTAGAAAAGTTTTTAACGAGTCAAATAATTGATCTATATAAGCCTTGAAGTGCTGCTTTAACATCATCCTGAAGTATGTTGTTAATTATATATGATACGTGTTGTACTCTTTTGCTCAGCTATTGTTTTGTCCCACTGGGTTTTCCTAGCAAAGTTTTTAACGAGGCAACTTCACAAGCGTATTAAAGAATAAGTTGAATTTTTGCAGTACTAAAGGCATGCAGTTGTTTTATGATAAAAATAGAAAGTCTCATCTAGTTCGTTATGCTCATGCAATATGTCTATTGAACCCGGACAAAGTTTGATTATAGAGACACGACAAGTTCATGACGACCAAAGAAAGTCCAACTCAACTATATGCCAAACTACATCAAAGATCAAACAAGTTGTCATAGAAGATCGAATTCTAAAGACTGAAATATACATGTTTAATTGAGGGGAGATATTAAACACGATGTAATTTTTTTCTTAACTAAAGTGATGACACTCCATTAAGCCTTTGGACTCATTGTAAATTTTACCTATCCTATGGCCATCAAGGGCTCAAATTCAAGGTACGATATCTCCCATCTTATTCTGATAAGCAAAAGCAACCCTTCGAACAAACTTTTTTCTAGCAAGCACTCTTTCCGTTTGTGTATTTTATCTTCACTCATGAATCACAATAATGGTTTAAATCCCTGTGGTCAGATATTTTTGGTACAACTTGTGCTTTTGCTAATCATTCATATTGTAGAGTTAAAAAAAATTTAAGAAAAAAAAAACACTTTAACGAGCTCAAATCAAAAGGTATCTGTGTCATTAGTTACCGGTTGCTTTATAGCTTATCTAGTTTCAATATTTTCTGAACAGCTAACTCGCACACCCTCTAACATTTCCACTCCTAAACCTAAACCTTCGTTCACAGTGAGATTTGAGCCCTCAACCATTTAAAAAGGGACACAAGTTCCTACACATTCTAGTACTGCTAGGCCACTTGTCTTTGGTAGTTTTAGCATGCAGTTATTCTTTAAAAGCAAAAAAAAAATTATAACCAAACCCTCAAAGGATAGGGAATGAGGGTTAATCCGTTACATGAAACCGCAAAGGCACTTGATCAAGTCATAAAAACAGCATCTAGTAGCACGAAAGAAGATATCGAGCTAAACCAAGATATTGCCAAGATGTATTGGACTTACCTGCAAATGAAGCGGCATCCATTTGGTACTTCTCACAAGCACAGCTTCTTTGGGAGCTTGCAACCCAACAATCCCAGTTGTATCTCACCCTGGCGCCATGGATACAAGCCCTTAAAAGCTTAGCATCACCACTTAGCTTCTGTTGGATCAATGGAAAAGCATAGCCTGCCTTTTACATACCACAACAATCATCGTGTGCTAATTGATATAGATATGATACGTGTGCATTCGAATGATAGCATGCATCACTCATAAGAAAGTATTAATCTTTTTCGGAACCCAATTATTCCAAGGAAATTCCATTATGAGCCGTAGAGAAGTGCATGAAATGGTGGAGCTACTATTAGTTGCGTAGACTTAAGACTCACTTTGCTTTCACGATTTGAGTCACTAGTGTTTCTATTCAACAAACATATCAATTACAGTTTGAAGCATACCTTACTGTGAATTAAACACCTTAGGATCAAGAGTCCATCTCCAATGATCTTGAGAGCCCTGCAAATCAGTAATATAGATCTCATATTCGAATCTTTGAACCTCCTGAAGACCGCCTGCCTATCGCAAGCTCCAATTTACTTAATCCTATTGGTTTGCAGGGTAGTAACACATCCCATGAGAGTTTACCTGCAACAGATTCTCATATGTGACAATGCAATATCTTCCATTGTGATCATAATCACTCCTCCATGTCAAATTTCTTCAAATAAGTTGAATAACAACATGAATGATCAATATACATATATGTAAATAACATATAATCAATTTTTTTTACATAATGTTATGATTTTGTTAACATAACAAGTAGAAAAAGAATCAAGAAGAAATAAAAATCACATCTTTATGAACTTTGAATCAAGCAGACCAGTTCCCCCAATCTCCCATCCCATACCCAGACCATACAACAACCGATCAATCGACGCCCTCTCAAATCTTCTCCACTTTCGCAGCCTTCACCACCGGATTCGCCTTCGCAATCGCCTCTTTCCCCATCGTCTTGTAATCGAAGGTACACCCATGCTTCTCAGGGTACCTATGCACCCCACAGAACGTCATCCCACACCTGCACGTGAAGCCCGTGAGCCCCACGCGCCGCCGGCACGACCCACACCTGTTCGCCGGAGGTTTCACACCCACCTCCGGCGGACCACCAACCACCACCGAATCCGGTACAGCAGAATCAACCACCGCAGCAGCGGCGGCGGCGGAGGAAGAAGAACTTTCCGGCGGCTGTTGCGACGGAGATAGGCTGCTCTCGACGGCGAATTTCGCGGTGGAGATATTATCTTCCTTCATACGACGATCTTTGTAGCATTTGGAACAGAGGTTGAGCGTCGTGGGGCTCCCAAAGAACCCACAATTGTTCGCACACGGTGTGTGATTGCTTAAATCTTCCCAATTGTGCTCCTCAGCCATTGTTATCGTCTCGTGAGCGATCGATTCAAGCTCAAATCAAATCAATTCAAATCAATCGATCAATCACACGAGAGTATCAAATCTACCAACAACACAACCCAAAATCAAGAAAATCAACACACATAACCATACGAAACGGGTGAAATTAGTTGAACTTACGTGCAATCAGGAGAGAATTAAGGGGACCCAGATGAAGAAATGATTGAATTGAGGGGAGGTGGGGGAGGGGGGAGAAAGGGGAAGAAGAAGATATAGAAATGTCAAATGTGAAGGGATGAAGGAAAGGTGTTCGATGAAATGTCTACAAGAGAAGAAAACGAAGGAATCGACGGTGGTGAGGGGATTAAGATACGTGATTGTAGGAAGGCTCCTAGAAGTGGCTTGCAGGGTATGAATCCCTCAAAGGCAGGAGTCAAATTTTGACTTTTTGTGGTCAGTTCTTGACCTTGATTTATGTTGGTTGTAACTTGTGAATGATTTGGGTTAATTGTTTATTAAGAGAATGAATGGTTACCAATAAAATGGAATCATCATCAATAATTCAATTCAATATGTTGAGAAATATCTTGCTCTATTTTATTTTAAAATAGATAAAATATTTTAAGTTAGACTACTTTAATACATGTATAGAGAAATAAAAAACAAATCGGATAAACTAATTAATTTATGATACATCCTAACTAACAAAGTTTTATAATGGAATAGACGATAATTCATACATGTGTTCTGGAGTTTAGAAGAGAGGTTGAAGTTGCACGCTTAAATTGGACTAAAACTTGAAAAGTAAGGAGGAAGAGTCTAAATAAGCATGTTTGCTATTAGCTCTAGAGAATATATAAAACTCGTACGTGACCAGTGAGATTTTGCTAGGGACAGATCGTGTTTTGATCTCAATGTATTCGGTTCGTTAATGTTTAATAGGCCTAGTTGACAAATAAACAATGCTCACGGTGCAAAAATACATTAAAGAGCTTTGGTAAGTGATGAATGAAGCTAGATTAGTAAATTTTAAAGCCAATACATTTCAACTATAACATTAACCGCACCTCTATAATAAGAGAGATGGTTTGACGTATAGAAGACCACATTAACGAATTTTCACCAAGGACAATACAACATCCAAATGTGGATCTTCAAGTTGTTGGGAACTTGCATCAACGGACATCAAAGAATGTGGCAAGCTGTGTGGTGGATAAAGAAAAAGTTGAAGACCATGAACAAGAATGTTAGGAATGTCTTAAAAGAATTAACACTTAGTAGATCATGCATGTTGATCAATGTATGTCACGTACCATTTAAACAACACTCTTGTAATAGGGTGAAGGTGCAAGATGGTTTGTTTCCTTGCTAGATTTGACGACGGAGCTAGGGGTGAAACTCCTTGGGGGTGTTGTTAGTTGTGATGCGGGTTTCATCAGTAATTTGGCTATGAAAAGGGCTTCTCGGGCTGTGGAACTAATGGGGTAACTCCCAGGCCTGCGAGACCTTTAGTGCGAACTCCTTCTGCTCCGCTCATGTATGGGAGTTTGGAAATTACTATTCGACCTTAGAACATGCCAGCCTATGTATGTAGGGGAAGTGTCTCTATATTTGACAAAGGGTTTCGGGAGATAATAGAGGATATTGTAGTTTTTGGAGGACCTTTTTTAGGGATCTTCAGTGGAGACTAGCATCCATTCCGACTCGTTTTAGGGGGCTTGGTTTATGCTCCGCTGAAGATGTATCGACATATGCTTTTATGGCCTCTAGGGCACAATCGTGGGTTTTGCAGGACCAATTCTTCGGGGATGTAGCTTGGATGGGTTAGATTCTGATTATGGGTGTGCGTTAGATCGTGTGCGCAAATCTCTTCATGATTTTGATATTAGCGGGTTCTCTAAAAAGGACACCACCCCTCTAAAGCCCAACATGTTTTGGTGAGTGCACTTTTTGGTAGGATCGTTCAAAATTTGGAAGTGAGGTTTGATTTGTCACCCCGTTAAAAAGAGGTGTTCGCGTGCTTACGGGCTCCTCGGGCTCAGGATTTTTGACCGTCCTCCCCATTGAAGGACTGGGGCAGCATATGTCGTCTTTGGAGTACGGGCTATCCTTAAGTATCGGTTAATGATTCCCTTTTTCCGATTGATGAGCCTTGTCCAGTTTGCCGCAAAGTTTGTTTGGATGTTTTTGGTGACCAACTGACCATGCGGTTCATTGCAAGGAGTTGCCTGGTTTTAAATAGAGGCATGATTTGGTTAAGGATGTCGTTTGCGATGTCCTTAAACGGGCAGGAATTTCAGCCAAAAAGGAAGCTCTCGTGAACTTCTTACGGATCCGCAAGAGTGGAGGTCTACTCTGCGCCCAGCTGATGTTCTTGTATTTGGGTGAGCACGGGGGAAACACGCTTGTGTGGATCTTATCGGGGTATTTCCTTTGGTTAGGCTCGGGGAAAATCGGTTTGTTGCGGGACAAGCGACGCTGCAGGCGGAATCTTCAAAGGTCACTAAACATGAGAAAGCTTGTCTTGAGAATCAACATGCTTTTATTCCATGGCTTTTGATACCTTTGGTTTCCTAGCCCCAGAGGCCGTGAACTTCCTGAACAGGTTCAACGGGTCATCCATAGCAATGTTTCGACCCCTAGGGGTCAAGGCTTTGTATTTAGTAGGCTAGGTTTCGCTATTCAAAAAGGGTTGCGGCGCAACTTGTTGCCTGTTTACCTGTCTTTTTATTGTTAGTATTTGTGCATTCTGTTCAATGAAACCCAAAAGCATATGAGACGCTTCAAGGTAACAAGGTCCCTAGAGAAGATGCAAGAGGTGAAGGTGCACGCTGTTAGGGATCCGGGTTTAGATCGACACACAAACACAATCAAACTGCGAGAGAAAATAATAACAAGATGAACACACGAGATTTACGTGGTTCGGTCGATGTGACCTACGTCCACGGGCTGCAACTAGGATATACTTTTATTGCTTTCTGCCTCACTCGTGAGGAATTACAAGTACAATACACAATATAATAGGCAAAATTAGGGTTTACAACTTAATCCCCAAGAAAACCCTAATAGGCTAAAATTAAATAAAAACGGGCCTATTCTTTAATTTAATTAATCTGCCACTAAGTTGTCTTTTAACCCGAGCCCAACAAGACTCCACAAACCCAACAATCTCCCACTTGGAGGCTTGATCATCTTCTAACTGCCTTCCGATGTGAACACTTGTATCTCTTGTAATCTTTCTCGTCTTCCTGGTTGCAACGACCTTATCATCAGTTAACCTGAAGGCCCGTTGAAGCTCCCTCAAGCTTCAACATATCAGTCACGGCTGTATCTGCCCCTGACCTGTTCTCCATCCCTACCGGCTCCCACTGAAACAAACTGACAGACCCTGGAATACCTTGAGAACAAACACTCTCCATATTTAGCAAGTAATCCTCTTGAGAGATTTTATCAAATGGAATATTAGTTCTTTCAACCCACTGTTGTCTAGGAGCTGTAACTGAAGCACAACCTGTACTCCCACTGCCACGAAATCCTTTAACTGGTTTTCCTGAACTCTTCCATGCATATTCACTTTGAATCTTTCCTGTGACTCTAGGTTTCTTACTTGCAAAGCAAACCTTCTTCTGCCCACGAGATTCTGTGAATTGGATTTTAGTCTTTTGCTGAACTGGAACATCACTTCCTTCAGATGTTAAACTGACCATATACAATGAACCCATTTTCTTTCCACGAGCAATGACAAGATTCCCTTTAACAACTTTCCACTGCTTATCCCGAACTTAACCTCATGTCCATGTTCATCCAACTGACTGACAGAAATCAACTGTTTCTTCAAATCAGGAATCACTCTGACATCTTTCAAAGTCCATGAACCAGCTGAAGTAACTAAATCCATGTCACCCATGCCCGTAACATCAAGAACATCATTGTTCCCCAGTCTTACTGCAACATCTCGTAATTTTGAAATAATTTAAAGTTAGTAGTATTAATAAAATAATAATAATAATAATAATAATAATGATGATGATAATAATGATAATAATAATAATAACAATAACAACAACAACAATAATAATAATAATAATAATAATAATAATAATAATAATAATAATAATAATAATAATAATGATAATGGTAATAATAAATAATAATAATAATAATAATAATAATAATAATAAAGTCCAGGGCCAATCCTGTCAATTTTGAAACTTAAAATGAAAGTTCTAACATAAAATAATAAAATTCAAACCGCAGGGACCATTATTGTAAATTAAAAATTTACAACCCAACCCCCCGGCCCATTTCCCCCTCGGTTTTCCAGCGAAAGACCGGCGAAGCTCCGGCGAGCTCTCCGGCGAGCCCCAAACGCCCATTTCACGCGGTTTTAATTCGAATTAAAGCCCCCGACACCCTCTCGACCAAGATTCGAACACAAGGACCCACACAATTTGAAAAATGAGCTCGTTTACGCGTACACCCACCGAACCCGCTCGATCCGTTCAAAAATCGAATTAAATGGAGCTCGTCCGCTCAAATTTCACCTATATAAAGAAGGTAAACCTCCAAAATCACTCACCAAAACTCTCTGTGATCTCAATTCGATCTAAACACACACATATACCCCGATTCCAGATCCTCCCGAGCCGCGACTGTTCTTGAGCTGGTTCTCGATCGAATCTACACCAAAACAGGTAATTAAATACATCATTATGTTCGTTTTTACAAGGGGAATCAAAACCCATGGTTGAATCCATTAACACCATTGAATTGGTGTTCAATTTTGGATCAGATCGATTCTAAGGTTCTTAGAATTGGAGAAGAACTGCAACTGATGTTTAAAATAATTAAAATCCATTCATAACCGCGGCTGAGGCCTTGGTTCACTGGTTTGGTGCGTGTGTGTGTAAACAGGAGGTCCCGGGTTCGATCCCGGGCACCCCCTTATTTTTTTTAATAGGCTTTTAAGCTTTTAAAAATTTCAGAAAAATTTCTAAAAATTATAAAATATTTTACAAACATTAAAATTTTTAAAACCATTTAATTACTTTCTGAAATGTATCTTCATTTTTTTTTTATTTATTTATTTATCCTATTATTATCTTTTAAAAATAATATATATATTTCATATTTTTTATATAGAATTGATTTAAATATTGATAAACCTATTAAATCATTATTTGTTTATAACAAGTATAAATTATGTTAAAACATGCTTATTTGTGTTTAACTATTAAACTTTATTAGTATAAACATTGTTTTTATTTCGCACCTTTATATAAAATACAGGAATATTGTTACCAAGAAAATTATTGATTTTCACTTGCTAAATATAATTTCACAATTATTTACAAACGTAATTTATTATAGAATATACTTTCACAATTAATTTAGATTATTAAATTATTATCGGATACAAAACCCCAAAATCCTAAAACCTTAGTTCACGTCTAAAGGTTAAACTTATTATCGAACTTAATCTTGTAATAAATACGTTTTAGGTACCTTGTAAAGGAATTCGTCGAAACGACACGTGTTATTACTCTTATTAATCATCCAATACATACTTAATCGCCAAGTGAGTATTTCTATACCCCTTTTTCTTATTTTCACACTTTGGGGTGAAACATGTTACTTATTAATCATTGCACTTGTAAACGTTTGGATTCTTGTAAAACTTATGGCAATTTACTTGTGAGTTGTGGTTAGTTGAACTTTGTGGTTACCATGTTATGGCATTATATGTACAATCATTAACTATTGCTAGCCCAGCGAAGTCATAGATCTATGGGTAAGACAAGCCTGCTTGGTTGATCCAAGTACACTTAGCTGATCGTATATACTTTTAACGTTAATAGAATATTAACGTCGTTTGATACTTGTAAAACATTGTCGAGGTTTGATTGTTGCATTGTTCATAACATCCCTAATCACTTTATTCACTAATTTACAACTTGAATTGCCATCTTTATATACTTATGTATTAAAAAACTATAGAATGCTCACCAACAATATGTTGACCCTTATTTTTAACATGTTTCAGGCAATAGCGTTATGTGGCTGTGAACAATCGTAACTCTCACGCCTCGACGATTCCGCCGTCAAGGTTGGGGTGTGACAGATTGGTATCAGAGCCCATAACTATAGGGATTTAGGTTATTAATGATGACCTAGACTATAGCTTATGCATGCACCTTATAGTATTTTTATCTTGTAAATACATGGTTGCATATTACATAATGCTATGCTTTCTTATGTGCAATTTGATGCCTTAGCATAGGATTGCCTAAACTTAGTTATTTGTTGTAACATTTGACTCATTTTCAAACTGTAACCCGAACCGATTTTGTTCAGAATATTTATTTCAATGAATTAAATGTAACATGGTGTAGTTTAACCAATATTATAAATTATCTTTCATCTATTTAAAACAATTGAACAATTTATAATAATGTTATGATTCATAAATATTTATTATTAAGTTGAAAGTCTATATCATTTTAAATTAAAAAATAAGAAACTAAATCTAAAAGAATCATAAAAAAAAAATCTATTAACATTACAAATATTTTGTAAAATAAATGGATTTATTATATAAATTAAGTCTAGGGTGAAAAGTGTTAATTATAAAAGTTGAATTACAAGTTTTTACATAATAGAACAAATATCAAACTACAGGGATCAAATTGTAATTTTTCAAAACAACCAACCCCCCCCCCCATTTTTCCCCCGTCGACTGTGTTGTCTCCGGCCAAGACCTCCGGCCGATCTCCGGCGAGGTCCAACCACACCAAACCAAGTTGTTTACAAGCCAATCGAACCGTGATTCCTAGTCGCGAGTCTGTTTCGAACTTGTCAACGGTTTCAATTCGAAATTAGCACAAGTATATTGAGTTTTATCTCAAAACCGAAAATCAATCAAACCCAAAGCTGTTTCAACTCGAAATTCAGTAAATTGATTCTTGTAATCAACTCGAAACGTACCAAACATCATTGCGGTTATAATAATCCCATCAATTTGAACTAACAACGTATAAACCAAATCAAAATCAATCAATTATAACCGATGCCACTCAAAACGCATTCACCATGAAACAGCTGAAATTGAACCTATATAATAGAGGGCAACGTTTCTAAATGACCTTTCCAAAGTTTCTGTACCCCTAATTTCAATTATACATCACATCTTCACCGACTTCAAACACCACCTCCACATCGCGACCTGCAATTGATCGAACACCACATCCGAGATAATTTCAGCAGAAATTAGTTTAGGGCTTCTCATCCTCATCATCATTCTAAGCTTCCTTCAAGTTTAATTCGATTATAATCACTGTTTGAGCATCATTCGATTGGCACCTTTGTCGCGGACCTGTTCTTGACGAATTCAACATCAAATCATCATTATAAAGGTAATTACACATACACACACACTCGATTTTTCATGGGGAACAAAAGCCCCATGAACATAAACGTTAACTGATTCGATTGGTGGTTCGATTTGGGTTGATTTGATCTAGGGTTCATAGGGTGTTTGGGGTAATGGGTTAAGAAGGTTAAAACAATTTGGAATCCATTTCTATCGCGGCCTTGTGCCTTTGGTTCACTGGCTCTTCGGTCACTTGCAATCCAAGAGGTCCCGGGTTCGACCCCGGGCCACCTCAATAATTTTTAAAATTTTTTAAAGCATTTTAAGCTCTTTAAAAATTCTGAAAAAAAATCCTAAAAATTTTAAAAATGTTTTTACAAACATTAAAAATTTTTAGAACAACTTAATTAATTTCTGAAATTTATTTTAACATTTTATCTATTTTAATAAATGTTTTAAATAAATAAAAATTACGAATAATACAAAATTATTTATACGAAAGTGAACTTTTAATAATAATTTAATTTATTAAATTATTATTCGACACTAAATTACTTTTATTTTATTTAAATAATATTTATTATTGTTTAAATCATGATTAAATATAAAAATTTTATATTTAAATCATTCCAAAAACATTTTCATTTCTTTTAATAATTTAAATAATTAAATATATTAATTAATTATCATATAATTAATTAATAAAATTAATTATTTATTTTCCCACACTTTCACAATAAAACTAACGGTTACGCGTATTGATACGTTTATTTTAAAATTCTAAACATAATCATTTTCAATAAATTATTTTAATTATTTCAAACATTTTTAACTAAATAAATTAGTTTATTTAAACTGCCATTCCAAAAACCAATAGAAATTCTAAAACATTCCCAATTCTCAAATTACTATTATTCTAATTCGAGACACCGTTCCTTAGGTTAATCATAAGGAAATCGTAGGTGTCTAACCTATCACGTTCAAAATTCTAATCTCATCAATCAAGTGAGTATTCATTGCCCATTTTTATGTTTTATTATTTGGGGAAATCATGTGATATCATACGCAACCATGCTTATACATTTTTATTCTATTTCATACTAATATTCAATTCAATACGTGTTATGTTATTTACTTGCAATTATGTGTTCGTATATAGATAAACTTGATAACATGATCATTAATTCACACAACCACGGTAACAATGATAGATCTATTGGTTTGACAACCCACCCCATTTGTTTAGTCGCGTGGTGATTGAAACCGGAATCATACATTCTATAAGGCTTCGTCTGTGGACCGAGTCAATTCAGTCAATAGGTTTGATCGTGTTGTTTGTCATTTATGATACACTGCTGCATGTTAGTTATAACATTACCATGTGAATTGAATTGTTTTCAAGTTATTCAATCAAATTTTGTGTGTGTTTAAACCTGTGATTACTCACCGGCTAATTCTTTAGCTGACTCGTTACTTTTTCACATGATTTCAGGAAATGCTAATTAGTGGAATTCTCTCTGCTCACATAGGATTGGACCTAGTCAAAAATAAGAAGACAATATTATATTCATGTTTTTATTTTAATTGTGATGTAATGTGTGACTTGAATGGTATTATTCAATAAATAAATGGCTTTTAAATGTTATATCAACGTATTTATTACCTTGTGCTATGAACAATCGATTCACATTGTCCGCCTCGATGATTCCGCCATCGGTCGGGGTGTGACAGATTGGTATCAGAGCCAAGGTTATAGGGAATTAGGTTATTAGAAATGGAATGACCTAGACTATAACTAAGTACCTTTGCACATGAGTCCTCTCATGTATTCTATATGTTTAGATAGGGCTTATATGTGTCACTTATGTCTATTATGTTTATATGATTACCACATTCTCTTATATCTTGATTCTTACCTTTCACATACAAATTCTCAAATCATATTATATGGCATTATGTGCCTAAATCAATTGTTTTCAAATTTTAAATTTTGACTTGTTATTTATGGTTTTCAAATCTCGTCAAAGTCCGTGTCACATAACCGAGAACATGCAATGCTGGAAGAGTGGGATACCTGTATCTTAAGGTGTTCTGTCTAGGCAAGGTATTCATACAACTTGAGTACCTTACCTGGGAACCCTCGAGATGAGTATTCGCTTATAGGTACGCATGTCCTCATTAAGGTTGTGGTGGACACAAATACTTTGATAAGTCAACGTATTCGCTTTGGTTTGCGAACCAAACGTTTACACTCCTAACCTCTCATTGTTATTCTAAATAATCTCATTAACGATTTTATTACTTTGAAAAGTTTTTAAAAACCAATTACCCGTTTCTCATAAAGTTTTTTTCCATATTATACAGCATGTCTTCCCGTCAAAACCGCTCCCGATCTAGAAGCTCTGGCCGTAAGATTGCTGCTATAGTAGCACGTGAAGTTGCCGCGGTCATCCCAACACTGCTTACTCATTTGAACCAAGGCAACAACGTTGTTCAAAATCAAGCTGCACCAAACCCTCCCCGAGCTTGTACTTACAAGCACTTCAGTTCTTGCAATCCCACTAAGTTTAGCGGGACCGAAGGAGCCACTGGTCTTTTACAGTGGTTTGAGAGTATCGAGAACACTTTTCTCAATAGTGAGTGTCCCGAGAATCTCAAGGTTCGCTATGCTACAAGTGTTCTTCAAAAGAGAGCACTCACTTGGTGGAACGGGGAGAAACGAACCCGTGGAACTGATGCTGCTTTGGCATTAACGTGGGATGAAGTCAAAGAACTCATGACTCGGGAATTCTGTCCAAGAAATGAGATAAAGAAGTTAGAAGCTGAGTTCTGGGACTTAGCTCAAGAAAGTGGAGAAAATCTAGCTTACACCAACCGATTTCATGAATTGAGCCTACTTGTTCCCCACTTAGTTACCCTATTATCCCGGGCCATTGAAAAGTACATTGGTGGTCTACCCATGAAAATTCAAGACACGGTGTGGGTAGGAATCCTGCAACTCTGGAAGATACCATCCGGTTAGCTGCTCAGTTAACTGACAATCATGTCAAAGCTGGAACCCTGACTAGGAAGGGTGCTAAGAAGGTGCCCGAGAAACCCTCAGCTGAACCCCCTAAGGAGGAAAAACCTGAACCTTCTCAAAACAAGAAGAGGAAGGTTAAATCCCAAAACTTTGCTGTGGTTACCCCTACTGTTCCAGTTAATCAAGTCGCACCAAGCTACCAACCAGTCTCCAACAATCAAGTCCCGGCAAAGAAACCTTACACCGGAACTTTCCCACAGTGCAATATTTGCAAGTACCACCACCCTACTAATGCACAATGCCGTCACTGCACCAACTGTGGTCGTTTCGGTCATACTTTCAACGTGTGTAAGAGCGCAGCTAAGACTCCGGCTACCGCACCTGTTCTTCAACATCCTCCTGCAGTTACTCAGGGTCGTGCATGCTATCAATGTGGTGATCCGAACCACTACCGCAATCGATGCCCTCAACTTGTCAGCACGGTGCCTACGGCTCAAGGACGTGCTTTTAACATCAATGCTCATCAAGCTCAAACCAATAGCGATGTGGTGAACGGTATGTTTTTAATCAATAATCATTATGCTTCAGTCTTATTTGATACCGGCGCCGACAAAAGTTTTGTGTCCTTAGAATTTGAGCCCTTACTTGCTAGTGCACGGACTAAGTTGAGAAAACCATTTACGGTAGAGATAGCCGACGGGAAACCTATCACAATCGATTCAATTATTCCAAACTGTATCCTTAGTCTTAACGAGCAAGATTTTCCTATCGATCTCACACCGATGCAACTTGGAAATTTCGACGTCATTATAGGCATGGATTGGCTATCTAAGAACCATGCTGAAGTTGTTTGTTACGAGAAAATCATCTGGATCCCTCTTGCGCCCGAAAAGGTGTTAAATATTTATGGAGAAAAACCTTCCAAAGGCCTTCGACTTATGTCATGTACCAAAGCTCAAAAGTACCTTCGCAAGCATTATGTGGCTTTCTTAGCACATATCGTGAAAACGAATGAGAAGTCAAAGAAAGTCGAGGATATTCCGATCATTCGTGATTTTCCGGAAGTGTTCCCCGATGACTTAACTGGACTCCCTCCTGTTCGTCAAGTCGAGTTTCGTATCGATCTTGTACCTGGTGCAACACCTGTAGCAAAATCTCCATATCGTCTTGCACCATCTGAGATGCAAGAACTTGCTAGTCAACTTCAAGAACTTTCCGATAAAGGTTTCATTCGACCAAGTTCCTCACCTTGGGGAGCCCCAGTATTGTTTGTGAAGAAGAAAGATGGCTCATTTCGTATGTGTATCGATTATCGGGAACTCAACAAGCTTACTGTTAAGAACCGGTATCCTCTACCAAGAATCGATGATTTGTTTGATCAACTTCAAGGCGCTTCATACTTTTCCAAGATTGACCTTCGTTCTGGTTATCATCAACTACGAGTGCATGATGACGACATTCCCAAAACAGCCTTCCGTACAAGATATGGTCATTACGAATTTCTAGTTATGCCATTTGGTTTGACCAATGCACCAGCTGTGTTCATGGATTTAATGAACCGCGTGTGTAAACCATACTTGGACAAGTTCGTGATCGTCTTCATCGACGACATTTTGATTTATTCAAAATCAAGATCCGAGCATGAACATCATCTTCGTTTGATTCTTGAACTATTGAAAAAGGAGAAACTATATGCCAAATTCTCTAAGTGTGAATTTTGGTTGAAGGAGGTACAATTCCTTGGTCACATCGTAAATGATAAAGGAATTCATGTGGATCCTGCAAAGATTGAGGCGGTAAAGAGTTGGGTGGAACCTAAAACTCCCACTGAGATCCGTTCATTCCTTGGCTTGGCCGGCTACTATCGGCGTTTCATCCCAAATTTCTCAAAGATCGCTGTGCCTCTTACTGCCTTGACCCACAAGGATAAGTCTTTCCAGTGGGGACCAGATCAAGAAAAAGCATTCCAAACACTTAAACAAAAGTTATGCAATGCTCCAATCTTGACCCTCCCTGATGGAAATGATGATTTTGTTGTTTACTGCGATGCTTCCAAGCAAGGTCTTGGCTGTGTCCTCATGCAACGAGGAAAAGTCATAGCCTATGCCTCAAGACAGCTCAAAATCCATGAGAAGAATTACACAACTCATGATCTCGAATTAGGAGCTGTGGTTTTCGCACTCAAAATCTGGAGACACTATCTTTACGGCACCAAGTGTGTTGTATTCACTGATCATAAGAGTCTTCAGCACATTTTCAATCAAAAAGAGCTAAACATGAGGCAACGGCGATGGGTTGAGTTACTCAATGACTACGATTGTGAAATTCGCTACCACCCTGGAAAAGCGAATGTCGTAGCCGATGCATTGAGTCGTAAGGATTATGTCATACTCCAAAGTGTTACGATTCAATCCGAACTTAAAACTCGAATTCTCGAAGCCCAACACGAGTCAGTCACTGAGGGTAACATGTACGACGAAATGTCATGCGGCGCTGAACTTCAATTGGAAACAAAACCTGATGGTTTGTTGTATTTTCTGGATCGTCTTTGGATTCCTAACCGCAATGATCTCGAATCCTCATCATGAGCGAGGCTCACAAAACTCGTTATTCCATCCATCCCGGTGCGGATAAGATGTTTATGAATCTCCGTAATCAGTATTGGTGGCCCGGCATGAAAAAGGATATAGCTTTGTATGTGTCCAAATGCCTCACCTGTTCCAAAGTTAAAGCCGAACATCAACGTCCATCTGGATTACTTGTTCAACCTGATATTCCAGTGTGGAAGTGGGAAGACATATCCATGGACTTCATTACCAAATTGCCTCGAACCTCTAGCGGTTATGATAGTATTTGGGTCATCGTTGATCGATTGACTAAATCGGCACACTTCATACCGATTCGTGAAGATTTTCGAGTTGAGAAATTAGCTCGTATCTATATCAATGAAATAGTCAGCCGTCATGGTGTGCCATTAATTATTATCTCCGATCGTGATGGTCGATTCATCTCCCATTTCTGGCAAAGTCTTCAATCGTCTTTGGGACCCGACTCAATCTCAGCACAGCTTATCACCCTCAAACCGATGGGCAGACTGAAAGACCAATACAGACTCTTGAGGATATGCTTCGAGCGTGTGTCATTGACTTTAGTGGCTCTTGGGATTCTCATCTACCGTTAATCGAATTTTCATACAACAACAGCTACCATACAAGTATCCAAATGGCACCATTTGAAGCTTTGTACGGTCGCAAGTGTCGATCTCCCATATGTTGGTCTGAGATAGGAGATGCACAAATCACCGGCCCTGAACTGATTCAGGAATCAACCGATAAGATTCACAAGATTCGTGATAACTTGCTGGCTGCTAGAAATCGTCAGAAGCATTATGCTGATAAGGGACGGAAACCCATGGAATACAACGTCGGTGATCTCGTACTCCTAAAGGTATCACCTTGGAAAGGGGTGATCCGTTTTGGGAAGAAGGGAAAGCTAGCACCTCGTTATGTGGGTCCATTCAAAGTGCTTGAGCGTATTGGGAAAGTAGCTTACAAGCTCGAGCTGCCTCAAGAACTCAGCAACATTCACCCAACATTTCATGTTTCCAACCTCAAGAAATGCCTTGCTGATGAGAACCTCCGCATTCCACTTGACGAAGTTCAAATCGATGAATCCATGCATTTTATCGAAAAACCTGTGGAGATCATGGACCGTGACATCAAACAACTCAAGCGTAGCCGAATACCTATCGTCAAAGTTCGTTGGGAGTCTAAACGTGGCCCAGAGTTCACTTGGGAGCGTGAAGACCAAATGAAATCCAAGTATCCTCACCTTTTGTCTCAGCCTCTTCGTGATCGAATTTCGGGACGAAATTCCTTAAAGTAGGGGAGACTGTAACATTTGACCCATTTTCAAATTGTAACCCGAACCGATTTTGTTCAGAATATTTATTTCAATGAATTAAATGTAACATGGTGTAGTTTAACCAATATTATAAATTATCTTTCATCTATTTAAAACAATTGAACAATTTATAATAATGTTATGATTCATAAATATTTATTATTAAGTTGAAAGTCTATATCATTTTAAATTAAAAAAATAAGAAACTAAATCTAAAAGAATCATAAAAAAAAATCTATTAACATTACAAATATTTTGTAAAATAAATGGATTTATTATATAAATTAAGTCTAGGGTGAAAAGTGTTAATTATAAAAGTTGAATTACAAGTTTTTACATAATAGAACAAGTATCAAACTACAGGGATCAAATTGTAATTTTTCAAAACAACCAACCCCCCCCCCATTTTTCCCCCGTCGACTGTGTTGTCTCCGGCCAAGACCTCCGGCCGATCTCCGGCGAAGTCCAACCACACCAAACCAAGCTGTTTACAAGCCAATCGAACCGTGATTCCTAGTCGCGAGTCTGTTTCGAACTTGTCAACGGTTTCAATTCGAAATTAGCACAAGTATATTGAGTTTTATCTCAAAACCGAAAATCAATCAAACCCAAAGCTGTTTCAACTCGAAATTCAGTAAATTGATTCTTGTAATCAACTCGAAACGTACCAAACATCATTGCGGTTATAATAATCCCATCAATTTGAACTAACAACGTATAAACCAAATCAAAATCAATCAATTATAACCGATGCCACTCAAAACGCATTCACCATGAAACAGCAGAAATTGAACCTATATAATAGAGGGCAACGTTTCTAAATGACCTTTCCAAAGTTTCTGTACCCCTAATTTCAATTATACATCACATCTTCACCGACTTCAAACACCACCTCCACATCGCGACCTGCAATTGATCGAACACCACATCCGAGATAATTTCAGCAGAAATTAGTTTAGGGCTTCTCATCCTCATCATCATTCTAAGCTTCCTTCAAGTTTAATTCGATTATAATCACTGTTTGAGCATCATTCGATTGGCACCTTTGTCGCGGACCTGTTCTTGACGAATTCAACATCAAATCATCATTATAAAGGTAATTACACATACACACACACTCGATTTTTCATGGGGAACAAAAGCCCCATGAACATAAACGTTAACTGATTCGATTGGTGGTTCGATTTGGGTTGATTTGATCTAGGGTTCATAGGGTGTTTGGGGTAATGGGTTAAGAAGGTTAAAACAATTTGGAATCCATTTCTATCGCGGCCTTGTGCCTTTGGTTCACTGGCTCTCCGGTCACTTGCAATCCAAGAGGTCCCGGGTTCGACCCCGGGCCACCTCAATAATTTTTAAATTTTTTTAAGCATTTTAAGCTCTTTAAAAATTCTGAAAAAAATCCTAAAAATTTTAAAAATGTTTTTACAAACATTAAAAATTTTTAGAACAACTTAATTAATTTCTGAAATTTATTTTTAACATTTTATCTATTTTAATAAATGTTTTAAATAAATAAAAATTACGAATAATACAAAATTATTTATACGAAAGTGAACTTTTAATAATAATTTAATTTATTAAATTATTATTCGACACTAAATTACTTTTATTTTATTGAAATAATATTTATTATTGTTTAAATCATGATCAAATATAAAATTTTATATTTAAATCATTCCAAAAACATTTTCATTTCTTTTAATAATTTAAATAATTAAATATATTAATTAATTATCATATAATTAATTAATAAAATTAATTATTTATTTTCCCACACTTTCACAATAAAACTAACGGTTACGCGTATTGATACGTTTATTTTAAAATTCTAAACATAATCATTTTCAATAAATTCATTTTAATTATTTCAAACATTTTTAACTAAATAAATTAGTTTATTTAAACTGCCATTCCAAAAACCAATAGAAATTCTAAAACATTCCCAATTCTCAAATTACTATTATTCTAATTCGAGACACCGTTCCTTAGGTTAATCATAAGGAAATCGTAGGTGTCTAACCTATCACGTTCAAAATTCTAATCTCATCAATCAAGTGAGTATTCATTGCCCATTTTTATGTTTTATTATTTGGGGAAATCATGTGATATCATACGCAACCATGCTTATACATTTTTATTCTATTTCATACTAATATTCAATTCAATACGTGTTATGTTATTTACTTGCAATTATGTGTTCGTATATAGATAAACTTGATAACATGATCATTAATTCACACAACCACGGTAACAATGATAGATCTATTGGTTTGACAACCCACCCCATTTGTTTAGTCGCATGGTGATTGAAACCGGAATCATACATTCTATAAGGCTTCGTCTGTGGACCGAGTCAATTCAGTCAATAGGTTTGATCGTGTTGTTTGTCATTTATGATACACTGCTGCATGTTAGTTATAACATTACCATGTGAATTGAATTGTTTTCAAGTTATTCAATCAAATTTTGTGTGTGTTTAAACCTGTGATTACTCACCGGCTAATTCTTTAGCTGACTCGTTACTTTATCACATGATTTCAGGAAATGCTAATTAGTGGAATTCTCTCTGCTCACATAGGATTGGACCTAGTCAAAAATAAAGAAGACAATATTATATTTCATGTTTTTATTTTAATTGTGATGTAATGTGTGACTTGAATGGTATTATTCAATAAATAAATGGCTATTAAATGTTATATCAACGTATTTATTACCTTGTGCTATGAACAATCGATTCACATTGTCCGCCTCGATGATTCCGCCATCGGTCGGGGTGTGACATTTGTCTCCCTAAACTTATCTGTGACTCTCCCCGAACATAAAACCTCTCAATCTTATTCTCGACGACACGTGGAATCGTATACTTATGCTTATGACTTGGATCTTTAGACGTTATGTCTAATCTATATAAATCTCATCAAGGTTTTGATTTCATGAACCTAAGAAATATTGTGTGACACATAGACACCTGTATTCTGGATTTCCTGGCAAAAAGCCTTCGGGCTAAGGCAAGCGTATTCGTATAAATCTCATTGTGAGACCAGTTACGCTTACCTGGGGATTTCTGGGATGAGTGAAAAACTATGGTCAAAATACACAAGTCTCTAAGGCAAATGGGTCAATTTACCTTGACGTGTCAACGATTCCAAATGGCAATGCGTTACCAAATGGAACCATCCTTTTGTATCTTAAAAATCCTTGAATCCTTGAACTGGTTTATCATTAAAGTTTAAATACTTTCTCATTCTTAACCTAAATAATATTCCTGTTAATATCAAACCCATCCTACAATTCAACTCTTACGTTTAAACGCTCAACGTGTAACGTATAACGGTATTGAACTCAGTGTCTCATGTAACTATCTTCTTACCTTGACCAGCGCGAACATGGATCTTAATATACCCAAAGATATTAGGAATCTAACCGTATGGTCTTTAAAACTTTAAACAGTTACTTATGGTTCTGAAATCTTCCTAAGGGTGTGTCCCATGACTAAAGACATTCAATGCTGTAAGGTGAAATTCTTACATCTTTGGATACTTTGTCTAAGCAAAGTGTAAATAGTGATCTGATTCGATCATTGAATCCGTTACTCGACTCGAAATCCTTGTAATGATTGATCACTTATAAGTACGCGTGTCTTCAATAGGGCTATGGTTGACCTCATATCTTGCGAAGTCCTTGTATTTTCCTTTCGATTGTGAATCGAATGTTCACATCTCATCATGTTGTCGAATCATTCTTGTTCTTGATTCTGTCTCCCTGATTGAAATTATTCAAGATTTGAACATCATCATAACAAATCCTGTTACCTCGAACTTTGATCTTAAATTTTGTAAGCATGATTTTCCTTTTTGGTTACATTGATATAACTTGAAATTTTCTGAATTTCTAAGTGATATCCTTTTCTCTTCATTGTTGAGTTGAACCTTAAACTGTCTGCACCGTGAGAGATGCAAGAGTTTGTAAGTCAGTCTATGACTAAGAACACTCGTACCTCCTAAACAGTTCTAACTCATCAAAACAGGGGTGAATCCCTTACTTTGATGATTCTCTATTCGTTTCGATAAATGGTTTCCAATTGTGTATTTTATGAAATTTCATCCTTTGGATTGGAGTGATTACCTTATCTTGAGGATTGACTCCAAGTATTCTCTTTGGAATGGCTTTTCACAAATGACATGATCTCACCAAAATAGGATTGAAACCCGTACTTTGGTGACAAATGTTAATCTTTGATCGTTTCCTTGTTATTATGAAGCTCAATCATCAAGATAGGCGTGAATTCCATACCTTGATGATAATTTCATTTTTATGGATTGTATTCTCTTAAATGAAACGATCTCATCAAAGTAGGAGTGAATTCTGAATTTTGGTGAAGAAGTTCCTCCTGTTATATTTGTTTTTGTAAAACTTCACCGTTAAGATAGGAGTGATTTCCCTTACCTTAATGTTGAGTTACCTTGTCTTATTTCTGTGGATCCTCAACAATGAGTTGGGATCGAACTTTTTGATTGGTAAGTTAGTGGTCATACCTTGAGAGTACACCATTAAGTTAGGGGTGAAAACCATACCTTAATGACTATTCTCATTTATTGATCTTCAACTTACCAAGGTTGTAATCAAGTGACGAGAAACATGTAGTAACTTGAAGGGTGAAACAATGATTAGTGTTTCGACCGATCAAGCCAAAGCATGATCTCTGAACTTAAAAGAAGACCCGATCATTTTAGGTTGATTTTGACTTTAACCTTGGAGCATTTAAATTCTTAAATCGATTTCTTTATCTTCATGTTTTGACTCGATCTAGCTACATCGAAGCTTTTATTCCCTACTTATCAACTTTCATTTTGAGTTATCATTAAAACCTGATTGCGTAATGATAGCTTCCTAAACAACCTTCCTGCCAAATAAAGATATTATCGAATACCTCTCTTATTGTTTGATGAATTACGTATGTGATCTGCATTTGGAAATTTGTTACCTTGCAAGACATAGTTACAAATACCTTTCTTATTGTTTGCGTCATTTCTTGAATCGTTTTTGAATCTTTAACCTTGAAAATCATTAGAAATCTATTTTGGTTTTGAACAACAAGACTCGTTATTATCCTCGCTGCGATATGGATATAATGATTCATAAGATCTCGTAATCTGTAGTCATAGGTTTGGCATAAAGAAAAAGACGTAACTTGGTATGTGTCCAAGTGTTTCACCTTCATTTATGACAAAACCTAACCTCCGTGTTCCCGTAAATCTCCTGTTTAACTTTTCATCCACTAGGTGCCTCTTATTTTAAATGTCATGATGACAATTGGTGCATTATAGACCGATTGGATAAAAAAATTTAATTCGACCCATTATCTCACAACGTCGAGAAATTGACTTGTATCTGTTTCAAATATTCGTATACCATGGTATGACGTTAAAACATCGATCGTTATTTTGAACGATTGATTCATTCTCTGTTTTTAATAATATTCTTAACCATCGTTGTGAACTTATTTCAAGATCTTCGCATAGCGTATCATTCTTAGACCAATGGTTGGTCAAAGGAGAAATACATATTCACAATATATGCGTTAAGGTCGTTTCATATGATGACGTTTGGGATTCTTAAATTCCGACGGTTGACCTTGCTTACCATTGTTGGTCTTTTATACACCTTACCACGAAATTATATTCTGGAAGTTGTGATTTATAAGTCTAACATATCGTGGTAACTCGTCATCATGTCTACTGTTTCCTCTCAAAATGTCTCGTATTTCACTATAAGAGTCAAGTTGGCATATATTATGTCAAAGAGACTTGAAGGATTCCCTAAAGTGAAACATCTCATCTGTAATCAAACGTCTATTATTGTCCGTTCGTACACCTACCCGTATTTGTTCGCTTGGTTCATTCTTAATTTCGGAATGAAATTCTTTAAAGTAGGGGAGACAGTAACATCTTGTATTAACGATCATTCGTAATCCACGTAAAAGCTTATAATGTTAACTAGAAGCCACACACTTTAGACTCTCTTTTTACCTCTAATGGCTCTGTCATTGCACATAAAGTAAACACTAAAGTAGTCAGCTTAATCGATGATGAATTTTCTTCTTTGATACCTTATCAAAACCTGAAAGTTCTCCAAGTGTCCTTATCTTTTCGTCTCAGCCTTCTCGTAAACAAATTTCGGGACGAAATTTCCTAAAGTAGGGGAGACTGTAACATCTCGTAATTTTGAAATAATTTAAAGTTAGTAGTATTAATAAAATAATAATAATAATAATGATGATGATGATGATAATAATGATAATAATAATAACTAGAAATTGATGCCGCGCGTTGCGGCGGCCTACCTTTTATTTATGTTCAGCTTAAACTTACAGTAATTTTTCATCCTTTGAAAGATTGCTCGGCTAGTTAGTATCGCACTGATAATAACACTAAGACCAGGTTCAGTCAGCACTATATCAGATGCACTACGTGCAGCATCAGTTGCATCTGCAACTGCTATTCCAATATCTGCTTTCTTAAGTGCAGGTGCATCATTCACTCCATCATTAGTCATACCACAGCAAAAGGGTACTTTTTGCTTCTAAGCTCACAATAGTTGTCCTTCGAGTCTTTCTTTGTTGATAGTACTTCTTCAGCTGATATCAACATAACAAAATTAGTGCAAATGAACAATTTTACTTCAAATGTTTAAATTTGGTTGTGTTCTGTCTCAAACATTTAAAATATTTCATATCAAACAATTTAGCTTAGTAAAACATATGTAAGAGTTTATTTTCATTCCATACAACCTTATAAATTGTTTTGTTAAAAAGGTTAAATAATGTTAGTTCTAACCTCACCGGCTGCAATCACGATATCTGAATAGACTAAGTTCACTGGTGTGGAACTAACATGGATGCCAAAGAATGGAGCCGGGTTGTGAACACCTAGCCGCAACGAACCATTGATGGTTAGCAACTTTGTGATGACCCCTGATGAGTCTGAACCTTGCCCTATGTAAAGGTTATTCACAGCCAAACTCTACAACAAATGCACATTGTCATCATCAATTAAGAATAAAACTAAAAGCCAATTCAAGATTCCAAGATTTTTGATATATTACGTGTTACATGATATCTAATAATCATACATGAGTTTCAGAAATCAATCCCAATTCAACTCATGTTTCTAACATACAATTAAAAGGTAAATTGGATTTTAATAATACAAACTATTACTTATTGACCGGTAATAATTCATATTATTAATTTGGCAAGTGACGCCCCAACCTTCAGTTTTACTACCAATGGCGATCACAATAGCATTCGACTTGTATTTATTTTGGCGATTCTGTCAAAATTGTAAAAAAAAATTATTTATTTTATAATATTATTTTGTAAAAATCAAAACTAACATAAAACAATGTATGGTAAATTTGGAGTCAAACTAACCCATAAGGCTCACAAAATTTTTATTTTTCCTACTAAATACATCATAAACTTTAGCTGAACTTACCCATAGTCCTTGGACTTTATAATCGGCTGATTAAGTCCCGGAAAAGTCCTCTTCGTAAAGCTATGGAACCATATTAACAATGACCTTATGATTTTATTAAAGAAAATAATTTGTTAAAATCAAATAAGGGATATAATCATGAAGTTGAAGATGGACTTATGTATAGATTCAGCAAAAGTCTAATAGATAGTTTTCGCAAATTCAGAGAATATTATGTTGTAGTTATCATTATGAGTAACCACCTCTGTTTAAAATAGATACAAAACTACGGAAAGAAAACTCAACGACCCTTAATGGGGAAACAAAATCAATCAACCAAATCAAACGCTAAAATAATAAAAAAATTCTATTCCATGGATTTCTTATTAATTTAAGAAATATAACTGTTTTATTTATAAGTTTTCTGATTAGTATGTAGATACCTTCTCAAATGCTATTATCAAGTTGTCTTTTGCAGTGACAAAAGGGGTGTCAACTGCCAAACTTCGAAAATAACGGTAAACAGCCAATAGTTCATCTCCAGAATAAGAAGCCAGAATAGCAAGCTGAAAATACAAAACATCAGTCGATATGAAAATAAACTACAGGAAAATTACATTAAAGAATTAAATATGTACCAATAAATACATAAAAAACAGACCTGATGATGCGGATTACCACTGGAAGGCATAAGAGTAGCAGCTTGCTTGTAGTAACTTGATGCTGTAACAAAATCTTGAGTTTTTGAGTCACCCTCAACATACAACCCTTTATACCGAGCAAGATCCCCTAAGTATATAAGACATCGATGGCATGATATTAAACCTTTTTTCACATCAATAGATTCATTTCCATCTTTATCATTATGTGAATCATCTGACATATAATCTAGAGATAACCCATATTTTGACCTAATTTTCACCATCAAATCATGATAAAATCCAGTAGCTTCTGATAAGAAGGTCTTAAATTGAGATTGAATTTGGTGATTCGGTCGGGTCCGGATCGGGCCAGTCCTTTGGCATTTTGTTGTGCAGAAACTTGAGCAGAATTATAGTGTGCACGTAACTCTTCTATACGTTTGTAATGTAACTGCCATAAAGCATATTCAATGTCATGTTGTTCAGAGCAGGCATGGTCTTCTAAAAGAGTTGACTCGTAATTCTCTCGCATCTGTAGCCATGCAGTTGGATCTGATATTATTTTGCTTGTGCTGCTTTTCGACGATTAATTTCCAGCTTAGCATTCTAGAAAAAAAAATGCATGACATGATGAGTCAAGAATTGTAATCACAATAGCTACGACATACTAACAGCTTATATTTGATCAGATTAATCCACCGATCATGTAGGATACTAAACAATGTTTCAAATTTTATAAACTTGACAATTGTTTTATGGTCATGAAACAATTGTAATTATACATTATTATTGTACTGGTTACACACCAAACCTTGTGGATTTGTGCCTTAATCATAATACAATTGTTTGTTGGCTTCATACTATATTACTATTACTACATTCGTCCATTATTATTGCCCATGTTACTATTCTACTTTCTCTCAAGAAAAAACTTGTGCATTTTGGAGGTATAGTTATAATTTACTATTTCCCAATTTGACCTTATCCATACCAAGTCTTAAACACAAGGGTAAAATTAAAATTCTACTGTCTAAAGTTTGCAGTAACTGCATATCTCTAATTGAAACTTTTTTGCTTGTAGACAATAACATTGAGACACTTTAAGAGACTAATTAATTATGATGTCATATTGCCGACTCCTGCAACTCCTTACTCTGTTCCACAAATCAAAACCTAATAGGTAAATGCATAACATCATAACTCCATCCATTAGACATGACATATCATACACTATAATAATTGTATACGAGACCAGAATTATTAAAACCTATCCTATAACCAGCGAGTTATCATCCTATCATATCACACAACACAAACGTCATATGATATTTTGTAATTTTAGCTACGAAACAGATTACCACCTACCAAGGTCACCTTCGGTCCCAAATGAACAACCTTTAACGAACACCACATGAAAACATGGGCTTAAATCCAAATTATTCAAACATGCAAAAATCCAATGATGCAACATGTTCCATCAACGATTCAACATGTTACGTAACTCTAAATCAATTAATCAAATCCAAACATTCAAGCATCAACCCATGTTGCATACTAAAATCAAACAACTTCTATACTAAAATCGTATGATACGTACCTGTAAATTCTGCCATCATCATCATCATCATCATCATCCATATAGCAGAGCTTGCTAGACATTGTTCTTTGTTGAATGGTGAACTGCGTAAACTCTGCTAACGATCAAATATAGTATTATTATATGCCTATGTGCCCTTCGTCAAAGATGTATGAATCTTTTAGCTGCATGTGCTAATAGGAAACCAAGATGAGAGAGCCTGGACATAAAATGTTCTCTGGTTCAAATGGGACAGTTAGAAGCCTAAAGAAGTAAATTGAAGAGTTATCACACAAGTAACAAATCAAGATATATAAATGTCCACCATATTTGGATACCAACTGTAATGTTGCCATCAAATATTGCACAAATGTATTATGGTAATATAAAAAGAAGCCAAATTATTTTACCTGGTAGTTAATTGCCCTTTTCTGAAGGTCACGAGGCAACAAAGAATACTCTGGATACTTCTCTTCAAGGTACTGTAAATAAGAACATTGAGGAAATAAGCCGAAAACACAATATCATTTCTGAAGAAGTAAATAGGCAAATCAAACACTAAAAACTCACCATGATGATTGCAAAAGAGTCAGTAATCACTATGTCACCGTCCACCAATGCAGGTACATACCCAAGAGGGTTAAACTTCAAAAACTCTAAACCAGAAAAGAACATCAAGTTACAAACACAGTTCACAAAATAGCAACCAATTACACCTAATATCATTAGATAAGTACAGTTGACCTTTTTACTCTATACAAAAACTTTTTATCATTTACATATCTTTTCTTTGTTGAGAGTACAATCTAACACAACTTTATACAAAAGGAAGAAGTACAACTAAACTCATTAAACTCAAATAAATTAGGGCTAAATTAAAGAATTGAATCTATTACCATGGCTTTTATGTTCCCCCTTAAGCAGATTAACCGCTTTGTATTCATAATATAACCCTGTTGACAATCTAACCTGTTATAACATCCAAAAAGCAACAGAACAAAAGAGGTTGAAATTAGTGGCTATAAGTCTATAACTTATAAGTAGATTATTATTTATTTACACGAACATCTGATGAGATATTGCAGTATGCGATGGATGAACTTATGAACATGAGCGATTTCTCATAGCCACATAAACACAATCGTATCAAACTATCAACGAATTAGTTGAATAACGAACAATTTAGGTCATACCGAACAGGAAGACGACTGAAATGAGCCCAAAGTTGATCTTCAAACCCAGGCTCTTCCCACTCAATTGATTACCTGTTTTGCTCGCTTTCCAAACACATACAACATAGCGTCAATCACATTGCTCTTCCCACTTCCATTCGGCCCAACTACAGCGTAAAAGCTCTGCTCAACAGTTTCAAATCACATCAACGAAATCAACAAACAAACCCTAAAAAAAGGTACTGAATTTTCAACACCAATTGTAGAAAAGGGGTTTTGGTGAAGAAACCCTAACCTTATGAAATGGGCCTACACGTTGTTCACCGGCGTACGATTTGAAGTTCTTCATGACCATTTCTTTGATGAAAAGACGTGGGGTTCAAGGGGAGTCGGTAGACATGAAGTCGCCGGAGTTATCCATCACTTTGCCGTTGTGAATACGACTCCTGACAGTGTGGCGATCGGAGCGTTTGCAGCCATGGAGAAGGGGATTCTGGTATCGTGCTGGCGATCGGCCATGGAGAAGGGGTTTCTGGGCCGATAATGCAGGAGGTGAGAGCTCTAATTTGTGTAATCGCTTCAGGGGAGATTAGGGTAGTGAGGAGTGGAGGTCGGTGGCACTGTAGCCACCGACAAAAGCGATTAATTAGAATAGAAATAACAATAATAATAATAATAATAATAATAATAATAATAATAATAATAATAATAATAATAATAATGATAATGGTAATAATAAATAGTCCAGGGGCCAATCCTGTCAATTTTGAAACTTAAAATGAAAGTTCTAACATAAAATAATAAAATTCAAACCGCAGGGACCATTATTGTAAATTAAAATTTACAACCAACAACCCCCCCCCATTTCCCCCCTCGGTTTTCCAGCGAAAGGCCGGCGAAGCTCCGGCGAGCTCTCCGGCGAGCCCCAAACGCCCATTTCACGCGGTTTTAATTCGAATTAAAGCCCCCGACACCCTCTCGACCAAGATTCGAACACAAGGACCCACGCAATTTGAAAAATGAGCTCGTTTACGCGTACACCCACCGAACCCGCTCGATCCGTTCAAAAATCGAATTAAATGGAGCTCGTCCGCTCAAATTTCACCTATATAACAGAAGGTAAACCTCCAAAATCACTCACCAAAACTCTCTGTGATCTCAATTCGATCTAAACACACACATATACCCCGATTCCAGATCCTCCGAGCCGCGACTGTTCTTGAGCTGGTTCTCGATCGAATCTACACCAAAACAGGTAATTAAATACATCATTATGTTCGTTTTTACAAGGGGAATCAAAACCCATGGTTGAATCCATTAACACCATTGAATTGGTGTTCAATTTTGGATCAGATCGATTCTAAGGTTCTTAGAATGGAGAAGAACTGCAACTGATGTTTAAAATAATTAAAATCCATTCATAACCGCGGCTGAGGCCTTGGTTCACTGGTTTGGTGCGTGTGTGTGTAAACAGGAGGTCCCGAGTTCGATCCCGGGCACCCCCTTATTTTTTAATAGGCTTTTTAAGCTTTTAAAAATTTCAGAAAAATTTCTAAAAATTATAAAATATTTTTACAAACATTAAAAATTTTAAAACCATTTAATTACTTTCTGAATGTATCTTTATTTTTTTATTATTATTATTTATTTATCCTATTATTATCTTTTAAAAATAATATATATATAGTTCATATTTTTATATAGAATTGATTTAAATATTGATAAACCTATTAAATCATTATTTGTTTATAACAAGTATAAATTATTGTTAAAACATGCTTATTTATTTAACTATTAAACTTTATTAGTATAAACATTATTTTTATTTCGCACCTTTATATAAAATACAGGAATATTGTTACCAAGAAAATTAATTGATTTTCACTTGCTAAATATAATTTCACAATTATTTACAAACGTAATTTATTATAGAATATACTTTCACAATTAATTTAGATTATTAAATTATTATCGGATACAAAACCCCAAAATCCTAAAACCTTAGTTCACGTCTAAAGGTTAAACTTATTATCGAACTTAATCTTGTAATAAATACGTTTTAGGTACCTTGTAAAGGAATTCGTCGAAACGACACGCGTTATTACTTCTTATTAATCATCCAATACATACTTAATCACCAAGTGAGTATTTCTATACCCTTTTTTTATTTTCACACTTTGGGGTGAAACATGTTACTTATTAATCATTGCACTTGTAAACGTTTGGATTCTTGTAAAACTTATGGCAATTTACTTGTGAGTTGTGGTTAGTTGAACTTTGTGGTTACCATGTTATGGCATTATATGTACAATCATTAACTATTGCTAGCCAGCGAAGTCATAGATCTATGGGTAGACAAGCCTGCTTGGTTGATCCAAGTACACTTAGCTGATCGTATATACTTTTAACGTTAATAGAATATTAACGTCGTTTGATACTTGTAAAACATTGTCGAGGTTTGATTGTTGCATTGTTCATAACATCCCTAATCACTTTATTCACTAATTTACAACTTGAATTGCCATCTTTTATATACTTATGTATTAAAAACTATAGAATGCTCACCAACAATATGTTGACCCTTATTTTTAACATGTTTCAGGCAATAGCGTTATGTGGCTGTGAACAATCGTAACTCTCACGCCTCGACGATTCCGCCGTCAAGGTTGGGGTGTGACACTTACCTTACCAAAATCACCTTCTTTTAGATTCTGCAATGCTTCGCTGCTGTGGGTAGCATGAAACGAAGCTCCAGAATCCATGACCCATGAATCCACACTACTCTCCACGCTACAGATTAAAGCATCATCATCTGAGTAGTCTGCTGCAGTGTTGACTTCTTTTTGATCATTCGGACACTGATTCCTGAAATGTCCCACCTGTTTACAGTTCCAACATGTCACATCATTTCGAGCCCTAGACTGACTCCTTTTCCTGTTCTTGCTCCCACTACCTCTGTTATTCTTTCTTCCTCTGCCAACATTCAGTAATTCACTTGATGTTTCACCTGAATTTCTTCGTCTGGTGTCTTCGCCCATAACAATATCCCGGACCCCATTTAAAGTGAACGTGCTGGTGGAACTAGTAATCGCTGTAACAGTACCAGCCCAACTATCAGGTAATGATGATAACAGTAGTAGAGCCTGAACCTCATCCTCGAATTTGATGCCAACTGACCCAAGTCTTGACAAAATCGAGTTCAAGTTATTGATGTGCATTAAAATTGAACTTCCCTCTTTCATCTTTGTATTAACCAGCTCTCGAATCAAGAAAACTTTATTTGCTGCCGAAGGCTTCTCGTACATATTAGATAACGCATCCATGATACCTTTCGCTGTAGTTTCCTTCAGAATGTTGAACGCAACATCCTTTGTCAGCGACAACCTAATAACTACCTTGGCCTTTTTATCTAAAGTTTTCCACTCAGTTGCTTCTATCTTTTCTGGTTTATCACCCAAAACAACATCCAAGTCTTTCTGAACAAGCAAATCCTCCATTTGCATTTTCCACCAACCAAAGTCGTTTCCATTAAACTTCTCAATCTGAAGTTTTCCGCTCTCAGCCATTATCTCAACTACAATTTGTTTAACAGTCGAGTCAGAACTGAGAATAGTGACAAACACAACAGTGGTCGGCTGCCTGAACTTGAGTGTTGTTCTATTGACCACTATTCTATGAAAACCAGTTCCAAAAAACCGAAAGAAAACGAGTTTGATAATGCACCTGAGTTTTGAATACAGCAGACAAACAAACTACCCAGTAAAATTCGACAGAGAAACCCTAATTCGATAGCACAGGGTGGCGACAGGAAAACCCTAATTCGACAGAATAGGGTGGCGGCAGCACTGGCGGCGACGGCGGCAGATCGGCGGCGGAGGCAGATCGGCGGCGGCGGCAGATCGACGGCGGCGGCAGATCGGCAGCGGCGGCGGCGGCGAATCGGCGGCGGCAGCAGATCGGCGGCGGCGGCGGAACCCTAATCGCCCAGTAATCTTCAAAAAAAAATTTTCGGGGAAGACAGGGCGAAGATTATAACAGTAATCAAGAGCCTAAAGCTCCGATACCACTTGTTAGGGATCCGAGTTTAGATCGACACACAGACACAATCAACTGCGAGAGAAAATAATAACAAAGATGAACACACGAGATTTATGTGGTTCGGTCGATGTGACCTACGTCCACAGGCTGCAACCAGGATAATACTTTTATTGCTTTCTGTCTCACTCGTGAGGAATTACAAGTACAATACACAATATAAATAGTCAAAATTAGGGTTTACAACTTAATCCCCAAAAAAACCCTAATGGGCTAAAATTAAATAAAAACGGGTCAATTCTTTAATTTAATTAATCTGCCACTAAGTTGTCTTTTAACCCGAGCCCAACAAGACTCCACAAACCCAACACACGCTTCATGTATGTGGGGCGTGGTTGTTTATAATTCTACTTTATATCCGATCCGCTTCAAATGCTCAGCATATACTACAGAGTTAATACACAAAAATAACAAAAGATATACACACTGTAACGATATTAAAAGTTAAAACCTTTCTTGAATCTTTATGCACCACAGGCTCTATGTATGATCATAAAAAATAAAAATAATAAAAATAAATAAATAAATAAAAACAAACAAACATGAGCTAACCCTTTTATCTCAAGCTTCAATTATACAAAAGGGCGACCTACAATATTTTTATCTCATTGTATATTTATACAGATTCTAGGTACAATAAAGATGCATGACTTATTATTTTATCTCTATGTACAACCATGTGAGCTATATGTACAACCATCAAAAGCATGACATACTTTTATCTCTACTTTATATGTGTACAACGATCTGAGCTATTTCGTGGCCTGCTAGCATTTCACATTTCACCTCTTCTCTAAAACAGATAAAAATGAAGAGGAGAAAGATCAAAGGATGAACACACGAGGAAGAGAACAAGGAGTAGATCTTGGAAGCTCAACTGCACGATAGCCAAAGCGCCCACAGGCGCGCTTGCGTCCAAGTCGCTCAGAGGCTGCAACCTCCTGCATAACCATCACCTAAACTCGTCTTAAGCGCATTGTCCCTCACCCGAGGTTCAGTTGCCTTGGGCCTAGGTGCGCCTCATGTGCGCTTTGTACAACACAAAATCTTTGCGGTGAACAGCTTAATATGGATATAATAGATGTTGCAAAAATAAATTTTAATTTACGTAATGTATTATGAGTAAATAGATAAGTCACTAACTGATGGTACAAACCGGAACTCGTGATTCATGATCAAAAGGTCTGTGTAAGGGAAAAAGAAAGAAAACAAACTTCATAGTCTCAAGGTCCAAAAGAAAACATAGCCTGCATGTGTACAATTATTGGATGTGCCTAACAAATAATGATCAACTGATACTACATACAATGGTCACAAAACCAATTTTGAAAAACTACTACCAAATATTATGTGAAACTTACTCGTATGTCTCCTTTTGATCAACACTAGAATACATTAACCTTAGTTTAGCTGGCTCAATAATTCTCCGTACTCATCTTCATTCTTCAACGTCAAATTCCTGCTCCACAGCTTTAACCTGCAAAGTAAGTAGTTCAATAACCTGAGGTGGAAATTTGTCGGTTTCAACTTGTTTACTTACAAATACGTCAATTGGGGCAAAATCAACAAGTTAAAACTAAAAACAAATGTGTACAACGGGTCAAAAGCTAAACAAGAAAATGAGCAGCAGAGCTGCATAATTGTTACCTCTGGCACATAATGCATCAGCATATTCTCAATGCCTGACTTCAGAGTGACAGATGAGCTAGGGCACCCACTACATGCTCCTTGCATTTTTAGCTTCACAACTCCAGATTCTCTGGCAATTAACAGATGACAAATTTAGATGGGCTAGATGGATAATATCCTATATATTTGTTTCTATATACATACGGGTCAAATCCTATGTACTCGATATCCCCACCATCATCCTGTACAGCAGGTCGTATACGAGTTTCCAACAGTTCTTTAATCATTGCAACAACTTCAGAGTCATCCTGCAACATACGCCATGCGCCACGAAACATCATGATATAGAATAAAACAAACTTAAAATGTGATGTAAGATTGGAAATGAGACAAAGTAAAATATACTTCATGAATAGCTGTATCCATAGAAGCTGAAGTAGCTGAGTCCAGAAACAGTGGCTTCCCAGATGAGTAAAAGTCCATAATCGCTGCAAACACTTCAGGTTTTAGAAAATCCCAAGAAACATCTTCTGACTTTGTTACGGTCACAAAATCCGAACCAAAAAACACGCGAGTAATCCCTGCACCAACAGCATAATATGTTACTCTTATGTTAGCACAACGATCTACCCATCAATATAACACGAGATAAGCTCACCGTCAATTCCATAGAGAGCATTTGCCAGTGGTGAACCCATAGCCGTACGAGCATTTGGGAAGTCTGCACTCCCAACTTCCATCAATGGCTTCCCAGGGTAAAACATCAAGGATAAAGGATTAGGGGTTGACTGTGTTTCGATAAACATGGTCCTCCTCTGCCCTATCCAAATTAATCCACTTTTATTAACATGTTACATTCATACATACATTCCAAAACAATATCACAATGAGAACTATAATTAGGGTTAGGGTTAGGGATTTCCAGTAATTTGCAGCACTCAATTGTACAAATCTTCTTAATCTGTAACTAATTAGGTAAAAGCTCAATCTCTGTGGTACAGACAAACTGCAATTTTAACTTCTAAAAAATCAATCAACAAAAATCGACAAGAGCACACCAGAAATGAATAAGATCGTTATAAAACTAAGATTTAACATCGGAATTCATAAACATCAATCAACATCAGTCACATAAACCATCATAAACATATGCATGATTGTAAAATTGGAACCAACTGACCTACGAAATTGCGTAATCCAGATGATGCATACGTAGAAGAAACAAAAGGTGTAGAAGATGGCGATGTGAAACGAGAGATAATATTATTTGAAGAACAAATGGATGATAGATAACGAGAGGTATGCTGTGCGGTAGTGTTGTGGATGTAGGGTTCGAATCTCCGGCGAAGATGGACATGATATTCTGCTATCAACCTCCGTATACCCCTCATTGACACTGTTGAATTCTTTGTGTGTTTTCTTGCAAACAGGAAGAGATTACCGACGGATTGGTGAATTCAACGACCACGATTTCAGCGACTGGGTGTTGCTAAAGATATGCTCTCTAGTGCGTCGTGGCGATTAGGAAAAAAAAAAATATATCATGAGAGGCTTTTTGGTAGCATTTGAATCGCCCTAAATGGTTCACGCTGTTTGTTTTACGAACAAATATCTAAATGAATTAGACATTTGACTCTGAATGATTAAACATTATACTAATGTTAAATGGTTAAGATGTCTAATGCTGAATGGTTAATACCTTTTATCAAAATTGATCCTCATTTACCTTTGAATAATTAAGCGATATACTAGCTCTTATTGGTTCAAATCTCTTAATGATTCAGCACTTAATGATTCAGACATCCTATAGATTCAGCATTTAATTATTCAAAAATTGTCAAGCAACCCTTACGCTATGTTCCCGAGTTTACTTAACGAGAGAAAAGAAAGGAAACGCTTTTTTTTCCTTTCTATTCTTTTCTCTTCTCTTCTTTTCTTTTCTGTCTTTTCCTTCCTCTCCATTTCTTTCAAAATAAAATGATTGATTTTAGCCTTCATTTTCCTTTCATTTCCCTCCTTAAGTAAACTCGGGAACACGAAATTCTAACCCCTTCCATTTCCTTCCATTAAAAATAACTCTGGAACGCAACTATTTTTTCTTTTCTTCTACTTCCTTTCTTTTCTCTTCTTAAATGAGACTCGGGAACACAACGTTAGAGTGTATCTAGACCTGACATAGTGACATTTAGTAAGCTTGATTATTTTTCGTGTGATGCGCTTGATTTACCTTAATTACCTCATACTCGATATTGTACAAAAAGAGCCCCTTAGATATATTTGCATGTACTGTTGAATTTTAACATGTAACATTTTCTTAAAAGCCATGAATTTTACAAATCAAATGCGTGACTGTTCAATAATCTTTACGTGCTAGAAGATTTTATCGTATGTGGAGGTCTTGTGTTCGATTTTCAAAATGCTTTATGTTAAGACAGAAGGTTTCTTATATGGTTTTTTTTTTAATTCTGAAGGGGTTAGAAGTATGATTCTAATTTGGAAATGTATAAGCGCGTCCAATTAAAATAACACTCATCATCCATAGCAGATTCGAACACTCATCGTTAATAAGAAACAAGAAAAAATAAAAATCTATTACCTTTAATAAAATAAAATTTTCTAGGGACACGTGACAATCAATGTGAAACTCCTCAATTGAGTTTTCACAACTAAAGTTTATTAAATTGTGATTACATTAAAATTTGGAAGCTTGATTTTTAATTTAAAAACTTGTTTATTAATTATTTTAAAAAACAATCAACATTTACCATAATTAATTTTAAATAGTTTTCACATTAGAAATTGATATAATTTAAGTTTTAAATTATTTGCATATTAAAATTTGATATCAAATAAAGTGTATTGAATTAATATGTGAACTTATTAATATTTAAAATTGTCTTGAAATTTTCATACATATTAAAGAAGTAACTGTTTCGAAAAAACACGTTAGTACAGTAAAATACAATAAATTATCATTCATTAAAATTAAAACTGAAAATTAATATTAATATTTAAGTTAAATACAATTTATAATCAAAATTATATGATATATTATCATTCTTTATAAACAATTAATGTCATAAAATGGCAGATTGTTTTTAAAAAAATTCAATGATCTATGAACAAAAGATATCAAAAAGTGGATACTATAGTAATATTCGGATTTAGACATTATTTAAAAGAATTGATATATATATATATATGTGTGTGTGTGATCAAAATCATATTTATATTTTTGAATGAATAATTTATGTTTACTCATATTGTTTTATGAAAATTATTTTACGAAAAATAGAACTAAAAACTTTTACTTTTTGAATGACTTTGACATGAAAAAATATGATCGTACAATTATAATAGAATAATTAGACTTTTAAAACAGCTAATGTTCACAGACAAGATGAACTATATTTATTGATGAACATATACATTTTAATTTAATTTAATTATTTATTATATCTATTCTTAAAATTACGATATTTAACTTTGTAATTAAAATACTTTTGTTGTAATTCCAAGATATCAAAATACAAACCAATGTATGGAACCTAAAATTTATAACGTTTAAAACGTTCTACATGAAAATAAATATTTGTTTATTCATAAGTTACTGCTTAATGAAAAATGTTAAAAATATCAGCATTCTGATAATGAACATATAATATGCTTAAATTTTAAAATAATTATTACAAACATATCAACCTTTCAGACTTCAAATATGGTTTGACTTCATTACCTTTCAATCTATTTTAGATCGTTTCATTTCTCAAAATCTAAAATTTGTTTGTATTCTAATCTCAAATTAATTATAATAATTATATTATTTTGTAAATTTCTTACACTAACAATATGTAATTTATAGAGCCGGTGTATATTTACATATTTTATTAAAATATAAAAAGCTAATCTAAATTCAAATTTCATTAGTCGGCTAGTACAAGGATCCTAACATAGTAATAAAAGTAAACTTCACTTTTGCTCCCTGTGGTTTGGTCGAAATAACGGTTTTCCTCCAAACGTTTCAAAATCGCAATTTTGCTCCCTGTGGTTTGCAATTCGTTTCAATCAACTCCAACCCAGTAACACCGTTAGCTTTTTCTGTTAACTCCAGGGGCATTTTAGTTAATTTATTGATAAGGACTAATTTTGCCATTTCTTCAATCTTGTTTAATAATTTAAAGAACTAATTATGCATTTTTATTATCCCAGTTATTTAAACTTTTCTGTCATCTCCAACCCACAGCCACAGGTATCGCCACCGGCAACCATCACCAGCGTCGCAACCGGCCACCATCACCGGCGACTGAACCGACCACCATTACCGGCGACGGAACCGGCCACCATCACAACCCCTCTTCCATCTCTATTCCGACACCAAAACCCACCCCACCCCCTCCTGTTACCAACATCCACCTTGCCACCTCCACCATCACACACACTACCCACCCCCACAATCATACCAACACCCACCTCCACTATCGCAGCACCACCATCGCTCCACCATCGCACCACCACCATCGCTCCACTATCGCAACCCACCTATTACTTCCCACCATTGCACCACCACCATCGCGACACCACCATCGCTCCACCATCGTTCCACCATCACACCACCACAATCGCAGCACCACCATCGCAGCCCACCTATTATTTCCCACCATCGCACCAACCACTACTGACCACACCGCCAACACACGACCCTAGATGAAGCCTTATCACAGGCGGCCAACCACCATCGTTCTCAGATATCCACCATTGATCTGCTTCAAAAACCCTCAATCGATTTGGGTCTATAGAGATGGTCATGTATAGTGTAGACCGGAAGATGACGATGACAATGGTGACAAATGAATGGCAGTGGCGGTGGTGCAAGGGGCTGACAGTGGTGGTGGCTGTGTTGTGGTGGTGGTGGTGGCTTCTATGGTTTTATTTTGGGAGAGAATTAGAGAGAGAATATGTGAGTGATATATATATATATATATATATTTGTATTAAGAAAGTTTAAGAAATTAAATTATCAGCCCCTATAAGTAAAATGTCTAAAATGCCCTTATAATTAACAGACTTATTTAACGACGTTAGTAAGTTGGAGTAAATTGAAACACAATGCAAACCACATGGAGCAAATCACGATTTTAAAACGTACGAAGGAAAACCGTTACTTCGACCAAACAATCTAGAGCAAAAGCGAAATTTACTCTAGTAATAATAATAAAAGAAAAAAAAAGAGAAGTATACGACACATGCGACCGAAGAAGAACTAATTTCTCGTCGAACCCTATATCTTCTATACCTCCATCTTCGATTCACCTTTTTCATCTCAGTCGATCATCTCATGAAATCAATCAAACCCTACAAATGTAGGGGTTTCTTCTCCGATCGCGAAGAACCCTAGATCACCACCACAACCACCACCACCATCATCATCATCAGCCTTTTGATGATCACTTCGACTTCTACAGTCAATCCTACAACAATCACCAATCGATCATCCACCACCAACCTCACCGCCACCATGGCGGGCTCAGTAGACGATCTCGGAGGACTTGAACCAGCGGATTCATGGGAGGTCGCCGACTTAGACGCCGCTGTGAGCAGGTTGATGTTGTCCTCAAAGCGAGATAACAACTCCGATTCAACTATAGTTACTGCTGCTGGTGGTGGTGGCGGTGGTGATCATTCTTCGTCGGGCGGTGTGGTGGAGGATTTGGAGGATTCCGTTGATCAGTTTCTTCGTGAAGCTTTACGAAACCCTAGGGAGCGCCTTTCAGGTATGCGTGTGTTTGTTACGTTTGCTGCTCTTATGTGGCTTTTATGAATTGTATATGTGTTATGTAGAAAGGGATATTGCAAATAGCACATTACAGAAGGTAAAAATGGCATAACTTAGCTTGATGATTAGGCTAACACCTAATGATTGTTCTGTAAACTATTTAATCTTCGTCGAGAACGAATGGTGTAATGGACCAGTTGACATGTGTCAATGAAAGTGCTTGAATCTCTAGAAATAAGATGGATTTGGGAATAGAGTGTTGTTGAGAAAACTTAAATTAGTTTCTGTTGGATTATGAGTTATTTTACTGTTCAGATACCAAAATATGCACCGGTTTTGTTGAAAAGTAAGAGACAAAGTTTTAGCATCTGGGGCCATAATATCAATTATCAAATGACATGTTGAACTTGAGCTAGAAGTTGGTAAAAAATTGCCTTGAGCTAACTCTTCAAGACAAATGTGCGATGTAGTTGTATGTTGATGTCCTGTAACTGTAATGTGTTGTGTTGTAATGATCTCGTCTTCAGCGTGAGCCAGGCAAGTTACTCAATTATTAGGCAATGTGATTGGCTATATTTCTTTACCTTTGTCAGGCTACAGGAGACTATTTGTGTTGGTGTGGAGGGTGCGCTGGTTGGTTGAGGTGATGGAATTGAAAGAATAAATTAAGAATTTAAGAGATACACTAATATAGTAATATATATGAGAATTGCTTTTAAACTAAATACATAAACCTTTTTTATCTAGTATTCAATTTTAAAGTGGACATAGACATAACAGCAATTGTTATTTTATCTCATGAATCAAGATGAATGTTGTGGTATTTATTATTGCTCTATTGTGATTTTGCTCTGTTGTGAGTAAATGCAAATAGTGGCATGCCATGGTGTAACTTTCAGTATAAATCAGTATTTCTTTTATTTTATGTGACAACTTCCGGAGGATTTTTGTGTGGGCTGAAGAAATGTGCTTTTAATGTGTAAATAATTTTGGCAAATTTTCCTGACTCTCTTTCTATACATTTTTCCTCTGTTGCTAAAATATTAAGAGAGGGCATATTCATTATATATTGCAGTACTACACATGGAGCAGGATGTGGAGAAGTTCATTGCTGATCCTTTGCAACAGCAGATGGAGTTCCAGCAGTTGCCCACCTCATACCTGCGGTTAGCAGCACACCGTGTGGCTCAACACTATTCACTCCATTCCATGGTTTTATTAGACAACTCTCTTCCCGACGGTTCTGGTTCCCGGATCATCATTCGCAAGACTTCTGAATCCCGGCTTCCTTTAATTCGTTTAGCTGACATCCCTGTTAACATACCAACAGAGGAGTATCTTAACAGCAATGTTGTTAGGTTGCAATCAAACAAAGGCTCAATAAAAGGTCACAGGTCACTGGTGGACAAAACTCAAATTCATTGAAAAACAACAGTTTAAAGAGTGTAGAGGAGAGAAAAGAAGAATACAATCGAGCACGTGCAAGAATATTTAGCTCTACCTCCAGCACTAGTGAAACAAGGGTGCAAGAGGTTTTCCAGCATAATAATAGTTCATTAACAACTTCAAAACTAGAAGTTTCTTTTCCTGATGTCAGCAATCCAGTAATTTCCGCTGCAGAAAGCAGTAGATCAGGTAGAACCAGGACAGAAAAAGAACCAATTGTCAGGTCAAGGAGTAATAGTAGAGTGGCCATCTTTCGTGACCGTGAAGTAGAACGGAAGGATCCTGATTATGATAGAAACTATGACAGGTCAGCTCAATTTGGAGCAGTAATACTATGTTTTCTTCTTCCATTCATAGTCATCTCAGTTTGTTATCATATGCACTAAAGAAGTAGACTTATTTGATCAGGCAGCTTAACTTGGAGCAATAATACTTTTTTTTTTCAGATACACACAAAGATTTGATCCAGGGTTTGGGTTTAGTGGAGGGTCATATCCCATACAGCCGATGTACACACCAGTCTTGAACTACAATACTGAATTTCCTCAGCTTGGTGCTGTTCATAGGTCTCCTATATCTACAGAACACCAACCTCGTGCGCCCCCTCAACATTTACCTGTTCCATGGGTCCCATCATCTTCACCAGCAGGAATAGGCTACAGGTCTCCAGATGCAATGGTTACTCCATTTAGTCCCAACCATATAGGTCCTCATGTAGGATCAACTCTCTATATGCAGTATCCATGTCAGCGGCCTGGGATGACATTCATTCATCCATTTGAACAGGTTCTTCAATATTATGCACCGGTAAGAAACAGTCACATATTTCAATCCAATGGGACAACATGGTAATTTAATTTTTAATAGTTGATTGTTATCTAAATATTATTTTCTGATGACATGTCATTGCAGTCTCAGCAACAGCAATGTGATGCAAGTTTTGGATTAGCCGGCCCCGATGAGGGGCTTGGGCCATGCCTGCACCCTGCCAGAGCTATCGAACCGCTACACTTTATCTGAGTCAGCAGAGGTGCAGGTATAACTTACTGAGATTGGCTGAGATGGACATACGACTATCTTGGATTTAACTTTTTGGTCCACTCATCAATCTTGGTATTGAGAGCTTTATAATTAAATGGTGAAGATCATTGGTCCCAACAGTTATGTCGACTAACTCCACGAGAGCCCTGTTTTTGATAAAAAAAGGAAAGACAAGCGGAGCTGTGAATGGGTGCCACTTATCCAAGCCAAGGTACTTAGCATCTGTTCTCTTTTCTTTTTTTTTCTTTTCCTGAATACAAGTTCTATCTGTTGTCTACTTTTTAAACAAAAGAAAAATGTTAGAAACTGTTGACTGTATTTATTCTTGGAAAGCTTTTTCACAGATCATCTTCTGGTCTTTTTTAGTAATATGAGTATTTCAATGTAGCATATTGAGGCTTCTTAGCTGTCTTTGCAAGTGCACTAATTTCTGAGAATACTCAATGATATTTATTTTCTACAAATGTTAGGTTAAATCTGGAAATTAAGTACCTTTTGTTAAACTCAGTGGTTCATAGATACTGAAGTCAACACTCTTTGTCTATCTAGTTGAGACATTTTTGTTTAAAAGCAAGCTATCATTAACCTGTGATTGATATGTTTTAAGATGACAACTCGGGCACTATCTGCTGGGTTGGTAACAAATAAAACGGGTTTTATTGTGCTGGATCGCTTTGTCATGTTTTTCAATCTTTGAATAGATAGTTATCTTTAGATAATTTGATTTAGGAAGTTTTATGCCCTAAAAACTGTTAGAAATTGGCCTTTCAATCAAACACACAAACACCGATATTTTGGGGAGGACAACCCACGACTCTTTCTATTACTCAAATCAAAATGATCAGATACAAGAATTAGAAACCAATCTACTCCTATTTAACCTAATTTGGACCGACTCATACCTTGGCAAACAATGAAAACATCGACTACATAAATAGACTCAAAATCATTGAACAAAAATAGAAAAACAAACTTTTAATAAACTGACAAAACAGACCCTCGAACTTTCATAATTAATAACTCAAGATTAAAGTTATCAATCACCCCCTTAATCTTGAGTGGTGCTTTTCTTCTTGGCTTTGTTCCTCCTCTTCAATTGTCTGTAACAAACTTGCTTAACTGTTTCGTGATCATTAGCATTTGAATCATCCATGTCTTGCTTTGGAGTTTTACTTGTCTCCACTTTATTTTCTTGAGCTCTTTCTTCTTGGAGTGAACTTCCAAGCAAATCTGCTTGTCTTTTCACACTCTCATCCAGTTTACTGAACAAAGTCACAGGAAACGTTCCAAATTGAATTGCAGCTGCTGAATTTATTTCAGATTCTTTATCTTTCTTCTTAGCATGTTCAGTAGTAGTTACCTGAAGTTTGATTTTGTAAAGTCTATTTTGACACCTTTGTATCTTCATTAGCAAGTCTCCTGTTCTTTCATGTATCTTCAAGATTCCATCTTAAATTGCGATTTTGCAACCAGCCTCATCAAATTGACCCAAACTAAGAATGTTCTTAGATAGATCTGGAATATAATACACATTAGAAAACTCCTTTTGATCACCATTCTTGCACTGCACACGAACAGTTCCTTTGCCTTTGACTTCAACACGTGAACCATCACCAAATTTCACTTCACCATTAATTTTCTCATCCAATTTACTGAAGTAGTCTCAAGATTAAAGTTATCAATCACCCCCTTAATCTTGAGTTGTGCTTTTTCTTCTTGGCTTTGTTCCTCCTCTTCAATTGTCTGTAACAAACTTGCTTAACTGTTTCGCGATCATTAGCATTTGAATCATCCATGTCTTGCTTTGGAGTTTTACTTGTCTCCACTTTATTTTCTTGAGCTCTTTCTTCTTGGAGTGAACTTCCAAGCAAATCTGCCTGTCTTTTCACACTCTCATCCAGTTTACTGAACGTCACAGGAAACGTTCCAAATTGAATTGCAGCTGCTGAATTTATTTCAGATTCTTTATCTTTCTTCTTAGCATGTTCAGTAGTAGTTACCTGAAGTTTTGATTTTGTAAAGTCTATTTTGACACCTTTGTATCTTCATTAGCAAGTCTCCTGTTCCTTCATATATCTTCAAGATTCCATCTTCAATTGCGATTTTGCAACCAGCCTCATCAAATTGACCCAAACTAAGAATGTTCTTAGATAGATCTGGAATATAATACACATTAGAAAACTCCTTTTGATCACCATTCTTGCACTGCACACGAACAGTTCCTTTGCCTTTGACTTCAACACGTGAACCATCACCAAATTTCACTTCACCATTAATTTTCTCATCCAATTTACTGAAGTAGTCTCGTCGTCACGTCATATGATTGCTTGCTCCATTATCCAAATACCACATTCCTTCTCTTTCATTCTTTTCATATTCACCTAGATATACTTTTTCTTCATTCAACCTTACTTGGTTTAATGAGCAAGTTGTCATAAGTAAAGCAGGTCCATCATCATTGTTAGGATCAAAGAGCTCAAACACACTAACACAATCACGAGAACAATAATCAAAAGCAATAAACGAGACACGAGATTTATAGTGGTTTGGTTACGATGTGTAACCTACGTCCACTTGGGGCAACTAGGGTTTTCTTTTATTGAGGTGTTAATCTTTACAAGTACAAGAGATATGTATTTATACTAACTAGACAATTAGGGTTTACATCTTTCCTAATTCTGTCTACAGTTAATACCCGGCCCACCGGGCCCACCAGAGATGGGTCGGAGCCCACAACATAACAATCTCCCACTTGGGCTTCGAGACATCTTCTCTAACCCACCACTTGAATGCGTCAAACACCTCAACCTGCTTCCACCTGGATGCGCAAAATGTCTTCAACTGCATTGTCTTGTACTTATAAATAAACCAGAACTGGTTTAGCTCCTCCTAGTTACCCCTGCCTTCTCAACTATTCCTGAAGGCCAGCTGAAGCCCTGCAAAGCTTCAGCTTATCCAGCGTGACAGACTTAGTGAACATGTCTGCTGGATTCTTGTTCCCCTTGATGTTGTTCAACTGAATAGTACCACTGCTGATTAGCCCTCTCTGATGAAATGATATCTGATATGAATGTGCTTCGTCTTCCCATGATGAGAAGGATTCTTTGCTAGTTTAACAGCAATGATGAGAAGGATTCTTTGCTAGTTTAACAGCACTTTCATTATCACAGTACAATGGATACTTAGTCTGTTTTCTGCCTAACTCACCCAGAAAATTCTTCAACCAAACGAGCTCTTTACTAGCCTCAGCGGCTGCCATGTACTCAGCCTCTGTAGTAGAAGGTGCCACGCTCTTTTGGAGCCTAGACATCCAACAAATTGATGTATCATCCATAGTGAACACATACCCTGTAGTACTCTTGTAGGTCTCATTACATCCACCCAAGTCAGCATCAGAATAACCTTTGAGAATAGCATCTCTACCCTTGAAACATAATGCCATCTTTGAAGTACCCTTTAAATATCTGAGCAACCACTTAACTGCCTCCCAGTGTTCTCTCCCCGGATTAGACATATACCTGCTGACAACTCCCACTGCGTGAGCAATATCGGGCCTTGTGCATACCATTGCGTAATGCGTACATAAGACTGCCCACAGCCGATGCATAAGGAACTTTCGTCATCTCGGCCTTGTCTTTCTCTGTCTTTGGAGACTGATCTTTAGAAAGCTTAATATGACTCGCCAATGGAGTATTTCGAGTAGTAGTCTTCTCATCATTCATTCTGAACTTCTCTAATATCTTCTGAATGTACTTCTCCTGAGATAGAGTTAGAGAACCGTTCTTGTGATCTCTGGTGATGCTCATACCAAGTATCTTCTTAGCTGGACCCAAGTATTTCATTTCAAACTCTGCAGACAACTGTTTCTTCAACTTGTTAATCTCTGCAATATCTGAACTTGCTATCAGCATATCATCAACATAAAGCAGGAGAATGATATAGGAACTTTAAAACTTCTTGAGATAGCAACAGTGATCCATCTCACATCTCCTATACCCGTTTCTGCCCATAAAGCCATCAAACTTCAAATACCACTGTCTGGGCGCCTGTTTTAAACCATACAGACTTTTCTGTAGTTTACACACCAAGTTTTCTTTTCCTTTAATCTGAAAACCCTCTGGTTGTGCCATATAATGGTCTCATCAAGATCACCATGCAGAAACGCAGTCTTCACATCTAGCTGCTCCAAATGTAACTTCTCTGCTGCAACAATACTAAGCACCAATCTGATTGTAGTCATCTTGACCACAGGAGCAAATATCTCACTGTAGTCAACCCCGTGTTTCTGTTGAAACCCCTTAGCGACCAGTCTTGCTTTGTATCGTTTGTTACCATTGTGATCTTCCTTGACTCTGTAGAGCCATTTATTCTGTAGAACTCTTTTGTCTGGCGGAAGCTTAGTTAAGACCCATGTATCATTCTTCATTAAAGAGTTCATCTCATCCTGCATTGCATGCTCCCACTGAAGCGAATCTTTCAACTTAACTGCTTCTGAGTAACTTTCTGGTTCACCATCCTCAGTTAAAAGAAGATAATTGATTGAAGGACTGTACCGGGTAGGCTGCTTTGAAACTCTGGTGGATCTCCTGACCCAATGAGATTGGTCTGGAGTCTGTGGATGCTGTTCATCTTCAGAATCTGAACTCCCACTATCAGAAGCTTCAACTGTCTCTTCATCTCCACCCATACCACCATCTTCAAACTCAGGAACTGTATCATCATCAGTTTCTGTCTCTGGTTCATTAATAGGTTCTGGATCTGGTTGTTTCTGAGCATCAACATCAAATTCAACTTGCTCTTTCTGAACCTCTGAAGTGGTTGTGTTTCTATCTTTGTATAACTCAGCCTCATTAAAAGTAGCATGCTTACTTCTGATCAATTTTTTGTTTTCAAAATCCCAAAGTCTGTAGCCCATACTGTCAAAACCATAGCCAATGAAGGTGTACTTCTTGGCTTTAGCATCAAGCTTGTCACCGTCTTTCACTAGATCATAGGCACTGCACCCGAATACTTTCAAATGCCCAAATTTAACAGCTTCACCTTTCTACTCTTCTTCTGGTAGCTTGAAACCCAACGGAACAGATGGTCCCCGATTAATTAAGTAGGCAGCAGTATTAATTGCATCTACCCAGAACATCTTTGGAAGCCTTGAATTGATTCTCATACTTCTGGCTCTTTCATTCAATGTTCTATTCATACGTTCTGCGACTCCATTTTGTTGAGGAGTGCCCGGGACTGTATAGATCATTCGAATACCATTCCATGCACAGTAGTTTTGGAACTCCTTGCTGATGTATTCATCTCCGTTGTCCGACTTCAAGCATTTCACCTTCAAATCAGTTTCCAATTCAACAGCAGTTTTCCATTTCTTAAAAACATCAAAAACTTCAGATTTATTTTTAAGAAAGTAAACCCATACCTTACGTGTCGAATCGTCAATGAAAGTGACATAATAATAAGCACCTCCCAAAGAAGCAACTGGAGTAGGTCCGAAAACATCCGTGTGAATTAGCTCCAATTTCTGAGCTTTCAGTGGCTTTCCCGTCTTCACAAACGACACCTTCTTCTTTTTCCCGAATACACACGGCTCACAAAATTCTGATTCGACCTTTAACTCTGGAAGCTTTCCACTGGAGACGAGCATTTTCATACCTTTTTCACTCATGTGACCGAGTCGTTGGTGCCACAGACTAGATTGACTCATGCCACTGGTTATTGCATTTACCCCATCTACAGGAACTTCAACCATGTACAGTGTGCCCCTCTTTATACCTCTGGCAATCACAAGATTTCCTTTCACGACCTTCCATTGTCCCTCACCAAACATGACATCATATCCTTCACTATCCAACTGCCCGATAGAAATTAACTTCTTTCTGAGACTTGGAATGACCCGAACATCTTTCAAGATCCATGTGGTGCCCAATGGAGTCTTCAAAACAACATCCCCCATCCCTGTGATATCAAGAGCATGGCCATTAGCTAAATGAACTTTACCAAAGTTACCAGTTCGTAGATTCTTCATCGACTTCGTGCTAGATGTAGCATGGAACGATGCTCCTGAATCCATGACCCATGACTCTGTGGAATCTTCAACACAACAGATAAGAACATCATTTGAATTATCTTCAGCCAGATTAACTTCCTTTTTGTCTTTAGAAACAGATGGTTTAGGGCATTGGCTTCTGAAGTGACCATGTTCTTTGCAGTTCCAACACTGGATGTCTTTTCTGGGCTTTGACTGACTTCTTCTTCTAGACTTTGAACGACCCCTGCTACTACCCCTTTCTTTTCCCCTACCTCTTTCTTCAGTACTAACTAGATGGTTCACCCGAATTTTCCTTCTAATGTCCTCCCCGAAAATCAAATCACGGACCCCATCAAAGGTGAGCTTAGCAGTACCACATGAACTACTAACTGCAGTAACTGTCCCTGACCAACTTTCAGGCAATGACGATAACAATAACAGCGCTAAAATTTCATCATCAAACTTGATATCAACAGATAACAAGCGAGAAATAACGTTATTGAAATCATTGATATGAGAGGAAACTGAACCACCTTCTTTCAGTTTGGTGTTAAATAGCTGTCTGATTAGAAATACTTTATTTGATCCAGACGGCTTCTCGTACATATTCGATAAGGCTTTCATCAAACCATGAGTAGTAGTTTCCTTCACTATATTGAACGCAACGTTCTTTGCTAGTGAGTAGTGAGAGTCTGATAACAGCAATTGCTTTCCTGTCCAACGTCTTCCATTCTTTATCAGTCATATCTTCCGGTTTCTCCTCATCCAAGGCTGCCATCAAATCCTTTTGACACAGCAGATCCTCAATTTGCATCTTCCAAAACCCAAAATCATGTCCATCAAATTTATCAATCTTTGTTTCAGGGCGGCCGCAGGGGAGGAATTCCGGCAGTGGGCGGCGCCGGAACCCTAAATCGGCGGCGGCGGCGGCGGTTGAAGGCTGAGGCGGCGGCGCCGGAACCCTAATCGGGGTTTGGCGGCGGCTAAAGGCTGAGGCGGCGGCGACTGAACCCTAATCGGGGTTCGGCGGCGGCTGAAGGCTGAGGCGGTGGCGGCTTAACCCTAATCGGGGTTAGGCGGTGGCGGCGGCGGCTAACGGCGGCGGCGACGGCGGAACCCTTGATCGTGTGTACAGAATCTTCAAAATTTTTTTTTGAAGATTCTGTACACAGGGGGAAGATTTTAATAGTAAACAAGAGCCTGAACTGGCTCTGATACCAGTTGTTAGGATCAAAGAGCTCAAACACACGAACACAATCACGAGAACAATAATCAAAAGCAATAAACGAGACACGAGATTTATAGTGGTTCGGTTACGGTGTGTAACCTACGTCCACTTGGGGCAACTAGGGTTTTCTTTTATTGAGGTGTTAATCTTTACAAGTACAAGAGATATGTATTTATACTAACTAGACAATTAGGGTTTAATCTTTCCTGGCCCACCCGAGATGGGTCGGAGCCCACAACATAACAATCATCATCTTCTCTTCTTATCAAGTTTGCTTCCTCTCTCCCTTTGCTAGGTGCTTTGCACTCGCTCGAATAATGCCTAACCTTATCACAATTGTAGCACCTTAGGTTCATTCTTTTGTCTTGCCATTCTTCAGGGGTCTTCCTCCTTTGATCCTCACTCTGTTCATCTTGATCAACCTCTCGTTCATAGTTCCATCTTCGATTCCCTCATCCTCTTACGTTGAATCTTCCACGTCCTCTACCACGTCCTCGATAGCTTTCAACTTTCTTTGAGCTTTCTGTTTGAGTGAACAAGAGTTTATCTTGGGATGAACTTTCACTTATGGTCTTAAGTTTATTTCTTTCCTCATATGCCTTTAATCGCCCGACCACATCTTCAAATGTCATTTTCTCGATTTCTGCAAATTGCTCAATTGAGGAGACTATCGGTAGATACTTATCAGGCATTGAGTTTAAGAATTTTTTACCATAACCTCTTCTTCAAGTGTTGTTCCCAAGCTCTTGTATTTTGATTGTACTCCACCTAGTTTTGCAGCAAAATCATCTATATTTTCTGTTTCTCCCATCTTTAATGCTTCCAACTCGCTTCTTAACATTTGCAGTCGAGCTTTCTGGACTCGTTCTGCTCCCAAGTACCTAACTCTTAGTGCCTCCCATACGTCCTTCGGTTCTGAATACTTTGCCATCTGAAGCATAACATCTTCGGGCAAAGTTTGGAAGATGGCTCCCAAGGCCATGAATTTCTTTCTTTCTTCTGTCTCTTTTCCTTTTTCTGGATCAATTGTTTCTTGCAATCCGTTTGCCCCCAATATAATCTTCATCATGACTGATCAAGCTGTGTAGTTGGTCGAAGTCAACTTTGGGCTTGTAGAGAAAGGCTATTTGTCGATTCCTTAGCAGTCAGTGCCTGAACTGCTTGCCCGGCGTTTCCTGCATTACCACCATCTGCCATGTCTTGCTTCCGGATTCTTCTTCTTCTCTGATCGAACGTCTTCTTGCAATCAAACCTTCTGCAGCAAGTTCTGATTAGATTTCTGGACTTGATCAGCAACGTACGATCACCTATTTAATCAGTGACCAGAAAATTCTTGATGTTTCTTCTTGTTGCTTGATTGAGAAATCTTGAACTGATCCTCTAGAACGGTTCTTGATCAACTCCTGATAGACGATTTTTTTAAAGGCTGCAATTGTTCTTGAGCGACTGCAATTCCTCAATCTCTAGACAGGTCCTTCAATTGATCGGTGCTCCGATACCAATTGTTAGAAATTGGCCTTTCAATCAAACACACAAACACCGATATTTTGGGGAGGACAACCCACGACTCTTTCTATTACTCAAATCAAATGATCAGATACAAGAATTAGAAACCAATCTACTCCTATTTAACCTAATTTGGACCGACTCATAACCTTGGCAAACAAGGAAAACATCGACTACATAAATAGACTCAAAATCATTGAACAAAAATAGAAAAACAAACTTTTAATAAACTGACAAACAGACCCTCGAACTTTCATAATTAATAACTCAAGATTAAAGTTATCAATATTAGTTGACTTTGGCTTGTTAGATCTTTATCTACTACCGAGTAATTGTGCTCCTTTTCTCTGTCTTTACAGCTCCTCAAAGCATACAAGGGAAAAATACAAATGTTCTGGTTATGTTTACTTTTGGTTGGTGGTTTCTTGCAAAAAGAGCTCCGCTTTTGTCAATATTGCGTTGAGTGAGTAGAAGAATAAAATGGCATGATTTAAGAATAGTGGATTCAAAATGTAAGAATCTATGCCTGAAAGGTTGAAACTTACATTCAACGCAACTATAAGTTCTGCATATTCAGGGTGGTCACCACTGAGGAGTGGATATATGCACCATGGCCCACGGACCATACGAAAAAATGCTCAGGAGCCAGTCGCTGGTTGCTGGTTGCAGACGAGCCAAACTGAACCAGATGTAATGTTCCGCTGCAGGTTGTTACTGCCGTTATCTGCGTTTTCTTATTCGGATGTGGATTTACAACCTTATTAACAGTGTCGGATGTGGATTTACAACCTTATTAACAGTGTCAGAAGGTGTTTAAGTTGTTTCAAGAAGTCCTAAACTAAATAAAGCTCACAAGCCTTGCATGGAACAATGAAAAAGTAAATAACTTGTATCATGTATACATGATGTTTGATAATTGACACGAGTCTTGTTACTCTTGTCATTCATTTCTCGTTTTCAAGTCATGAATATATTACATTGAAGAAACAAGAATGCCTGAGATAACAGTTAACATGATAATTTATACCCATTAATGAGTTTTACCGAAGAACATGACATCTTAGGAAACACATTCTAAAAAACACGTGATGTTACTTTCAACCTTCGTGAAAGTAAAGGGGTTTGCATTACCAAATTTTTCAATTAACACGAGTATAAGATGCCATCGCTCTCTTATAGTTTAAGATTATTTTATGTCATTGTTTTCTTATAGTTTTAAGATTTAAAATAATGAATTCCTTCAGGCATACGATAGTCATGAACTTGTATTACGTACATATTTGTTTAGTTACCAGCACGATCAGGGCCGGCTCAACGTTTTTGGGGCCCCAACCGAATTAAAAAATTTGGCCCTTTTCTAAAAAAACCTACCAATTATCAAATACTAAATCAAATTAAATACCTAATCAAGCAAATCTTTTTGCCTAAAGCAACTTAAGACAACAAATTAAGGGCATGTTTGGGATTGCTTATATAAAACAACTTATTGACTTATTGACTTTTTTAATAAGTTAATAAGTCAAGTTAATAAGTTAGTATGGAGTGACTTATTAACTTATTCTCTCACAACAATCATATTGCCAAACACTATAAAATGACTTTTTAATTTTTTAAAAGTTAAAAAGTTATAAGTTGATAAAATAAGCACTCCCAAACACCCACTAAAGGCTCAAAAGTAAATTGAAGCTATTAGTATTTAGTAATCAAAGGCTTAAATGTAAAGAGAAACAATTAGGAATGAGCTATCAAAAATCAAAGCAATTAATCAGGTCAGTTATCATTAATCAAGATTCAAGAATTATCAAGAATAATCTAACCTTGAATGCTTTACTTTAGTTATGAACCAGAGAAGAATCAGTTATCAATAATTCAACTTTCAATCTCAATCTCGCTTGCTACCAAGTTTGAAGTCAGAAGTGCCAAACTCAATCTTAATCTCGCTTGCTGCCAATCTCAATCGATCAGTTATCAAGAATGAAGATTCAATATTCAACTTCAAGAGTCAAGATTCAAGAACACTGCTTGTTCAGTTGTTTGTGGGCTAAATTCGTGCTTACCGGTGATATTTGTGGGCTAGATTCAAGAGCACTGCAGCCGTACAGGTCCACATGTGGAGAAGTGGAACAACCGAACAGTCGACCCTCGGCAGTCGTGCAGGTCCGTTGGCCGCCTCCGCTACATCAACGATTGTGCAGTGATCTAGTGAGTCGGTGAGGATGTGCGTCGAATCGATTACTCATCTTGGAAGTTGGAAGTTGGAAAGGCTGAAAATTTTGAACTGTTATCCGTTGTCCGAGTCTTGAGCGAATGAGAGCTTATCAACAATTCAACCAGGGCTAGCGCAGAATTCATATTGGGGTAGCTGGGATGTTTTTAGGCCTGTAAATGAACCGAACAAACACGAATATCAGCATGTTCATGTTTGTTCATTTAACTTTTACCGAAAACGAACACGAACACATAATCGAACATGATTTTTTGTTCATGTTCGTTTATTAAGAAAATAAAAATGTTCGTGTTCGTTCATGTTTGTTCGTTAAAAAGCTAAATGAACACTTCACGAACATAAACGAACACAAATGAAGAATATTAAATAAACATAAATGAACAATAATAAACGAACACAGATGAAGAATAATAAATAAACATAAATGAACAATAATAAACGAGCATAAATGAACAATAATAAACGAACATAATGAGCAATAATAAATATACATACTGAACAGAAAAAAATAACGTTAAATGACTATTTGGACCTTTTAGGTGTACTAGTAGAGATTGAAATCTCATTAAACTTATAGGTTTCTAATATAACATAATGCACTTAAGTTTCAAATATTAACATATAATATCATTTTATTAATTTATTAATATATATAAATAAACAACATAAACGAACGTAAATGAACAAACATAAACGAACAATATATGAATGAACACATAAACGAACGTTCATGAATGTAAACGAACGAACAAAGTATGTGTTCATGTTTGTTCGTTTAACTAAACGAACACAAAATTTTTGTTCATGTTCGTTCATTTACTAAATAAACGAACATAAACGAACTTCCCGCCGAACAGTTCATGAACGTTCAGTTCATTTACAGGCCTAGATGTTTTAAATCATGGCCCAATATATAAAAAACTTGAAAACTTGGGGGCCCTTAGTTTTTGGAGGCCCCAAGCCCAATGCATCACTTCATATGAGTATGGGCCGGCCCTGAGCACGACTTTTGATATTCTTTTGACATTCGTTCTTGTTTTCAAGTAGTGAATATATTAGGGTGGAGGGGGTGCTCATACTATACCACATACCCATCAATTAGAGTAAATTGCCATTTTCGTCCCTGTGGTTTGGTGAAAATTACCACTTTAATCCAATAGTTTGTTTTTTCACATCTGGGTCCCTGTGGTTTACAAATCTTGTCATATTCATCCAGTCCGTTAACTCCATCCAAAATTTCCGTTAAATGAGGGGTATATGGTCATTTTACATATATGTTTTTATTTTCTTTTTTTAAACCTGATTTAATATATACTCTTTAAATACATTACTATTTTAGTTCATGTGGTTTGAGCGTATTTGTCAATTTAGTCCAAAAATAACCACCACACCACTACCCGTCACAAGAACCACCGAACCACCGCCACCACCCCATCACAAAGCCACCAACACCACACCAGAGCGCCCACCACCACCACGCACATCGGATCGTCGCTACCATGTAAACCCTAAAAATCGATAATCAATATTGGACTTGTAACATACCACTTCGAAAATGCATATCAAACCCTACTAATACCTCTACAATACTCGTTTTCAAGGGTTCCATATACGTTTTCGAAGGGGTTTGTTATAAGTGAGATTAACGGTTGGTTTCTAGGGTCCACATGGTGGTGGTGATCTAGTGTGTGATGGCGGAGATCTAATGTGTGGTGGTGGAGATCTAATGTGTGGTGGTGGTGCCCGTCTGGTGTGGTGTGGTGGTTTTATGATAGGGTGGTGGTGATGATTTGGTGATTCTGATGGAGTGGTGGTGGTTTTGCGGCGTGGTGGTGGTGTGGTGTGTAAATACGAGGTCCAACTCTGGATGGTTCTGGTCTTGTTGAACTTCGATTTACACACTGTGGTGGTGGTGTGGTGGATCGAAGTTTAACAAGACCAGAACCATCTAGAGTTGGACCTCGTATTACACACCACACCACCACCATGCCGCAAAACCACCACCACTCTATCGGAACCACCAAATCATCACCACCACCCTATCACAAAACCACCAAACCACACCAGACGGCACCACCACCACACATTAGATCTCCACCACCACACATTAGATCTCCGCCATCACATACTAGATCATCACCACCATATGGACCCTAGAAACCAACCGTTAATCTCACTTATAACAAACCCCTTCGAAAACGTATATGGAACCCTTGAAAACGAGTATTGTAGAGGTATTAGTAGGGTTTGATATGCATTTTCGAAGTGGTATGTTACAAGTCCAATATTGATTATCGATTTTAGGGTTTACATGGTAGCGACGATCCGATGTGCGTGGTGGTGGTGGGCGCTCTGGTGTGGTGTTGGTGGCTTTGTGATGGGGTGGTGGCGGTGGTTCGGTGGTTCTTGTGACGGGTAGTGGTGTGGTGGTTATTTTTGGACTAAATTGGCAAATACGCTCAAACCATAGGACTAAAATAGTAATGTATTTAAAGAGTATATATTAAATCAGGTTTAAAAAAAAAGAAAAATAAAAACATATATGTAAAATGACCAATATACCCCTCATTTAACGGAAATTTTGGATGGAGTTAACGGACTGGATGAATATGACAAGATTTGTAAACCACAGGGACCCAGATGCGAAAAAACAAACTATTGGATTAAAGTGGCAATTTTCACCTAACCACAGGGACGAAAATGGCAATTTACTCCATCAATTATATCTAATCGCATCATACCACATTATAGATTTAGAGGTGCCACATTTTTTTAATTACTTCATAAATTTTTTAAAAATATCACAAACTAAAATTAAATCTACTAAGATGGTGTTTGTTTTTTTAAGATAAGGTCTTCCTAACTTCTTTGTTTGCGTCACGCAGACCACACACAAACGTTTAGATCTGCTGAGTGTTTGTTTTTTGAAAACTTTTTTTTAATTAAAGGTCTTCCAGACTTCTTGGTGCAGATGTCATTGACCCGCTTCATGATTTAGACCCGGTGGACGAATTAGAGGTAGGTGGTCCTCAGAATGAGTTCTTTGCTGAATTTTGATGAAGAGGAATTACAAGACAATTTTTTCAGCAGGACTTGAAATACCATAGATGATATTACTGACTTGAATATGTTCCCATAAGAAGCTGATTGTTTTATTTTTATTTAGAAAGTGAAATGTATATATTGTGGATTTTTTCAGCTATATAGGAAAAGTAATATATAATGTAACCAACCCATCATGTGTAGTTAGTCTCTTTTTTCTTTCATTTTTGGTTTACTGTAAAAAACAAGGGTCGTCATCTCTGATGGTTTTTTTAAGCTGCTAGTTCATAAACTATGCTAAACAAGTCAAATGGGTTTAAACATAATACAATAGAACAAGAGCAGGTAAACTCAGTTTGTATTTTACATCAACTGGGAAAAATTTTAAAGTTAATTAGAAATAAAATTACCTGACTCATATTGAAAATTACTAGTTTTGACCCTGACCCGATTTGATTGATCCACCTGTTTTACTGCGTCACGATCTGGCGTGGAGTCGTGGTTGAGTTTGAGCTTTTAATTCCATATGAGGGAAAAGGGAACATAGTTCTTCAACTGTTTTCATAACAAACATTGGATTGGGTAGACGGAAACCTCGTTCGTAAAGATCATTGTCAAAGTGACTCTGTTTGAGTGTTTTCTTGTAATTTTCTGTAGCAGTTCTTGGGTGACCCCTGCAACAGCAATCTACATAATCTCACAGAAAGAGTCGGACAAAAATTGAATTTACATATAATTTGAGATGTATAAATATTTTTATCATTAAAAATACCGTAAAATAATAATAATAATAAAAAGATAATTCAATTTTGTGGTCGATGACCCCTTAGCCTAGTGGTACATGGTGTTTATTCCCACTAACTTGGTGTGGGTTAAAGTTAAGTATGAGGAGAAGAATTGCAACATGTAATACTAGTAATAAAAAGTACCCGTTCGGTAGCTAAATCTCTAAAATACCCTTGTACTAGTCGATTTTTAATAATTTCAAGAAACTTACCCGATGTCTTCCTTCAAGTTCAAAAGCCAAAATTCCAGTCATCTAGCACACCTCCATCTACTTTAACATATATATCAGTCCAGTCTTTGTGATGAAATTCCACATGATCTAATCTATACCCGACTCCTGTGCCCAAAGCCTTCACGAATGCTTCCTTTAAACACCAATACTGTTCATGTTCCCAATCGTCATCATCCTGATACATCATGCTATTTAAATAGTCTATTAATCAAAGCATGTTTAGTTTTAAAAATGCATAATGTGTTTTGAGAAGAATACTGGAAACCTTTAATTTCCCATCAGACAGCGTGTTACCTGAACGTGATATTCTAGAAGTGACACAAGGAGGGGCTGGTAACTTAACACAATTTCGGGTCAGAAAGGGTAAAATTTATAGTTTGAACATAATCAGGCCAGCCAGGTCACAAACTCTTTTTCCTTTTCCTCATTGGAGTTTATGATTATAAAATGTTTCAATATCATTACAAAATCTATATGCTTACAATAACACTCTCAACCTACTTTATCAAATAGATTTGAGGTTTGTACAATTTGGATACATTTGCTCAACTTCCTATCCATTTGACCCGTATTTCATTTTTGCCAAGTTTATGCATTTGACCCTTTAGAGAAAAATATAACTCAAATTGACACAATTACCCACGAATGGGTCACAATTTCCACCTCTATGATATTCCCTTTTCTGTTCCTAAAAGAGGGTATGATTTTGACTTTTAAGAGCCAAATTTGATATTTTAAACATACAAAGTTATTAATCAAATCATTTAGAAGCACAAGATATTCGGCTACATTTCTTCCTACATGTGAACTGAAATCAAATTCACCTGAAAACACGTCCAAAACATCATCATCAGAACCAGCATTGACGATCTTTTCCCACTCTGAACTTGAAAAGTATGATGAGAAGTTGCAGATGAAATCTGCAACAGTTTCTTTTCCAGGAATGAAGCAAGATACAATGTCTATACCCACAAGGCAAATCGGTTCAGAAGCTATTGCCACATAGTCACCATGATGCGAAACATTGAAGTTGAAATTTGGAAACTTCACATTCTGATGTCTTCCCTAAGCAAGCACTTAATCATAAAAACAACAATCAGAACCAAACAAAAGCATATTGATCAACCTCAATACTGTCAGATCAAAAGAGCCACAGGCCCACATCACAACTCACTTTCATTTATATTTCCTTCAATTAGACTATTAAGAACATTTACCAGCAATTCATATTTCATATTCAACTATATGAAAGTTAAGTATTGGGCTAATTCGATAGCAAAGAATGGCATCCAAATTTCATAACTTGCATTCTTACATTATGCCTATATGTTCGTGAAGTTTAATCATCATGTAGGTCTTATATATCAGCAACCACCAACACACACACAATAATCGATCATCCTGCATTTATTCCACATAACACATATAGAAATTTCCCAATTTTTTGGTGTCTAAATGTAGTGCTAAAGTCAAACATAAAGTCAAAGAAATATTTAATCTCTTGTTATTTCGTGTTAGAAGTGATCTAAATCTCCAATTTCATTATTCACTTTCAACATTTGGACATTCAAACTCTAATGTAATAAGAAACACTCGATCATACTCACATACTCCAACCACAGAAGAACAAATCACCACAAAACAAAAGCACAACAAAACAAAAGCACAAAACCGTAAAACTAATAAAATTCAGTCGAGATTCAAATCGATACCAGATACGGCTTGCCTTCAGCAGTGCGATTGATGACAATTTCATCAAACGGAATCCCTAAAACTCGATGTACGACCGCATACTGCAACAACCGACTGACAAGTGCCCTCTTTCGATCTTCAATCTTCACAAACCTAAACATTTCATCACGCATCCAATAGTGTCAACTGCTTGCAATTTCAATGATGTAGTGATCATTATTGGATTACCTTGTGATTTCAGAGTGTTCTTGTTGAGGTAGAACGGACATGGAGATCGAGAATTCGTGGGGGGATGGGTCCCACTGTGATGTGTTGACTAACCACCTCTGTACGCCTTCTTCAATGTCCATTGATGTTTCAGAATGATGATGACGAAGAAGACGACTTGAAGAGTGGGGTTGTTTGGTAGCGATTGTAGTGCCCGCCAAATAATAATAATATTGGGGGGTGTTTGGTAACAAGTGTATTAGATATTAATTGATATACTTATTCTTGTTTTAACTTTTGGTGTTATCTACCGTATTGAAATGAAAGTTTTTATTTTCTCCATTGTTTTCTGAACTTTCATCTAAATATAGTTCTTTTATCTATTAGTGTATAAAATTTAACTATTGAAACCGTGTTGCTACGGTATTTTTAAAAAATTTTATACGTTGTTACTATGAAAATAATTTGAAAAAGAGTCAATACTTAGACGAAACTGTTTGAGAAACAATACTAGTACAAATCAACGTAAATGAAAATATTAAAACGAGGGAAAAGTTCGTAAAAAAGAGAAAAGACTAAAACAACTTAAATTTTCCTAAACAACATAAATTTTGAAATAAAAAAGCAATCAAACCATTAAATCATTCATAAAATAAAATTTTTAACATATATGAAGTCCTTTCTACTATTGATATTGAAAATTATAATATTTAATTAATAAAACAAACAAAATAAAATGTCGGTTTAAAAAGAAAAATCTTCATCATCATTTTCATACTCTAATAAATGGTAAATGGGGATGTCACATATTAGCATCACATTCATTCTCATCAAACATTAATTATCAATAATATTACTTATTTATTTACATTATAATAATTATTTTTTAATAAATTTCTTTCATTAATGTTATTTCTATAAATATTACTTATTTATTTACATTATAATAATTAAATTTTTAATAAATTAAGAAAGAGAACTTTCATTAATGTTACTTCTATAAAGATAGTTTTTATAAAAAGAACTTTTACTAAAAAATAAACTACTTTATGTAATATTTTAAATTACTTTTTTAAGTAATTTTTTATAAAACAAAAAAGCTAAAATAGGGAGTTATAGTGAGAAAATTTTTAAAAACGAAATTTTTTAAAACGTTATTTTAAAACAAAATGTTTAATTTATCTTTGAAAAAAATAAAAAAATTAAAAAGTTCATATTATTGTTTTATTACTTATAGTTATTACTCATACATAATTTCAATCATATCATGTCTTAGTCTATCGTTTTATAATTAATAATTTTAGTTCTATTTAATGTTTTATTTATTCAACCCATATAATACACATTTATTAAAAAAATAGTATAAAAAATTCTTTTTAGAACATACTTGACTTTCCTCACAATTCATCAACACCATTATCTTTCCCTCGAAAAAAACCCTACATCTCATTTTATTTTTTCAAACCCCATCTCCACCGCCACCTACCACCTTAGGCCGAGCACCACAGCCGACGCAGCTTAGCAAACGTTGCTTGCCTTGCCGCCGCCGCTCACCACGCTTAACACAATCGCCACCGCTTAAAACGGTGTTGATCACCACAACCGACGCTTCCCACGCTCACTACCATCGATCCCGACCAAATGTTGCTTCACCAATCGTCGACGTCCCTTATGCGGCCATTGCCCGTCTCTGCTCAGCCTCTTGTTGTTTGGTCGTTGGTATGGTGGTCGTTGCGGTAAATTAACGCCACGTGGACCAAGCAAATGTGCGCTTTGGATGGTTGTACGTTGTGCTAAACGGCTTGTGCATTTTAGATGGTTGTACGTTGTGCTGAACGGCTAGTACGGTGGCTATTGTAGCCACCGACATAGCCTTTTAATTGTTGGTTTCATGCCCAAGATCATACTCAACCTCTTACTACTCATTCATTCTCAAATGTACATTAAATAGAGAAAAACATCTTGCACTTAAAAAAATAAAATTAACTTACCCACTATGTCACACCCCAACCTTGACGGCGGAATCGTCGAGGCGTGAGAGTTAAGATTGTTCACAGCCACATAACGCTATTGCCTGAAACATGTTTAAAATAAGGGTCAACATATTGTTGGTGAGCATTCTATAGTTTTAAATATAAAGTATATAAAAGATGGCAATTCATGTTGTAAATTAGAGAAAAAGGTAACTAGGGATGTAAGACAGAATGCACAATCAAACCTTGACAAAGTTTTACAAGTCTCAAACGTTACAAGTATATACGATTAACTAAGTGTACTTGGATCAACCAAGCAGCTTGTCAGACCCAGATCTAAGACGTCGCCAGGCTAGCAATAGTTAATGATTGTACATGTATTCGACATTACATGGTAGCTACAAGATTCAACTAATCACAACACACAAGTAAATTGCCATAATTTTACAAGAATCAACGGTTTACAAGTGCAACGTTTATAAGGAAACATGTTTCACCCAAAAGTGTGAAAATGATAAAAATGGGTATAGAAATACTCACTTGGCGATTAAGTATAAATTGGATGATTAATAAGAAATAATAACGCGCGTCGTTTCAATGAATTCCTTTACAAGGTACCTAAAACATATTTATTACAATTAAGTTCGACAATAAGTTTAACATTTAGACGTGAACTAAGGTTTTAGAATTTTGGGGTTTTGTATATTATATTTGTTTGAAAGAAATATCTTTTCTAGAAATGAATTAAGTTTAATATATTAAGTTTTAACGTTTTAACGCGAACTAGGTTTCGACAAGTATTTGGGGTTTTTATGCTTAAATAAAGTTAATTATATAGTTTAGTTTAATAAAAGAAAAGTATTATTTATAAAATTTTTAAAGGAATTAATTCTTTATAGTAATTTGTGAAATTAATTATGAAACGCATATAATTTCTGTGAGAAATTCATAATTACGTTAACATCGTGATCAATAATAATTTAATACTTTAAACTATTATTTAAAATCATGTTTTTATAAAAATAAACCAATTATATTATTTGTTATTTGATATTATATATAAAATTAAAGTGTTTCCAATGAAATAATTTTACAAAAAATTATTGGATAACTTTTAAAATAATTAGAGTTTATAAAATAAATTTTTAGAATTTTCAGAATTTTTTTATGATTTTTAAAGGCTTAAAAAGCCAATTAAAAAATACGGGGGGTGCCCGGGGTCGAACCCGGGACCTCCTGTTTACACACACACGCACCAAACCAGTGAACCAAGCCTCAGCCGCGATTATGAATGGGTTTTTAATCTTTTAAACACAACCCGCGTCCCTATCCCAAATCCCATGAACCCTAAATCGAACAGTCCAAATTGAAGCTCGATTCGGAGTTGTTAACGATTTAAATCATGGGGCTTTTGATCCCCATGAGAAATCGAGCATATAGATGGTTTTAATTACTTGATTGGTACCTAATTCGACGGGAACAGATGAAGAACAGTCGCAGTAGATATGATGATCGATGGATGAGCAATCTTTGATGAAACTGAATTAATTGGTAGGAAGTTTCTTATGTTGATCTAGATTAAAATCCCTTTGTTAATTTGTAGATTGAAGCTCGGTTGGTGGTGTTCGTAGGGTTGTAGGTTCGATGAAGACGACGAATGATTTCTGTTTGTTTATGTGCGTTCGATTGAAATTACAGATTGAATTTCATTTATAGTGTGATAAAGTTCAAATTGATTGAATCAATTTGTCTAAAGTGATGTTTGAATGGGTTGATTAGCTTTGAACGGTCGGAAAAAAAAGTTGGATCCAATGTTATGCTTAAATCGATGATTAACGCGTGTTTAAAGGTGCTTGGATTCGAATCTCAGTCACGAAGGTGTCGGGACCTTTATTTTGAGTTAAAACCGTGTGAAATTGGTGTTTTAACTCGCCGGAGTTCGGCCGGAGTTCCGCCGGTGACCGGCCGGAAAATCGGGGGTGAACGGGGGTTTGAAATTGAAAATTCCAAAGTTTCACACGGGTCCCTGCGGTTTCTAAGTTATCAATTTATGTTATAAACTTATTTATTAAGTTTCATAAATTACAAGACTGCCCCCTGGACTTTTGTTATTATTATTATTATTATTGTTATTATTATTATTATTAATATTATTATTTCTATTCTATTTAATCCCTTTTGTCGGTGGCACAACCGGACAAAGGGATCCTTCATCTCCGTCGGTGGGATCCCAAACCCTAAACCACCACCACACCTCCAATTCCCCCCAAGACACCCCATCGCCATCAGATCGCCCAATCTGCCACCTCTCAAGACCTCCTCTCAAGATCGGTGTTGATTCTCTCCGACGACATGTAGGCGATAGTACCTACAGATGAGTTACAAGGATCCATCGTTTGTGCTAGAATCCTCTAGACTCCGAAATCGGCGATTTTCACCTGTTTCTTCTAATTGATTAGCAGATTTTAAGGTTTGATGTCACGATGAACGATCTTCCCGCCGTGGAGGTAGTAGATGCCGAAGAGAACTTGATGAGTGAGATCTGATAACGAAGCTTCGTGCGAGATGTGAGTTCCTTCGAGATGAAGTCGTTGACGACGGCGTTGACGTCGGGGACGAAGGCGCAGAGGCCGTCGGAACGGCCGTGGCCTTGGATGTCGAGGGCGAAGCAGGCGAATCCGTTGCCGGCGAGGAAGATGGCGGTGGACTGGAAGGTCCATTTTACCACTGTTTTTGTCTAAAACATGAGAAAGATTTCAGATTGTTTTTGAGATTTATTTTGAAACTATTTTGAATCTTTATCTGGTTGAAGAAGATGAGTTCAAGTGGTGTTTCTGAAGGTGTTATACAAATGGGGAAACTTTTAGTTCATGCTGCTGAAAACGGACATCGTTAGGGTTGATAACAGAGGCAATTAATCATGGTATAGTTTTCTTCACTTTCCAATTGATTATCTGTAAACACCCATTTGATAATATTCTTTCGATACCTACTGTTGCGAGGTTGTAAGAAGACGACGATCATGGAGGATTCAAGCGATTCAGTTGCACTTGATATGTGAACCTCTGTTGGTGCTAAGGTAATGGTTTTCTTGACCTTATAAATCAGTGTTTGCGAGTGCCTTAATTGAGATCATTCTTTTCGATTTCTACTCTTGCTTCTTGGAATATTGATTTGACGATGTTTTGTTCCATTGCCTCATCCTTTGATATAAGTTCTCTTTATTATAGGAAGATTATTTTCCTGGCTGTGAATCTTTGTGAAGTCGGTATCTTTGTCATTGTGAAATATTAGAATTTATATGTCAAATTTAGTTAAAGTAATACCTCTCTAACAACTGTTCTTTATTGTTCCATTTAATTGTTCAAATTTGACCCCTGGATGAAATTGAAGCTGCTTATGCAAGGTAAAACACACATGAAGGAAATATGTGCATGGGCAGTTCAGCAGTTGCATAAGTGTTTCTTCTTACTTGCTTTGCAGTTATATTTTTTATGCGATTTGACATCAGAATCTTGACTGCGGTTCTTTTATGGATATTACATGTTAATTAACTATACTTTATTTCTTCTTTTATTCAGAAACAAGGGAACAAGAAAGATGTATTATAATACTTAAGACTTATGTCGGTGGCTACAGTGCCACCGACCTCCACACCTCAAATAAAACCCTAATCCCCTTACCCAATTTCTTCATACCCAATTTCTTCACACCGATAGCTCCGGCCACACGCTTATTATACAAAACTTTTGAGAAAAGACGCTGCACCTCCAGAACAATTTCTTAGAAACCCAAGATATTAGATGGTGCATACCTTTTAGTAACTCATTCCATGTCCATTTTTATTTTCTGGATTTTGTAGATTATGTGGAAATGATGTTATTGGCTGTTATTGGATGTTATTGGATGTTAGATGCCTGCTGCTGTAGCCGTGAGTATCTAAATGTCACTGGGTGCCCTCCAAAACAATTAGATATTCAGATATCTTCTGGGTCTAGAAATTTGACAAGATATTAGATGGTGCATACCTTTTAGTGTTGTAGCTTTTTAGTAAGACGTTGTTTAATTAATGTAAAATCGTATTATCTGCTTTTTAATAGGAGGAATTGAGACCGGATCTATACTGAGATATATGGTGAGTTCCGTTCTGGGAAGACTCAGCTTTGTCACACTTTATGTGTAACCTGCCAAGAAAGAACACGTCTTTTGATTTCTTGAATGATTGTGTGTTTTACAAATAATTACAAATATGTTAACTTTTGGGCTTTTATTTAGCTTCCATTAGATCAAGGTGGTGGCGAAGGGAAGACAATGTACATTGATGCTGAGGATACATTCAGGCCACAAAGACTCTTACAGATAGCAGACAGGTTGGTGGACATGGACAATGTATTCATGATCAGTGTGTGTTTTAAATCTTTAACCGTACATTTTTTCTTATCATGCATTTATCATGTTGCAGGTTTGGGTTGAATGGCAATGATGTATTGGAAAATGTAGCATATGCAAGAGCTTATAACACAGATCATCAATCAAGGATTTTGCTTGAAGCGGCTTCCATGATGGTTGAAACCAGGTTTTCTTCATTTATTTACTTTTTTGAGGTGCTTCTTTATGCTCTTGTATAATTCAGTCTGCACTTCTATTTGACATATAAGGTTTGTGAGTTGTGACATGTGTCTTGTATGATTATGTGACAAAAAGACATTTATGTGAAAGGACAATAAACTTATTTAGAAATGAATCAAATGATAGTAGAAGTCCCTCAAATTAGGTCAAAAGAATGAGGAAGTATATAGTTGTTTACCTTAGATCTCAGATTACTTGTAACTAATATGATTCTGTTTATCTAAACTAATTAGTTGACCCCTAAACAATCAAATAATAAATAGCAGAGTCTGATTATTATGAATTTAAGTTGCACTAATTACATAATCAATATCAGTCTGTAATTTAAAACATCCTAATATCGAGTGGTTAGACTTCAAAGAGGAAAAGCAGTTCGTCCAAAGTTATCCATGTAGAAGGGCTGCCATTTGCATATATGCATACACACGCACACATTTTAGTATATATACTAGTATGTGGGTACCGTATATTAATGATTCTATTAGAAAAGATATTATAAACTATAGTGGGTAGTTATTGTGCTGATATGAAGGTTTGCACTTATGATAGTGGACAGTGCAACTGCCCCCTACAAAACTGATTTCTCTGGTAGAAAGCTAATATGCTTTCATGAATCTCTTGCTCAAGTTAAGTGATTAGATGATCTTTGGTAATTTGATTGCTATTGATTAGTTTTCTTGATTAGTTTGGTGTAGCTGTGGTGATCACTAATCAAGTGGTGGCTCAAGTAGATGGTTCTGCCATGTTTGCTGGGCCTCAAATCAAACCCATTGGCGGTAACATCATGGCTCAGGCTTCTACAACCAGGTACGTTTATATACTACAAATGATCATCTTTTTTAGCCATAAATGTGTAAATTAAGGTGGGTTACCTGTACGTCGACAACAGATTGTGTTGAAGGAATTTGTCACCATCGGGATCGGAGGTTCTTACTTAACACCTCGTCTGCAAGACATTCAAAAAGAACCCGCGGCAACGCGCGGGTTCATTTCCTAGTTATTATTATACTATTATCATTATTATTATTATTATTTATTTTATTATTATTATTATTATTATAATTATTATTTTATCATTTATTATTATTATTATTATTATTATTATTATTATTATTATTATTATTATTAGTTTTTATTATTATTTGCAAAATACGAGATGTTACAGTCTTCCCTACTTTAGGAAATTTCGTCCCGAAATTTGTTTAAGAGGAGGCTGTGACGACAAGATGAGGACACTTGGAGGACTTTCAGGTTTTGATGAAGAAGAAAATTCATCATCGATTAAGCTGACCGCTTAGTGTTTACTTTATGTGCAATGGCAGAGCCATTTGAGGTAAAAGATAGTCTAACGTGTGTGTCTTCCAATTAGCCTCATGAATGTTAATTATCGTATAAATACAAAGTGTTACTGTCTCCCCTACTTTAAAGAATTTGTTCAGAATTTAAAAATGAACTAAACAAACAAATACGGGTATCTCTGCTTCATATGATCCTCCCGTTCCCACGTGAACTCAGCTCCACACTTGTTCTCCCAACGAACCTTGACAATTGGAGTAGTTGTGGTCCTAGTCTTCTTCATGATGCGATCCATAATCTCGACAGGTTTCTCTATGAAGTGCAATGACTCGTCGATCTGAATGTCTTCCAGTGGAACATGCAGACCCTCGTCGGCCAAACATTTTCTTAAGTTTGAGACATGGAACACAGGATGAACTCCACTAAGGTCGGAAGGTAGTTCCAGTTTATAAGCCACTTTCCCAATCCTTTTCAGGATTTTGAAAGGTCCTACAAATCTCGGAGCTAGTTTGCCCTTCTTTCCAAAGCGAATAACGCCTTTCCATGGTAAACCTTAAGAAGAACCATATCACCAACTTGAAACTCCAACGGTTTACGATGCTTATCGACATAGCTCTTTTGTCGACTTCTTGCCACTTCAAGGTTCTTGCGGATTGTAGCGACTTTATCGGTCGTTTCTTGTATAAGTTCAGGACCAGTGATAAAGTTTTCACCAATGTCGGTCCAACAGATCGGTGATCGGCATTTACGACCATAAAGTGCTTCGAACGGTGCCATCCTGATACTCGAGTGATAACTATTGTTATACGAAAATTCCGCGAGCGTAAATGCGTGTCCCAATTACCACCAAAGTCAAGGACACATAGTCGTAGCAAATCCTCGAGGGTTTGGATTGTTCGTTCGGTTTGGCCATCAGTTTGAGGATGGTAAGCCGTACTTAAATCGAATTGAGTACCCAAGAGTTCTTGCATAGATGACCAAAAGTGTGAAGTGAAACGAGCATCTCGATCAGAAATGATGTGCAACGGTACGCCATGACGACTCACAATTTCATCAATGTATATGCGAGCTAGTCTTGAAACCTTGTAAGTCTTGAAACCTTGTAGGTATGAAATGTGCCGTCTTGGTCAAACGATCCACAATCACCCATATACTATCATGACCACGAGGAGTACGTGGTAACTTGTTATAAAATCCATGGATACATGTTCCTATTTCCACATAGGGATTTCAGGTTGTTCAAGTAAACCACTTGGTCGTGATGCTCGGCTTTGACTCTTGCACACGTGAGACATTTGGAGACATAAACCGCAATATCTTTCTTCATTCCAGGCCACCAATATTGACCACGCAAGTCCATGTACATTTTATCGGAGCCAGGATGAATAGAATATCGGGTGTGATGAGCTTCGTTCAAGATGATGTGTCGAAGGTTATCACGATTTGGAATCCAAAGTCGATTCATAAAGTACCATAGGCCGTTTGGTTTTTCCTCCAGTTGTGATCGAACGTTAGACACCAAATCCTCATTACTTCCTTCATCGGTTATTGCCGCTTGTTGAGCCTTGCGAATGTATAACTCGAGATCACTATCAATTCTTATGTTTTGGAGCATGATAGTAGCCTCGTTAACATCCACACGAACCGGTATCAAATTCTCTAACGTGTGAAATCACTGTCTTTGATCTCGGATTCCTTGTAGTGAGACAGTTTTGTTATGGACTTGCGACTCAGCGCGTCGGCTACAATATTCGCCTTTCCAGGATGATAGCGAATGTCACAGTCGTAGTCGCTGATTAACTCGATCCAACGTCTTTGTCTCATGTTGAGATCTTTTGGTTGAACACATGTTGGATACTTTTGTGGTCGGTGTAGACTATGCATTTCGTCCCATAAAGATAATGTCGCCAGATCTTCAAAGCGAAAACCACAGCACCGAGTTCAAGATCATGAGTCGTGTAATTCACCTCGTGAACCTTCAATTGTCTTGATGCATAAGCTATCACCTTTCCTCGTTGCATAAGAACACAACCAAGACCTTGTTTTGAAGCATCACAATATACGGTGAAATCATCGTTTCCATCGGGTAGGGTCAAGATAGGAGCATTGCTTAGTTTGTGTTTTAATGTTTCAAAAGCTTCCTCTTGCTCGGGGCCCCCACTCTGCGATCCTCGAAAAGTTGGCGATGAATCGCCGATAATAACCAGCAAGACCAAGGAAAGAACGAATCTCGGTCGGTGTCGTGGGAACACACCAATTCTTCACAGCTTCCACCTTTGCAGGGTCAACGTGAATTCCTTGCCTATTCACCACGTGTCCTAGAAATTGAACCTCCTTGAGCCAGAAATCACACTTCGAGAACTTCGCGTACAATTGCTCTTTCTTCAACAGTTCAAGAACTTGTCGCAAATGCAGTTCATGCTCGGCGTTGGTTTTGGAGTAGATGAATGTCGTCAATGAAGACGATCACAAACTTATCTAGATAAGGCTTGCATACTCGATTATAAATCCATGAAAACAGCAGGGCATTAGTCAAGCCAAAAGGCATCACCGTAAACTCATAGTGCCCATAACGAGTACGAAATGCGGTCTTGGGGATGTCATCATCATGGACTCGTAACTGATGATATCCAGAACGTAGATCAATCTTCGAGAATATAGTAGCTCCTTGAAGTTGATCAAACAGATCGTCGATACGAGGAAGAGGATACCGGTTTTTGATGGTCAACTTGTTGAGCTCTCGGTAATCGATACACATACGGAATGACCCATCTTTCTTCTTCACAAATAAGACAGGTGCACCCCAAGAAAAGAACTAGGGCGGATAAACCCTTTTTCGGATAATTCTTGGAGTTGGCTAAGAGTTCTTGCAATTCCGATAGTGCAAGCCGATATGGTGACTTAGCCACGGGTTTGCTCCCGGTATCAAATCAATTTTAAATTCAACTTCACGCACGAGAGGTAAACCACTAAGGTCATCGGGAATACTTCAGGAAAGTCTCGTACAATAGTGACATCCTTAAGTTCTTTCCCTTTGGCTTTTGTGTTGACTACGTAAGCCAAGAAGGCTATATACTTCTTGCTTAAGCACTTTCGGGCTTGAGTGCAAGACATGAGTTTGAGTCCTTGTGATGATTTCTCGCCGAACACTTTCAAAGTATCCCCGGATGTAACGGTATTCGGATACACTTCTCAAAACAACGATCTCGGCATGATGTTTGGCTAGCCAATCCATTCCAATGATGACGTCGAAGCTTCCGAGTTTTCATAGGAATAAGATCAATAGAGAATTCGTGCTCGTTAAAGTTTATGATGCAATCACGTATTATGACGTCACGACGACAATAGGTTTTCCATCGCGACTACGACCGTGTAGGGTCTTTCCAGATTAATACGTGATTTAAAAAGTACGGGCTCGAATTCTAACGACACGAAACTCTTATCCGCACCCGAATCAAATAATACAGATGCATAATGATCATTTACAAGATACATACCTGTTCGGTAAAAAAAATTTATTATTGATACGATGATTACAAGATGGAAAACATCAATAATACAAGAAATGATTTAAACGGGGTTCTTCGTCGTACCATTCACAACGTCATTGCTGACTTGTGCTTGGTTGGCGTTGATATTGAAAGCCCTTCCACGAGCTGGTGGCACGTTGCCCGCATTGCGAGGGCATTGCGGACGAAAATGACCAGCTCGCCACAGTTGTAGCAGGTTCGGTTGGCAAGCATTGCGGCGTTGTTTGGTGCACGAAGACAAGTAGTCACCAAGTGGCCATACTTTCCACATAACGAGCAGATTCGGCATGGAACGTTACCCGCATGATGGTACTTGCACGTGTTACACCTTGGCAGAGGACCCGCATAAGCTTTAGCCATGGGAGCTTGATTTGCCACCACCATTTGTTTTTGAGGAGCATTTGGAGTGGTCACAGCGTAGTTGCGTGTTGGTGTGAACTTACGCTTCTTGCTTTGGGAAGACGACTCAGCCCTTACCTCCTTTGTTGCCTCGGTTGTCGCCTTCCGCAGTAGACTTTGAACCCCTTGCCGACATAGTGCCAGCTCTAATATGATTCTCAGTAAGCTGCGCTGTGATAGTAATTGCCTCCTCCAAAGTTGTGGGTCGGCTACCCACCACAGCATCTTGAATTTGGGGTGGTACACCCTTTATGAACTTCTCGATGTTGCGGGGACAGTGTCAACCATATGGGGCAATAGTAGACTCAACTCATGATGCCTAGTTGAGTAGGCCAAATGATCACCACCATCTTGCTTCAAGTTCCAGAATTCTTCTTCCAACTTTTGTAATTCACTTCTCGGGCAAAACTTCGCGATGGCGATGTTCTTGAATTCATCCCAAGAGAGTGCCGAATAGCATCAGCTCCTCGGTTTCTCTTCTCGCTATTCCACCAGGTAAGTGCCCTTTGTTGGAGCATACTAGTGGCATAACGGACTTTGAGTGCCTCGGGACACTCACAATTGACAAAAGTGTTCTCCATGCTTTCGAACCACTCAAGAAGACCAGTGGCTCCTTCCTTGCCACTAAAGTTGGTGGGTTTGCACGAGTTGAAGTGTTTGAAAGTGCAAGTACGATCGTTCTCGTTTCGGCTGTTGCTATTTTCTCCTTGAGCACCGTTGTTGTTTCCATTGGTGTTGTTGTTGCTATTAGCCATCATGGTGCTATTAAGTTCAGCAACCATGGTTGGGAGCACAGCAGCCATTTGTTTGGCGATCATTGCTGCCAACTTGCGGTCGGAACTTCCACGCTTTACATGATGACGAGACATGCTGGATATACAAAAAATGAGCTAATTACGGGAGTGAAGATAACAAAGGATATTAGTTTAGACAAAGGTAAGCTAAAGGTTGTAAGGTACACGGAATGATTCCATTTGGTAACGCATTACCATTTGAAACCGTGGACACGTCAAGGTAAATTGACTCATTTGCCTTAGAGATTTGTGTATTTTGACCATAGTTTATCACTCATCCCAGAAATCCCCAGGTAAGCGTAACTGGTCCCGTAGGATATATGCGAAACGCTTGCCTTAGCCCGAAGGCTTTTTGCCAGGAAATCCAGAATACAGGTGTTATGTGTCACACAATATTTCTTAGGTTCATGAAATCAAAACCTTGATGAGATTTTTATAGATTAGACATAACGTCTAAAGATCCAAGTCATAAGCATAAGCATACGATTCCACGTGTCGTCGAGAATAAGATTGAGAGGTTTTATGTTCGGGGAGAGTCAAAGATAAGTTTAGGGAGACAAGTAACTAAGTTTAGGCAATCCTATGCTAAGGCATCAAATTGCACATAAGAAGGCATAGCATTATGTAATATGCAAACCATGTATTTACAAGATAAAAATACTATAAGGTGCATGCATAAGCTATAGTCTAGGTCATCATTAATAACCTAAATCCCTATAGTTATGGGCTCTTATACCAATTGTGACACCCCCCGCAGGAAGGTGTACGAGAGCCGCAAATGGATATTGTCCTCTTTGCCCGCAGGCTCAAGGATTTAAAACGCGTCCAATTGGGGAAGGTATCCAGCCCCTTATAAAGAAGCCTTCGTTCGCCTCCCCGACCGGTCGGGGAGGCGAACGAAGGCTTCTTTATAAGGGGCTGGATACCTTCCCCAATTGGACGCGTTTTAAATCCTTAAGCCTGCGGGCAAAGAGGACAATATCCATTTGCGGCTCTCGTACACCTTCCTGCGGGGGGTGTCACAGTTGGTATCAGAGCCAGGGCCGGGCCGTTGTGCCAGCGAGGACGCTGGTCTCACTTCGGTGGGTGGATGGACACATGCCTGCAAATACTCCCACAGGGAGGTGCTATTACTCATCCCACATCGGTCGGGGAGGCGAACGAAGGCTTCTTTATAAGGGGTTGGATACCTTCCCCATTGGACGCGTTTTAAATCCTTGAGCCTGCGGGCAAAGAGGACAATATCCATTTGCGACTCTCGTACACCTTCCTGCGGGGGTGTCACACACTAACCCATTACTCCATTATCTAGACCCAATAATCTTGCCAACTAACTATGATCAACTAATAATTAAAAACATGTGACACAATTGTGACACAATAAACTTTCTAATAACCCTTCTATAACTTGACCCGATCAAGATTAACCCAACATTAATACTATATATAATGTCTCCGCCCTCCGGCATGCAATGTTAGTGGTTGTAAAGCTAGATCGAGTGCAATGCAAGTATGGGGAGATAACTACGGTTCAAACCCCACAGCCTCCCTTACACTCATGTTTCAACACGAGTCTGGCATGCCTTGTCCCTAGCGAGCGTGCATTGTCTCCGGTGTGTTGGGTAGGAGGCAACTTGTCACTGGCAGTTGGTGTCCGGTAACACTTATATAGTGTTTTTTTAGTTTTAATATCTATACTTTAATACTTAGTTTGCTGAATTTGAGTTGAATTTATTAAGACAATATTTACAACTCAATAGACATACTCTTCTCAATCTTTGTTTGACGCTCCATACTTCATTTTTTCCGTCTTGATATCATCAGATCATAAACCGAAGGTATCACTAGACCGTAAGCCCTTTGAAGTTCCCATACGTAACTAACAACACATTGTAGCATGCAACTTACGGATGAGTTAATGAAGGTGTGAAAATCCATGGTTATCAAGGAATCTGAGAAGAGTAGTCTCGTATGTTTGTTTAACGATGGCTTGGTTGGTTGGTTGTGGAAACTGTGAAGCATGTGTTCTTCAATATCCGCAATGATAAATTACAGAACTCCCCAATTCTATCGTCAGTTCATATTTATACAAAGCAAATTCACAAACCAAACAAGCAAATATGACACACATATGGCTCTAAAGTATAAACCCAGTCATGCCAGTCGATGTAGGTGACAATCATTGGCGGAGGTTAATAGGGGTTGGGGGGCCACCGCCCCCTCTTTTTTTTTTTTTTTTTTTTTGTCGGTAGTGTAAATTTTTAATCTGGTAGTGTAATTTTTTATATGTATATCAAGGTCACCCCCTAAAAAATTTAACTATGTCTCATTCTCATATAAGAGTGTTTAAGCTCCGCTACCGGTGACAATTATAAAACTTGCCTACTAGTCTTGTAATTTGAATCAACCCAAATTGACCTATAGAATAATCTGAGAAGTATAAATAAAATTTTTTCCCCAAAATCACCCTATTTCTCGATAGAAGATTATAACTTTCAACCCTACCATAATAACAATGATGAGAAACATGAGTATGAAGACTATGAAAATGAAACCAATCAGTGATCCTCATGATCAAGATATAGCATTATAAGCCTTTTAAGAATAATCTGAGAAGTATAAATAAATTTTTTTCCCCAAAATCACCCTATTTCTCGATAGAAGATTATAACTTTCACCCCTACCATAATATCAATGATGATAAGTTAATGACCAATATAAGGATGATGAGAAACATGAGTATAAAGACCATGAAAATGAAACCAATCAGTGATCCTCATGATCAAGATATAGCATTATAAGCCTTTTAAGATCAATAAACCGAAATTTTAAATCAAAAAGTGATAAAATCATGCCTTGCCATCATCTCAGTGAAACCACTACACCTCAAGTATTAGTGGCCCTGGTGTAGATTTGTTGACTAGCATGAGCAGATACCATCCTGATTGCCCCTCTTGCCATCAAATCCTTAATCGCCTTTCGCGCTAATGATCCATTGATCTAAAATAAAACACATAAATGTTGTAAGGCAACTGATCAATATGATGTTTAACACAAAGGGGAGAGAGATTAAACAACTAGCAGACACAATCGATTCATTCATATTTCCTTATGGATTGAATCCAAAAGTACTCATGAATGCTGATTTACATCGTAGGTCATCAATCTTCACACAAATTTTCAGTTTTTCTATATAATACTAATACTTTAATTGTTTTCTCAACTTTGGTTCTTATATAAAAAACATTAATTGCAGTGATTAGCATACATAAACAGTCGAAAGATGCCTTAAAGATTTTGAGGACAGAAATATAATAGTACCCTTAATCTGTCTGATAAAATGGAAGGAGTGATGAGCTTGAACTTTGGAGCTTCAGAAAGAAGCTTATCATACGTCGCCTTATCAAACAGAACCATGTTATTCACCTTCTCCTTTTGCTTTCCTTTGCTCCACTTCTGAAAAAGCCGATTCATAAACAACTTAAGACAACTTAAATTCATAACACCCCTCATTCAATAACGATGATACTTCTCTTCAACATCCTTACTTCTTTAAAATATCCTATCCAAAATCGTTAAAATGGTCTTTAAACCACCAACAAGTTTAACTTCCACCAGCTTTGATAAGTCCAAAACTTTCTAGTCAAGTTACAAGAACAACAAACATCACGACGCATATTTATCCAGCAGAAAGTTCCCTAAGAGACAGTTGACAATAAATTAATGATATATGTATCTTATCGTCAAGAACACCAACTAATCGATTCGAAGAATAACCTACATAAAAAAACATGTACGGATAGAATGATGCTAGTGTTATAATGCACAAAGTCAATATCAGCTCTGCCTCTGGATTCTATAAGGTTCTCGGTTCGCATCACACATCAAAATGTATTTCAGATCGCAGTTGCATTCAATTCAAACCTAAAACACGATCTAACCTCCAAATTACAACAATCATACTCAAATTGCATCAAAAGCTAACAAAACAGATAAAATATAAACTTCAGAAACAATCAAACAAATTATTTCAAAATTGACCTTCTTTTTCTGCTTTCCACCGCCGGATTTAGCGGGTTTCGACGACGGAGGTGGGGCTTTCTCCTTCTTCGGAGCCTAGATTCAACACACGATGAAACTGTCAGAAATCGTTTACAGAATCGAATTGAAGCGTGAAGAAGTTCATTAGAATTGGAGTGAAGAAGCAAAACAAACATGTGGAATTTCAATGTGGTTGAACATACCATTGAATCTGATGATCTGCTACAAGTTCAAGGTGCTGAAGAGAAGCTGCGTGCATATGTGGTGTTGTTCATGTAATCATGTATATATAGCTAGGGTTTTGGAGATGATGGTTAAGTTTGTGGGTTGAGTCTCTCGGGTCGGGTTATATAATTGAAAACCCAAATTACATTTTCTTTTATCACATGTTTATCTTTAAATTATAAAAAAACAATTTAAAAAAATATGTAATTTTATTTTTACATAAGTATTCATGTTATCATATTCATCTCCTATAACTTAAAAAAAAGGTCATAAAAATCCCCCATGTATTTAAGAATCATCATTTATTCGTAATTTTATTATTTTATATTTTTTCAAAGGGGTTGTAAGTGAAAGATTAAAAAAAACAATAAAATTTATTAATTAAGTATTATTTAATGGAAACTCGAGAAGCTTTTAGAAAACTAATAAATTTTTTAGAGGATAATGTTTTTTTGTTAATTACGGGAGATGGAGATAATTAAGCTAGTGTGAATTCTTGTTGTTCCTTTATCAAGTCATATTTTCTTATATATAGCCGTGAAATGTTTTAATAGATTTTTGAGTTAAATGTAGTTTTACTTTCAAGCCTCGATAATAATTACAATTTACTTTAATCTTCACATCAATTTAAAGTCCAAAAAATTTATTACTATACAAGTTCACAAAGCATAAGAATATCTTGAAAGTAACATATACAAAATAAAAAAGTCTTTCAAAAAACAAAAAAAAAAAAAAAAGAATTATGAAGCTTGAATATACAACTTTTTATATGCATGGCCTACAACTCATGCATGAACGTCTGAGACTTTCATCCCTGTTTACAACATCTTCTTTTGATCATACTGTTAATATGGAACTAGGTAAAGTTGTTGCACACAACACCCTAACAAACAAAACACATATATACATACAACAGTCACTGACCACCTCAATTAAAACACACGCACTTTATCCGATCCTCTGGTCGCCACTGAAGCTATCCACCTCGAAAAGGAAGCTTAGGGTTTGGCCTTCAACAGCAACGCCATAGTGGGTCGACCCTCATTGCGTCCATGGTGTTGTCTGGATAAACACAAAATCACATGTTTACATGGTGTTCAGCAAAATAAAAATACTCTCTTTGTTTCTCATTTGTTGCGGGTCCCAATTCTATAGAACAAAAGTGAGACCCTCAAAAGTAAGACAAAATCTCAAACGGTTACGTTCATTCATCTTCTTTTTGTGTACTACATCAAGTAGATACAACCACAATGAAGAGTAAACAAAGTGATGATTTGCCGCGGTTAGATGGCTATTTATATCCATTTACAAGTATATGATCAAATGAGTTGGTTTAATTGTGTTTAATTACAAACGGGCCAAATCAAAAAGTTTAGCTAAAAGGTGAACGACCCCAAAAAGTCATATCGGATTGAAAATTGCACACGTCTTGTTTATAGTGCATACAAGTATACAACCTTGCATACCAATTACATTCAAAGATTTATATTATCATTGCATCCATATTTAACACATACAATATTTATAAAGAGTTTTCTAAAGACGTATGACAAAATGTTCGTAGGTCTACGGTCTACCCAACTAACCCTGACTCAGTTCAACACACAATAAAACTGACCCATTTTGACAAGTTGCCCAACCCACCTCCAACTTTAAGAATATAACCAAAAGCACCAAATGAACCAGTCACATAAGGGCTAAGGCTGCACCAACCCAAAGGGCTGAATCAAGATAACACAAAACAAGAAGTGATCTTACTCGACTAAAAACCGATAGATGGAGCCCGCTCGATCTTTGTCTGTACATCGGGTGATGAGGTCAAGATAAAGCATGGCTTCATGAGGGAGAAGGCCTTCCATGAAAAACCTAAGCAAGTGAGAGTGCGTATTGGGCATCGCATCTAAACATTGTTCCAACAATCTCTCGTGTTGACCTTGAGTCAACCCTGTTGCCTCGATCAATGGTAGAATCCCCCTCTCTTCCTCCTCAAAGTGCTGTTTGCAATTCTCCTGCCCATGCAAATTTTAAGTTCCAGAAAAGAATTAGCATGCAGTCATATAATGCAGTGTTGACTTTTTATGTCAAATGTTTTAGTGTATAAGAACATACTTTTAGCGATTTAATGCGGGTTGATAAACCAAAGAGCGCGTCTTGGCATGATGAGCTCCCTGAGTCAAGGACTATGATGGTTTTAATATCTTCTTTGATGCCATTCATGAGGGGTAGATCTCTCGCGTGTTCTTCATTTACAGATTTAGACAAGCCTGCATCATGATTCCAAAAAAAATCACTTTTAGAGTAGTTTTTGCTAAAATGACCTGTTTTCTCACATGATTATCCCTAAAAACATTTGTAAAGCAGATTTTGCTCCAGAAGATTCACCTTTTTATCCAACATTTTTATTTAAGTTCCTCTTAACTATGTTATCCTTTTTGGTAAAAAAAAGTTTAAAGTTCTTTTTCTAACAATGGGAAACCGCTACCGGAAAACTCACAGGACCCCACCAATCGATTAAAATGCAGTTTGGTGTGGGGGTTAGAGGCAAAAAATATTGGAAATTGAATTCAGACCTGAGGACTTAAGGGCTTAGCACTATGTCACCCCTTTAAAGGTTTGAAAAACGAGTTTGAAAGTTGATTCAAGGAAAGACAACTATGAGTTGATTGTATGGTGAACATGCAAGAGTAGTACAAGAAAAGCAACCAGTAGCTTTTACATGATATCTTTTGTTTCAACATGAAACCCCGATATTAATTGCTAAAAATCAGATGCTAATACGTTTTCATTCAAAGCAACGGATTGAAGCAAGTTGGCTATAAGTTACGATTAAACAATCAAAAGAATGTTTCTTAAAGAACCGTCAATCTTGATTAAAAAGGGACCCGATCTGCTTTTGATGATAAAATGGGTTCCTTCTAATATCACACCAACAAACAGTGTTCAGTGAACTGTCATAATCATATACAGAGCAAAAGTCACAAAATAGCAACATAATCAATGGTTCATTACGATGATTATAACTTTTAAGATATGTTTTGGTAACTATAAGCTAATTGAACAACTTAAAATATTTAACAGTTTTTTTTCTCTCTCTCATATTCAAGCAAGTTTTTTCACCCCTATCACCTATCGGATTACTATTTACTGCATTTTATTGCTATATTTACCCGTGCAAGCCTCTCGAAAGACTTGTAAGTAGTAATTACCAAATTAACAGACCACCGCCAAAAGTATATTGCTATTTTATGACATTTACCCTCGATTCTAAACCTACCTAATCGTATAAGCGTCAAATCTTAACATTGCAAACTATGAAATTCGTCCTGATAACACAACCAATATGCATATTATACAACCCACAAATCAAGACTACCAACAGTGTCAAGTCAACCCAGTTTCACCTTTGACTTTCAAAGTCAAATCACTTACTTTCCAATCTACAAGTTCACACAAACTTCTTATGTAACTTCAAAGATTAACATACCTAAAACATTACCTTTGCTATCTACATAATCACCATTCTCACATTTCACTTGAGTATCAAAGATTCAGATTTCAGACCAATTTTATCATATATAAACTACTCAATTTGAAAAGTCAAAAGTCAAAATCAACAAATCTTACCTCTATCTTCCCTTTCCAAAATTGGAAACACAATCATCTCCTCCATTTGAGCATGTTCAAGCATCACCTCCAACAACTGTGAGTAACTCTTCGCATACTTCTTCACCTCCATTCGCACACTCCCCACCGCCGGATCCACCGTCGTCCGACCACCACGCGCCGCCAGCTCCTCCGCCCACCGCACCATCCTCTCCAAATGCCACACCAAACTCCGGTGCTGCAACGCCGTCGCCACCACCACCGCCTTCGCACCGCCGTACGTGCTCCAATTGCTCAACAGCTCCGGTACCGGAAACTTCGCGTCGAGATACCGGAGGATGGTGGCGGATGACCCCGATATCACGTCGGATCCGTACTGTATCACCGGAGATTCGAATCCGAAATCGGGGGTTTCCGATGGGATGAAGAGTAGAGTTATGGGTTTGTATGACAAAGCGAATCGAATGTAGGATGTTGTTGGTGTTGACAGTGATCCGTAAAGTCTAACCACCGGCAACGGCGCCGTCTCCGGCGACGATACGGCGTCGGATTGAGCTGTTTTCCGGTGGGTTATACTGGGTGTGTCGAATTTGGGGTAGAAATTATCGGTATTGTTACCATTTGGGTTTGATTTCTTTAGGGTTTTTGAGCAATTTCCCATTGGAAACAGGGGTTGGTGATGTGATGGAGATGAAATTGCGGGGTTTATGGTGGTTGAATGATGTTGAAGAACACTGGTGGATGATATTCGAAGGTTAGATCGATTGAGAGATGAAAATGGTGAAGTGGCTGATGGTTTGTGTTTGATTTTGTTGGGTTTTAGTGGTCATGGTGACAATGGAGTTTGTGAAGATGAAGGTGGGATGTGAAGAAGAAGGGGTTTGAGCACCATGGCGCCTTTTGTGGGGGCATATGAAAAAGGTGTATGTATTTTAAGGTGTACATGTATGTATGTATGTATGTATTTGAAGGCAAAATAATATTATTTGGGATTGGTTAGATATACCAACTAATCAACTATTGATACCGACGTATAATATATGTTTACGGGCGTACAGTATATGTATATGAATGTATAGATGTGTAATAAGAGCGTCTTCTACGACACATACGAGCATACAACATTATAGAATGACTAATGTGATGTGAAGATTTTAAGTGTGGTATGAAATTTTAATAGTTTTAATGATGATAGAATTGAATTATCAAATATATGAATATGTAGCTAAGGTTATAGTTAAAGAATAGTTGAAATGTCATTATTTGGTCCAATAAACTTAGTTAACAAGATTCAAAAAGTTTTAAGCACTAGTGATACGAATGATTTTTCTTTTAAGGGATGTTACAACTTTTTATCATTTTGTATGAATAGTCCAAATCACATTGGTTACAAATTTAAATATTGCATAATATTACAAACTCTTAATAGATTATAAATTATAATAATAAATATTCTTATTTATTTTTTCATACAGCTGTAAGAACACTGGTAAATTAAACTTTTTTATTTAATTACATTTACAAACATCTGAAACTTACAAAGAAAACGTTTTTATCCATCTTTTCCAGTTGCACACTTTTACTCTCGTCGTAAGCTGACAATGTTTTGTCGGGCTATACATTATTCTTTTTTTGGTCATGTTGTTGTCTTTGCAACCTTGCATCCTCTCTTTCTTTGTAACCATCAGACACCTATTAGTTATGGTTTGCATTAAACTGTTGTCTTGAAAAAAATCAATAAAAATAAGCTTAGAACCTCAGATCCGAGCTAGATGGGAGGTAGGGCTTAATTGTTTTAGAAAATTGAAAAACTAGTTGACATTAGATTAAAAATAGTTTTGAATCACTTGTTTTTATGTTTAATTACGATGTTTCTTTCTAACAATAGCTATAAACAGATGCAATTTTTTATTAACTATCTCGTTTCTAACGTAATTAATAAAAGATAACAATCAAGACTATTTTACATATAAATTAAAATTATAATGTCCCAAAAAGACAACAAAATAAAAAGAAATTGTAAATCATTCAAGTGTTTATTTCGTTTTCACAAAGAAACAAACAATATTAATAGGTCTATTTTTAACCACAATTTTTAAACTCATGATACCATATATCAGCTTACGTTTTTAACGATCTAAACTCATCTTATACTTGTAGAGATAATCATCAATGCCAGAAGACTACGTGGTTATGAACAACAATATAAATAAATATAAAACGCTACTAAAAAAACAAAGCATGCATAGTCTGTGATGCAAAAACATGTTATCACTTATCAGTTTATATAATGAAATATTTGTGAAATTAATGTGTTTAAAAAGTTGGTAGGTGCACCCTCTTAAAAGATTGCCACCTTTCTGCACCAATATCGTACCTTTATTCAAACTATATAGCAAACCAGTAAAACAGTTAACTCTTTCATCATAAATTATACTTAATACGGTTTCTTAATAATCATGGTTGAATGCTATAATTATAAACACTTTTTCTATAGGTTATCGACATCATTTTCTTTTTTGCAAAAAAATAATATATCTTGTTTCTAATTAGCCTCAGTGTGTATCTAAGTATTTATTGAAAGTGGCGGATTGCTTGTCAAATGTTATTTTGAAAATAACTCTAAACTCTTTTAAACAATATAAGTTTCCAATCAATTTTTCACCAAGTAAGAACACTTTCTTAACTACATGTATACTACATTTTATTTATCATATTGGTTAGCATTTACCAAGGCCGTCTTGCAAATTTTTCAGCAATGATTATTACAGTAAAAAATAGTTTTAAATATAAACAAACAAACAACAAACAAACCCAGTATATCCCACTCAAGAGTAGGGTCTGGGGAGGGTAGGTGGTGGCAAGTCTTTCCTCTATCCCGATAGGTAGAGAGACCGCTTCCAAAGAGACCCCGTGTATTACACAGGTTGAACAAATAAAATATTAAATAGAATAAAATTATTAATTATAGATATTTATACATGATATCATTAGAATTACGTATTAGTAGTAACTATAACTAATAAAACAATAATATGTAATTTTTAAATTTTTAGTTTTTTTTAAAAGATAAATTACACATTTTGTTTCAAAATAACGTTTTAGAAAACTTTTCATTTTTAAAAGTGATGTATTGCAAAATACATCGATTTTCTATGCACATTTTATTCGTTTTTCGAGTCGTTTAGCTTAGATTTCGTCTCATTTTTAGTTTGTTACTTAGTATTTCGTGTTTTGTGTAGGTTTTTGAGTAAAAGAAGGTGGAAATATGCTTAATTGAAGAAAACTATGGTTCCGGGTGCGTTGCGGGCGACAGACGAGTCAACAGAAAAGAAGAAAAACATTTTGGAAAAAACCCCCCCCTCTCGCGTCGCGCGACGGGGTATTGGGTTTTCTGTCGCGCAGCGCGAGGGACTTCAGAAGTTCAGTTTATTTACAAAAATGCCACCGCGTCAGATTTCAAGAAATTAACCCCCTCGCGCTGCGCGACGGGGAAATTGGTTTTCCCTCGCGCGACGCGAGGGCCCCTCAGACGTGAAAAACATGTTTAAGTGTTGTTTAAGTCGTTTTTGAACCCTAATTACGAAATAACAACTTGGAGCGGCTGAAGACGAAAGAGAGAGGCGATTTTGAGCATATTGGAGTCATTGGAGCAAAGAATTGAAGCTAGGATCATCAACGTTCTTGATTTCGGGTTCTAATCACTTTCGTTATTGTTTGATTACTTGAACATGATGTATAACTTGATTGAATCTGAGTTTTGTCACTGTTTTGATCTGATTATGAGTAGCTAAGACTTTATACACTATCTAGAATGATGATTAGTTGATGATTGTGGATGTTTGAATGGTTGAATTGATGAATGGTTGATATTATTGTAAAAGACTTGATTTTGGTTGAATTGAATGAGTATTATGTATTGATTTCTGTTCTTGAATGCATGTTTATCCTATATGATTAGCCTATGAATGTCTTTCAATTGTGGTTATCATATCTAGCACGTGACTTGGTGTTTGTGGTTTACTAGGGATTTTGCTAGACGTAGTAAAGTCTTAGGATTGCATGTGTAATTGGATAAGAAATCAATGTGTATCTTAACTGGAAATTGGAAGATAAAGGTTAGTTGATTGATCTTGGTTATTAGATTCTAGGTTAATTGATAACTGGTAAGCAGTTCAAATCTGGTAATTTGATAATCTTGTTAATCATGTTTAATTAGACCATAATCAAGTCACCTCTTGCATGCTAAATGTTTGTGGTATGTTAGACTACTTTGTCCAACACCTATCTGGTACTTTAATATCGCTTAGTTAACTGGAAGGAAAACTTAGCCGTTGGTAAGCATAACACATGTCTTTAGGGGTCATTTTGGTCACACCCGGTGAATGGTCTGGGATCCACTAAGTCTTCCTCAGGATATGTATCTTTAGAAAACCAACCCATTCATAATTCTGAACCACTCTTACATTCATGCATCTCAACTAGGATTCTATCTAGATAGTGTTATCTTCAATTAATCAGTAACTTTAAATCAGTCATCTCTGTGTTCATTTCTGCACTTCTTAGTTCATTTCTTTTAATTATTAATTTTAGTCTTTAGTTGCTAATTGAAAACCCCCCAATCTTATAATTAATTGTTATTCCTTTAGTTGAATCTAGGTTTTTCTATTTCTAGTGTCTCGTGGGTTCGATTCCCGTTCTTCCTTAATCTGTTCTACACGCGATAGGTACACTTGCCTATTTTGTGTTCTAGGTCTAGGTCGTTTAGGGTAAAATTTGAGTGTCTCGTTTAAGTCTAGGTTAGTTAATTTAGTTTATTTTTATAGACCGTTTAAGCACATCAAGTTTTTGGCGCCGTTGCCGGGGACACTTGGCAATAGCGAGTCTAGTTTCCTTTAGGATAAACAATAGTTTTAATTTCTTTTTCTTTTTAAGAGTCTTTAGTTCATTTCTTTTAGTTCATCTTTCTAAATCTTTCCATTCTTTCTTTCAGTGCATGCCACACACTAGGTCAAAAGGACCACCTGAGTTTTCTGGATTTTCTGAACCTGAGAGGGAGTATCACGAGAGGTACATCGCACTTCGTGAGCGTTTGGTAGCCATTCTACACAGTAAGGTACGTCCGATTTCTTTTTCTGATTCAACTACAATGGGTGACAATCCCCCTCCTCCTAGGCGCACTGTCCATCAGCGAGCTAGTGATGGCATCACAGGTGGTAGGTCTGCTATCACCTGTCCTAATGTGGATGCTGCCAACAATTGGCAAATTCCTTCTTATGTGATGTCCACCATCACTAACGCCACCCAGTTCCATGGACTGGCTGATGAGGATGCACCAGGACACGTGTCACGTTTTATTCGTATCTGCGATACGTTTAACATCCATGGTGCAACGAAAGAGGCGATCTACCTTCGTCTCTTCCCTTTTACTCTGCAGGCTCGAGCTAACACTTGGCTCGAGACTCAACCCCAGGATTCCATCACTACATGGGAGGATCTGAAGGATAAGTTTCTCAAGAAATATTATCCTCCTTCCAGAGCTGCCAGACTTAGGGAACAAATTCACTCTTTCAAAATGGATCCTGATGAGCCCTATCACATGGCGTGGGAGAGATTCAGCAACCTGCGCAGCCGTTGCCCCCAGCACGGTTTGACTGATTGGGCACTCATTGAGAAGTTCTATAATGGTCTCACTTATTCCACTCAACTAATGTTCAATACTGCAGCAGGAGGTCACATCATGGAGAAGAAGACTGCAGAAGAGTGTGAGGAGATGTTTGAGAGCTTTGCACTTGCTGGGCAGCAAAGTCCACATTCCAGGAATTCCATTCCTGAGACTAGAGCCCCCGTGACCTCGAGGGGTGTTCATCAGGTCACTACTGATACTAGCATGGCAGCTGCTCTTGAGGCCCTCAGAAAAGATATCAAAAATCTGCAGATGAGTGTGAACAAATGTGAGATGTGCAGAGGAGGACATGACACCATAGACTGCCCGTTGGTGGCACAGGAGCAGGTAGATTTTATTAGTGGTCAGGGAAGAGGAGCTGGTGGTGCATACGGGTGGAGAGGACACCCTAACTTCGGTTGGAGATCAGGAGGAAATCCACCGGGGTTTCAGCAGAGGCAGCACACTCAGCCTGCTGGAGGTGATATAGGTAGTAGTTCAGGTAGTAGTGGGGATGGAATGAAGAAGATAGAGGATTTGTTGATGAACCAGTCACAGATGCTGAACCAGTTGGTTACTCGAGATCAGGTTACACAGAAGCGTCTGGATGAGCATGATATTCTTCTTAAGAATCAGCAATCCGCTTTCTTAGATTTGCAGCGTGTCGTAGGTGAGGTTTCTAAGAAGTTAGATCAGAACCCGATAGGTCCTCTCCCCGCTAACACTTACACACACCCGAATGCACATGCGAAGGCCGTGACTACTCGTAGTGGCAGAGGAGGAGAGAAGGAAGTGACACCAGCTGAAGATGTAGAGGTGATGGATGAAGAGATTGAGATGGAGACTCCCGGGGGACGCAAAAGAGGGTAATCCCAGCAAGTAGCGCGTCGAACGAAGAGTCTGTTGAGAAGAAGAAAGAGTCAGTTGAGAAGAAGATTCCCGAGGTAGATTTGACTCGAGTCCCATATCCTGAGCGTCTGAAGCATCAAAAATATGCTAAGGATTATGGGCATTTCTTAGAGCTGTTTAAGCAACTTAAGGTCAATCTTCCGTTTATCGAGGCCCTCCAGTATATGCCTAAGTATGCTAAATTTCTTAAGGATCTTCTTACTAATAAGAAGAAACTGGAGGACCTATCTTCTGTCTCTCTTAGTGCACATTGCTCTGCGGTGGTTCAAAGTAAGCTACCGGAGAAATTAGCAGATCCGGGTATATTCACTATCCCGTGTTTGTTTGGTAGTTCTACTGTGAACCACGCGTTGGCTGATCTTGGGGCTAGCATCAATTTGATGCCATATTCTCTCTATCAGAAGCTAGACCTTGGAGATCCGAATCCAACGCGCATGAGTATCTCTTTGGCAGATCGATCTGTCAAATATCCACGGGGCATTGTGGAGAATCTGTTGGTGAAGGTTGATAAGTTCGTGTTCCCCGTGGATTTCGTTATTCTTGACATGGAGGCTGACGATCAGGTCCCACTCATTTTGGGGCGCCCCTTTTTGAGAACCGCGAAGGCATTGATCGATGTTTATGACGGTCAGATTACACTTCGTGTAGGGGATGAGGCTGTCACCTTTGATGTCATAAAGGCGATGAAGAACTCGGGTGCTCAAGACGATTCTTTTACTTCATTGATTCATTTTTCACTCAAATGGATCGATGTCTTGAGTACATTTGTGGAGCAGACCTGCTGCCTTCACACGAGTTAGATGAGGAGGACCCGGTAGTTGAGGATGAGGTCCTCCCAGAAAGCGAGCCAGTTGAGCATTCTGAGTCGCTCGCTGCTGTTGATGTTCCCGAGGAGGAGAGAGAGAATCCCTCGGTTGAAGAACCACGACCCCTTGAGCTCAAGGAGCTCCCCTCTCACTTAGAGTATGCTTTCTTGGGTGGTGAGAAATCATTTCCCGTCATTATCTCTTCCCATTTGACGGATGTTGAGAAGGAGAGGTTGATAGATGTGCTCAAGGCACATAGAGAGGCTATTGCATGGCGACTTAGTGATATTAAGGGTATCCACCCTTCATTTTGTACGCATAAGATACTCATGGAAGATGAGTACAAGCCTGTAGTTCAGCCTCAGAGACGGTTAAACCCGAAGATGCAGGAGGTTGTTAAGAAGGAGGTGGAGAAGCTCCTTGAAGCTGCAGTTATCTATCCGATTCCATATTCCGATTGGGTTAGCCCGGTGCAGGTAGTCCCTAAGAAGGGAGGGATGACAGTGGTGGTGAATGAGAAAAATGAGTTAATCCCTTCCCGTACAGTGACTGGTTGGAGAGTCTGCATCGACTACAGGAGGCTGAATGATGCTACCAAGAAAGACCATTTCCCTCTTCCTTTCATTGATCAGATGTTGGAGCGTTTGTCGGGTCAGCAGTTCTACTGTTTTCTCGATGGTTTCTCTGGTTACTTCCAGATTCCTATCGCACCCGAGGACCAGCAGAAAACCACCTTTACATGCCCCGATGGGACTTTTGCATACCGCCGTATGCCATTTGGGTTATGTAACGCTCCAGCTACTTTTCAGAGGTGCATGGTAGCCATCTTTCAGGACATGCTTCAAAAGTCCATGGAGGTGTTTATGGACGACTTCTCTGTTTATGGTGCTTCATTTGATTCGTGTCTCGAGAACCTCGGGAGGATGTTACAGAGGTGTATTGAGACAAATCTCATGCTTAATTGGGAGAAGTGTCACTTCATGGTGACAGAAGGCATCGTTCTAGGTCACAAGATTTCGCGTGAGGGTATAGAGGTTGATCGAGCTAAGATAGATACTATTTCTAGGCTTCCTCCACCGACTAACGTGAAATCCATTCGTAGTTTCTTAGGTCATGCGGGTTTCTATCGTAGGTTCATTAGAGATTTTTCTAAGATCACCCGTCCTATGACCCGTCTTCTTGAGAAAGATGTTCCTTTTGTCTTTGACAAGGAATGTCTTAAGGCTTTTGAGTTTTTGAAGGAGCAACTGACCAATGCTCCTATACTAGTGGCCCCCGACTGGAGCTTACCCTTCGAGCTCATGTGTGATGCGAGTGATTACGCAGTCGGGGCGGTCTTAGGACAGAGGAAGGACAAGCACTTCCATCCGATCTATTATGCGAGCAAGACACTCAATGAAGCTCAAGAGAATTACACCACCACTGAGAAGGAACTTCTAGCAGTTGTCTTTGCATTTGATAAATTCCGTTCCTATCTCGTGCTTTCGAAGACCATCGTTTACACTGATCATGCGGCATTGCGATTCCTTTTCGCGAAGAAAGATGCCAAACCTCGTCTGATACGGTGGGTCCTTTTGCTATCTGAGTTCGACATCGAGATCAAGGATAAGAAGGGGGCGGAGAATGTTGCAGCGGATCACCTATCTAGGTTGGAGGATCCGAATAGAGAGGAGTTGCGTGAGGAGGTGATAGGAGATAGATTCCCTCACGAGTCTTTGAGTTTTGTGAAAGCCGAGCAGCAAGGCTTCCCGTGGTTTACTGATTTGGCAAACTTCCTGGCAGATGGAACTGTAATTAAGGGCATGACACGCCAACAGAAGAGGAAGTTCTTTACAGATGCCAAACGGTATATTTGGGATGAGCCATTCCTTTTTCGTATAGGAGTTGATAATGTGATTAGGAGATGTGTGAGTCGAGAGGAAGGATTAGAGATCCTTAAGCACTGTCATCAGGGTTTAGCAGGTGGTCATCTTGGTTCGGGTTACACTGCGAGGAAGGTCTTAGATTCTGGTTTCTATTGGCCGACTTTGTTTAAGGATGCTCTCGAGTTTGTGAGTAGTTGTGATGCGTGTCAGAGGTCCGGTAATATTTCATCTCGTGATGAGATGCCCCAGAACCCGATTCAGATAGTAGAAGTGTTTGATGTCTGGGGTATCGACTTCATGGGACCTTTCCCCGTGTCTCAGAAGAACCATTACATTCTTGTGGCCATTGATTATGTTTCCAAGTGGGTGGAGGCTCAAGCTCTACCCACTAATGACGGTCGTGTAGTGGTTCAGTTCCTTAGGAAGTTGTTTGTTAGGTTTGGTACTCCTAAGGCGTTGATTAGTGATAGGGGGACACATTTCTGTAATGCTAAATTGGAGAAGACACTTGCACGGTATGGGGTCACACATAGGTTATCCACAGCCTATCACCCCCAAACTAGTGGTCAAGTAGAGAATGCAAACAGGGGCATCAAGAGGATACTAGAGAAAACTGTAGGAGCAAACCGTAAGGATTGGTCCGATAAGTTAGATGATGCGCTTTGGGCCTTTAGAACCGCATTTAAGACACCTATAGGAACCACTCCCTTTAGGATGATCTATGGAAAAGCGTGTCATTTACCGGTCGAGTTAGAGCATAGAGCTTATTGGGCGTTGAAGATGGTCAATCTTGATTTGTCTAAGGCGGGTAGGAACCGATTTCTCCAGTTACATGAGTTAGATGAGCTTAGGGAAGAGGCCTATGATAGATCATTGAGTTATAAGGAGCGTACTAAGGCTTTGCATGATAGGAAGTTGAAGGGCGGTAAGGACTTTGAGTGTGGGGATAAAGTTTTGCTTTATAATTCACGTTTGAAACTATTTCCGGGTAAGCTTAAGTCTAGGTGGAGTGGACCATTTACAGTGAAAGAGGTGTTTCCTTATGGTACTATTGAGATACAGGATGATACAGGTTTCTCTTGGAAGGTTAATGGTCACAGGTTGAAGTTCTACATAGGAGGTCCAGTTGAGAAGAAAACAGAGGAGGATGTGGAACTCCTCGGGGTTCCAAAGGAGTAATTGCTTGATTGAAGGAGCTCGGGATAACACCCGAGTGTAGAGTTTGTATTTTCTTGTTCCTTGCTTTGCAATTTTTATTTTTATTTTTATTTTTATTTATTTATTTTTTTTTAGTTCATTTTTAGGTGTGTTTCTTTGTTTGGTCTTGTTTTGTTTTTGTGTTTGTGTCATTTTGCAGGAAATCAAAACCGAATGAAAGTGGAAAACATGAAAGAAAATGGACTCCAGGCATGTCGGAGGCAGGACCATCAAAGAAGAGAAGGGGAACAAAGCCAAGAACCCGTGGTGACCCAGCTGATCAGGAACATCATCAATGGCAAGAAAAAAAGAGAAAGATTTTGTATGAGGAACGAGAGAATGATTGAATGGTAGCCGTTTTTGTTCGTGTGTGAGATTGGGAATTGTTTGCTGAGCACGTTCAAATTGGAAGGCATTTCCTGGATAAGACTGGCACATGACAGTCTTCCTATACTTTACCAGCTAAGTCTTTTCCAGTTTATCTTTGTTTTATTTTCTTTTCTTTGTTTTTAATTTTTAGTTTTAGTTTTTGTTTTTCTTCTTTTAGTTGTTTGGGTCAGGTTTTCATTTCTGCATTAGGGACAATGCAATGTTCAAGTGTGGGGATGGGTAACTGTCGTTCGAGTCTGTATATAGTGTCGGCTGAGTAAAAAAAAAAAATAATAATAATAATAATAAATAAAAAAAAATAAAAAAATAAAAAATAAAATAATAGTAATAATAATAATAGGTTGATTAGTGAGTCTTTGGTTAATCCAACTAGCTTTGAAATGTCTCCTAAGTGTTCCTAATTCACTTAATTAAAAACGGGAAGGTCTTGTGGGTACTCATCCTAGGAGAAACGAGAAACCAAGTGTTAAGAAATTAAGGCACCCCTATAGGTTGTTAAACTAACTGTTTAATAGAAGCTTATTACTCACAAATCTAGCACACTACTATTCTTTTTATGCAAATAAATTAGAAAATTAGTGGCGCCCCATTGAATTCCAAAAAAGAAACATGTAAATTGAAGGTGTAATCTAGGGATAATAGACTTACAAATGTTCCGCAATTTAGACCCAATTTTTCCTTTCAGTTTCATTTGGTGAGGTTAGCCTTTTTGTTTCTCATTGTTTATATGCATTCATTATGCATCTGCTTGACTGAGTGAATACCACATAACTTGTATATTTTAGAACTTGTCTAGGATATGCTAGTTGAGACTTTAAATGTGAACTTGCACAGAAGTGATAGAGGCATTTAGGATTTGAGCCTTGTTTGAAGCCTGTTTTTTTTTTTCTTACCCTTAAATGTTTATCCCCTAGTTCACCCGTCTGAGCCTTTGTGTTATTCTTTTTCTTTGTTTATTAACCCGTGAGCCTTAGCCTTTTGCGTGTTTAAACCTATCTGTTTTGGCCTGTGTGTTTAGATGAACCGGTTGAGCTAGTGTCTAGTATATTTGCAGTTATGTTTATTTCATTGTATTTCGTTTATGTAAAATTGAAAAAAAAAAAATGAAAAAAAAAAAAAAAGAGAGAGAGAAAAGAAAAAGACGCAAGTATGGATGTTTAGTGGTGTTTAGTGAATATGGATCCATAGTATGATCCGGTTTTGTTTCATTTAGTATTTGTTCATTGTGTTGGCCTAGTAAAACCGCGTCCATCTAATCACCTTTCGTTTGTTTTCCTTTGTGTTTCCTACCCTGAACCTTAGCCTCGTTACAGCCCTATTTAAGTCCTACTTGATTTGTGCAAGTTTCGTTCGTAGAAGTGGAGACTGGATTCCTTTACAAGCTTATGATAATATCCTGTTATGTTTGGTTTTGAGTGTACACAGAAAATGCTAGTGCCTTTTACACTAGTTCCAGAAATTAGCCGAGTGTGAGTGACAAATTGTGAGCAATTGTGGGACATTGTGGGTCTAGAGTCTGTAGGTTAACCCGAAGATTTGTATATGTTCATATCATTCATTTCATTCACTTTCACATGTGAATATGAGCTTCTATTAGATATGTTAGTTTTTTCAGGTTATAGCGGTTAGAACAGCCTAAATGGTTTGACTTCTGCCTTTCATTAAAAATATACACTGGTAACTAGTGGTTTCCTAGGTGTGAGATCCTTTAGACATACCCAGTTTGCTCACTTGAACTTAATAGCGAACATGATAGAAGGACCTGATTTGCTAGTGCTAGGATGTTTTGTTAAACAATAACCAAGATTCAATTTCTTTTTCAACTTATTTTGTTCCTAATTGGTTTCAAGTCTCTGATTGTAAATATATGATAAAATGTTTTTTTTTCAGGGACGAAAAAGGGTCAAGTGTGAGGATATTTGATGTATTGCAAAATACATCGATTTTCTATGCACATTTTATTCGTTTTTCGAGTCGTTTAGCTTAGATTTCGTCTCATTTTTAGTTTGTTACTTAGTATTTCGTGTTTTGTGTAGGTTTTTGAGTAAAAGAAGGTGGAAATATGCTTAATTGAAGAAAACTATGGTTCCGGGTGCGTTGCGGGCGACAGACGAGTCAACAGAAAAGAAGAAAAACATTTTGGAAAAAACCCCCCCTCTCGCGTCGCGCGACGGGGTATTGGGTTTTCTGTCGCGCAGCGCGAGGGACTTCAGAAGTTCAGTTTATTTACAAAAATGCCACCGCGTCAGATTTCAAGAAATTAACCCCCTCGCGCTGCGCGACGGGGAAATTGGTTTTCCCTCGCGCGACGCGAGGGCCCCTCAGACGTGAAAAACATGTTTAAGTGTTGTTTAAGTCGTTTTTGAACCCTAATTACGAAATAACAACTTGGAGCGGCTGAAGACGAAAGAGAGAGGCGATTTTGAGCATATTGGAGTCATTGGAGCAAAGAATTGAAGCTAGGATCATCAACGTTCTTGATTTCGGGTTCTAATCACTTTCGTTATTGTTTGATTACTTGAACATGATGTATAACTTGATTGAATCTGAGTTTTGTCACTGTTTTGATCTGATTATGAGTAGCTAAGACTTTATACACTATCTAGAATGATGATTAGTTGATGATTGTGGATGTTTGAATGGTTGAATTGATGAATGGTTGATATTATTGTAAAAGACTTGATTTTGGTTGAATTGAATGAGTATTATGTATTGATTTCTGTTCTTGAATGCATGTTTATCCTATATGATTAGCCTATGAATGTCTTTCAATTGTGGTTATCATATCTAGCACGTGACTTGGTGTTTGTGGTTTACTAGGGATTTTGCTAGACGTAGTAAAGTCTTAGGATTGCATGTGTAATTGGATAAGAAATCAATGTGTATCTTAACTGGAAATTGGAAGATAAAGGTTAGTTGATTGATCTTGGTTATTAGATTCTAGGTTAATTGATAACTGGTAAGCAGTTCAAATCTGGTAATTTGATAATCTTGTTAATCATGTTTAATTAGACCATAATCAAGTCACCTCTTGCATGCTAAATGTTTGTGGTATGTTAGACTACTTTGTCCAACACCTATCTGGTACTTTAATATCGCTTAGTTAACTAGAAGGAAAACTTAGCCGTTGGTAAGCATAACACATGTCTTTAGGGGTCATTTTGGTCACACCCGGTGAATGGTCTGGGATCCACTAAGTCTTCCTCAGGATATGTATCTTTAGAAAACCAACCCATTCATAATTCTGAACCACTCTTACATTCATGCATCTCAACTAGGATTCTATCTAGATAGTGTTATCTTCAATTAATCAGTAACTTTAAATCAGTTATCTCTGTGTTCATTTCTGCACTTCTTAGTTCATTTCTTTTAATTATTAATTTTAGTCTTTAGTTGCTAATTGAAAACCCCCCAATCTTATAATTAATTGTTATTCCTTTAGTTGAATCTAGGTTTTTCTATTTCTAGTGTCTCGTGGGTTCGATTCCCGTTCTTCCTTAATCTGTTCTACACGCGATAGGTACACTTGCCTATTTTGTGTTCTAGGTCTAGGTCGTTTAGGGTAAAATTTGAGTGTCTCGTTTAAGTCTAGGTTAGTTAATTTAGTTTATTTTTATAGACCGTTTAAGCACATCAAAAAGTGTCCTTACTATATCTCCCTATTTTAATTATTTTGGTTTTATAAAAAGTTTACTTTAGAAAAACTAATTTTTAAAATATTACGTGAAAATAGTTTGCATTTTTGGAAAAAAATTATTTCTCTAAAAAATTATTTCTATATAAATAACATTAATAAAAAGTTCTCTTTCTTAATTTATTAAAACATTAATTATAACGTAAAATGTAAAAATAAATAGTAATATTATTAATATAGTCATTTAATAGAAGAGGGAAACGGTAAAACTTTGACGAGAATAAATGTGGTGTTGACACGTGCCACCCAAATTTACCTTTTTATTAAAATAGGAAGATTTGGTAATATATGAAAACTTTGATTTTAACAATTTTTAAAATATTATCAGCTCGTAATGATCCATACTAACTTTAGTTAAATGACACGTATAGCTTTCACATTCATTGACAATAACACTGCATTCCAATAATCATTATGGAACTTCGCTTCATTTTCATTCAATCATTTTTATGAGCGAGAAACCCTACATTAAAATTTTGAATTGATATTAGTCAGTTTTGTGTTCAATTGGTGATTTGGAGTTGTGTTTTTTCATTCTTGAGTTAGATCAGCATTGAGATTGAGTAGACTTTTGAATTATGATAGAAGCATTGCTAATCAATAATTTCATTTGTTTCTTATGACTCATTGGAAGTGATTTTATATTGCGACATTGTGACAGTTGATTTTATGTTGCGACAATGCGTTTTGTGACGCTTTAAGGGCTAATGCATTGTGGATTGAAGCTTGATTAGGGTTTATTATTGTAGGTCCAGATGAGTAAATAGCAAACAAGAAACCTCTGTTTTGTGACTGACCTGGTCCTTGTTTTTGGAGATGCTGACCGAGTCAAGTGATGACCCGGCCCTCCTTACAAACAGCCCCTAAGTAGTGATTAATTTGCCAAAGCCCGAGTAACTGTAACCGAAAAACTCATGAGATCTTATTGACATCCTGTTAACTTATAAATCATGTAATTTGCAGTGTAAGCATGATGTTCAAGAGGGTTAAACCATTAGACGTACATTCCACATTGCCATATGGACCACGACGTGAGCCATCATATGTTGGCCGTACGGTCTTAAAGACAGTAAACCTGATGGGTTAATTATATCAACCAAATGGGTTCATCTTTTGAATACGCAGAAAAGAAACAGATAAAGCATATACAAGAACAACTTGTGATTTATACACCAAAAACAATAGAAAAGTGGTATGTAGGTTCTTTCTTGAATCCAAAACAACAAACTCTAGATCATAAAATCTTCTTTCAACATTTGAATCCCCTACAAGCCATGAGCCAGAGTATGATGATAAAAACAGCAATGGCTCCACCTACCATCAGCTTCATCTGAAGATTCTGCAGCCACATCTTCCTTCTTAGTTGCCTTCCATGCCTTTGGAAGCTGTCCGCCTGCATTCAACACATTGCACAACAACCGCTAAATCAATGTAAAATTGTTCAAATAGCTTGTGGCTTGAAGCTCGCTCTAAGAAAGCTCGAACATGTTTGCCCGAATTGGCTCGGTTTGTAAACGAGTCAAGTCGCCTGAGCCTGGCTCGCTCACATGCTCGGCCAAATTAACTTTTAGCTTTTACCATTTTATAGCCCAAGTAACAGACATCAAATAATTTAAGCCCAACACTTCATATCAAGGCCCTTTTTGTTCTTCTGAGTTCTAACAATCTAACCGAGCGAAAAGGATCCTAACTAGGCCCAAACCGAGCTGAGCCAATTTTTTAAGACGGAGCCAAACAACCCTAAATCAAATCAATGACCTTTCATTACATGACCATGATTAGGGATTTTAAAAAAATTACCTGGAACTGAAGGTTTTCTGTCTTATCAACTAGTAATTCAATCTTCTCACCACGATCCAGAACCTGTATTACAAAAGCAATAGAGTTCATCATATGAATATGTTGTGGTAGTAAATAATGCAGTTATAATACGTTCCTTGACCCACCAGGATTGCAGCATTTCTAAAAGTTGCATTTATTGCCCATTTTGGTTAGTGGGTCAATTTGTTTGTGTTTTTATCTCGATATAGGTTACATCAAAACACGTAGCTGAAAAAGGAACGGGTCAAACAGATTCAAAGTTGCCCCAAAGTCAATTTCTAATACATACACCTTCCTAAATCACTCATTTAAAGATTTAGATTATTATTGTAAATACTATTGTTTTTGTAATAGTTAGACACTACTTAGAGCATTCACAACCCGTGCCCTATAATCATGTGAGTGTGTTTGGTATATTATATGGAATGATTTTGAGTGGTTGTGAGTGAAGGAGAGAGAAAATGTTATTGTGGATTGGTATATTTGAAGAATCACTGTACAATCCTTATAAATTTTTTAATATTTTTGAAAGTGGTTGTGAGTGAAGGAGAGAGAAAAGGTAATGAAAAATGTATAAAAATATATTATTTAATTGAAAGGAAAGAGAAGAAGTAGTGATTTTTAGTGTAATTATATGGATAAAGATAAGGAATGGACTGTGAATGCTCTTATTAACAAAAAGTATAGAATGGTTGTGGTTCAACCCAGACCAACCAGCATTAATAATTACCTATTCGTGTGAAGTTAATGAGAATACATCCATCATAAAAAAATCTACTAAATTTTAGTAGCCGCTAATCTAATATTGTGGATGAAAGACCTGTTGATATAGAAATGTGTCCATTCTCCTCTTCCACCCTAAATTGATGAGTTCTAAATCATTATTAAGAATGTTTAGTTATCAAAAGTAACTGCACACCGCCCTAATCAAGTTTTAAGTACCAATAAGAATGTAGATGTGAAAATGTTCACTCCTGCTTCTTTATAGCCTCCATCATAAACGCTTTTAACTGTAACTGTTTACAATACAGGCTGATGGCTACATAGTTCTCATTTATCTCTTTGTTGTTTTTTTATGCTTTTCTCCAAATAAACTTTCGTAATACATGTTGTATGCCTAAATACGCTGAAAATTCCCAAATTATTGTTTTAAACTTCATAAGGGTTGTTGACACCTCCAAACTTGGTAAAAAAAGTTCCAAAATTCATCTGAATGCCTATATGTGCAAAGAAGAAGCAAGTTAACCCTCTATTCGAGGTTCTAACAATTTGTTTTATAACATTGTAATCCCCACAAACTGGCTACTTGGAAACACCAAATCCTATAGAATAATCCCAAACACCAAAAAATATATATACAACCTTAGACATTCCATGTGTGCAGCAATGATATTGAGCAACTTTGGTCAAAATCTCTCTTATTTCAAATGTTCAACAGTGGTTCATCATTTAGGAGGTTAAAACCTTGTATAAAGTCTGTAAAAGTAGTTCAGTGTTGAAAATTGGCCTAAAATAGCAATTGTATTACAAGATAGTCATCTTATTGAACTATGATGCATTTTCAATGTGACTTAAATGTCTAGGTTCTAATTTCACCATGATCAAAAAGGATAGGTATATATGTATAGTTTGACTACCAAAAAAAAATCATTACGTTTAAAGTGTTGTTTTCTTCTGTTATTGATGCTGATTCACTTGCACTAAATGTATGCATTTATATATACTTATAAAAGAGGCAGAGAACAAGGAAAACTTTTACCTTCTCAATGTTGTCCATCATTATCCCTTTAACTTCTGTTATTTGAGCTTTCAGTTTAGACAGCTTGCTCATTTCATCCGGATGGTTTAAACAATACTCCATATGCTCCTTTATCTTTGGTCTATTAATCAAAACAAAAATACAATAAATACTTTTAAAGATACTATTACAAAACTTCCCACGATAAGATGTAAGATAACGCACCCAAACTCCCTATCAAGATTATAAGCAATACTAAACCGATCTTCAAATAAATCATCATCACTGTCATCAGCAAGTGGGTGATCACTTCCAATACTTGCTCCATATCGTTTCTTGAAGTCATCCCTCACTCTTTCCAAAAACACAAAAGGCACACTCCTCCCAGCCGATTCATCCGCAACAACAAGAAAAACTACATCAAATGGACGACAAAATCACTCACATTACCAACACAAAACCAACAAAAACAGCAGAACAAACAACTATCATATATTCATACGTTCTCACATACCAAAGCCACTATCAAGCAAGAAGTTGAAAGTGTATCCATCACACGAATACGTGTACCTAGTGCTACCCGAAGGCAACCTCTGTAAGCATTGAACAGCAACCGTACTCACATTACCAGAGTACGCCGTATGTTCAGCCAAAACAACGGTCCCTTTCGCAACAAAGCTATAAATCAAGCCTTTCTGACTCATTTCTAGATCTCCCAACACTTAAAAATCAAATCTTTTCTCACAATATTCACCCTACAACACTGTTAATCCTGAAAACAACACACAAAAACCCCAAATTCAGATGATCCACAAAGTTGGACATAGAAAAGTATATACAGAATCCCAATCAACCATAACAAATAAATCAAAACCCACCTAAAATAAGTCATATGAGAGATGATTTGGGTGGAATTAAACCCTAAAACCGATACTTTGTATGTAATTATTGGATGAACTGTAACAAATCAATAATTGGGGCTGTGAGATGCAACCGTATGAAATAGATCAAATAAAGAAACGAAAAACTATAATTATGTGATGTAGATTTGTGGGAGATCGTGAATTAGCGAGATGAAGATACCTGAAGAATTAGAGGAATTGGGGTTTGATTGTTTCGTGGGGATTTGGTTTTGCTTCGTGGGCAAGAGTGGGGAACGAGTAGTCGCTTGGCGGAGAATTCCTGGGAAGAATTGTTTTTAACGCGAGTCATAACTCATAAGATGTAAACTTTTAGTTTTAAATTTTTTATAGTCCGTTAATAATGGTCATTATCGTTGTGTTTGCGAATTTACTTGACAATAAAAGATAAAATGCCAAATGGTATTTGAAAAAGTGAAGGGTTCAGTTTGTGGCTAAAGATCATGGGTTCGAATCTGAATCTCAAAGAGGTTTTTTGCGGTAGGCATTCGGGTGACGGTTTCCTTCTTGGACTGATGATCGGGGGTCCGGCTTCGACTAGGCCTCTTGGAGACGTCCCACTATAGGTGGAGTACCCCTGCTCGGATAACCGGGTCAGGTGGGTTCTCAGGGTCGGAACCCGAGTGGCTGTTAAAAAAAAAAAAAATAAAATAAACTTTTTTTTCTTTTTTCTTGTATTTTCTTTTTCTTATTTTATATTTTTTTTCTCTTTATTTCCTTCTTATTTGGAATGATTGATTTTAGTTTTTATTTTCCTTTCAATTCTTTTTTATCTTCTTAAGTGAACTCGAAAACACAACTGTATTACTTTCATTCTCTTAAAAAAACTCTGGAATACAACTATTTTTTCTTTCTTTCCAATTTCTTTCTTTTCTCTCCTTAAATGAACTCGTAAACATAACATAAAAGATTACCTAATGGTTTATAGTTTTTAATATTTAAGAGGTAACTTTAATGTTGAATTGTTACATCTTAATCATTAAGAGTCTTTAAAACACTAAAAGGTGGTCTCTTAATTATCATTAACAGGCTACCAAACAACTTTTTTTTGAACAGCCACTCAGGGCCCCGACCCCAAGAACCTACTTGACCCAGTTACCCAAGCAAGGGTACCCCGCCTATGGCGGGGCGTCTCCAAGAGGCCTAACCGAAGCCGAACCCCCGATCACCAGTCCAAGGAGGAAACAGTCGCCCGAAGACCCACCGCGAAAAACCTCCTTGGGATCCAGATTTGAATCTGTGATCTTTGGCCACAAGCTGAACCATTCACTTCCCTAAATGTCATCGAGCTAGAAGCTCATTGGCACCAAACAATCTCTTAGTTAAAGACTTTGTCTAACAGAATCTTTCACCTTTATGTAGGGACATAAACGACACAGACATTTAGCGAACTTATTTGACGGGTAGTTCGTTTATAAGTGAAATAACCATTGGCGGAGGATAGTGGAGACCGAGGGGGAGGGCTCTTTTTTTCGTCGGTATTGTTAAATTTTAGTCCGGTAGTGTAAATTTTTATATAAATAGCAGGTTTGCCCCCCTTCCCCCCTCTAAAAAATTAATTTCGCCCCCGCCCCCATATAAAAATATTCAAGCTCCGTCGCTGGAAATAACATAGGCTTTATTATTATTTTTACGGATTTAACTTAATTAATTTTATTGTATAATACTCAAAAGGAGAATAGAAAATTACAGGTTTGACCATTAAAATAAAGTTATAAACCAACATCTAAGGTGGTGTTTGTTTTTCTGAAAAAGAGCTTCTGAAGCTCTTTTGTCTGCACCAAAAAGAGGCGGGCAGACGTTTATGGTCTGCAGAGTGTTTGTTTTTCTGAAGACATTTCATTAAAAAAGGTTTGCGTGACCTCTTCTCCAAGAAGATGTGGACTAAAGTCTTCAGAAATCTTCCCACCTCTTCTTCACATTTCAACCCCAAACCCCCAAATACCCACACCCCACATTTCTGGTCTGCTCCTGTCGCCTCCCCCCGTCGCCACTCCACCGTCGCCACTCCCTCCTTTACTGACCTCGCCACCGTCGCCACTCCCTCCTTTACCGACCTCGCCACCGTCGCCACTCCCCCTTTCGGTGTGATTTCTAGGGTTTTTTGGTATGCGGTGGTGGTGAAATTGCTGCTGTATTTGCACTTGTATACACCAAAATTTGCTGATTGAGCTCCGACGAGATTAACGCCATTAGTGATTGTTTGAAGAAGAATCAGGATTGAGATTATGGAGTTCAACTTCAGTGATTTGAGATGCTTTTGGTTAAAATTACATGTGTTAGCGTTAGTTCCTGCGGTGTTGGCGATGGGAAAGGGTGATGGTGGTGGTGGGTTGCCGGCCGACGAAGGTGAGGTGGGAGACGGTGGTGGTTGTCGGCGGGAGACGTGCTGGCGGATGTGGGCTGTGAGGTTGGGGAAGAAGATGACGATGATGATGTGGTAGAATAATAATAATAATTATTGTGATAGTTTATTTTAACTTTTTTATTAATTTAAATTTAAATTTATTTAAATTTTTTTTATTTTAACTTTTTATTTTTTTTTATTTTAACTTTTTATTAATTTTAATTTATTTCAGCAGTATGCAGACGTTACAAAACAAACAGTCTTCTTAATACAGGCTGCAAACGTTTGGTCCACCTCTTCTCCTACAGATGTCTGCAGATGTGGTCTGCAGACTGTAGACGTTTTATCTCTTCAGAAACAAACATCACCTAAGTGAAATAACATAAGCTAAAATTACTCCATCACTTGAATTTAATTAGTTAACTTTAATTTTACAATATTCAAAAAGAGAACAGAAAATTGCTTTCATAAAACTAATTATTAATCACTTAAGATAAGAAATGTTATTACTTTAAGCTATCTTTTAAAGAATTTGTTCGTATGACGACATTGGTACTCTACTTTCTTTCCAATGGGACCGACCTTCAAATGGTTGCTTTTCTTTTTCAGAAAAACGGAAAAAGTAAGGGCGTTAAATTAAAAAGCAAAGACAATTTGATAATATTATCCGATATGTCATTATAACACAAAATAATAATAATAATAATAATAATTGTATGTAATGTTAGACTTGTTTTTTTTTTTTGTTTTTTTTTTTTTGTGTAGGCTTAAGAAGGAGCTAAACCATTTTAGAATATCTAACACATGTAATTTTATCTTACATTTGTACCCACGCCGTGAGGCACGACGTGCCTTGGCGCCGCCCATCAGCACCGCCGCCGCCTTTTTTCGCACCGCATTTACCTTGCAATTAATGAGGGTAAATGGGGAACCCGTGCCGTGAGGCATGGCGTGCCTGGCACCAATCCAATCCTCAAAGGGAGAGGGGTCCGTATTCTGGGACGGGACTTAAGGATTTAGGGATCCCTCGACAACACCAACGCCACCCTTTTTTTCACGCCGCATGGCGTGCGTTTCCGGCACCCTCTTGTCGTACCTTCCATCCAAAATACAGATCGTTGGGGTTAAAATGTCTCTATTCAACGGCTAGTTTTCACATAGGACGTTATGTGGTATGACGTGGCGTGAATGCTTCATTCAAATATGAAAATAAGGTGTAGTCTGATACGATTTAACTTGACATTTTGCAATTGATGGACATATGATGTAGTGAAGGTTCATAACATGAGTGCGACGAGTGCCCCATCCATCCTAAAAAACATTTTTTTACATCTTGAACAAACTATTTTATAGATCACAAAACAACAATCTTACTGGTTACGTTGATACTCATCGTCTCACCGACACAAGAGAAAGTACTAGGACTGTAAATGGACCGAACGAACATGAACATTAGTATGTTCATGTTCGTTCATTTTACTTTTACCGAATACGATACAAACACATAATCAAACACGATTTTTTGTTTATGTTCGTTCATTAATAAAATAAAAATATTCATGTTCGTTCATGTTTGTTCGTTCAAAAAGCCAAATGAACACTTCACGAACATGAACAAACACAATTGAACAATAATAAACGAATATAAATGAACAAATAAACAAAAATAACTGAACACACATAAAAAAAACCTTAAATGATCATTCTGGAACTTTTAATTAGCCAATTAGGTGTATTAGTAGAAATTAAAATATCACTAAATTTATAAGTTTTCAGTATAACATAATACACTTATATTTCAAATAGTAAAAGATATTACCCTTTTATTAATATCTATCATAATAATTTTTAACACATGTCATTCCCATATTCACTCTCCCATTTATTTGTCTGTCTAAACTATTTATTTTATTTCAAAAAATCAAATAACTAATTTCTAAATTAAACTATTTATTTATTTCAAAAAATCAAATAACTAATTTCTAAATTAAACTATTTATTTTATTTCAAAAAATCAAATAACTAATTTTTAAATATTTCTCTTTCTATCGATATATTATAAATTTAAGTTTTTATTGAATCAATATTCTAAGAATTTTGATTAAAAAATATACTTTTTCATAAACAAAAATTTATAAATTTATGATTTTTTTTCTAAAACAAAAAAAAAAGATTTAAATAATGAAATTATCTTAAAATCGTTATTTTTATAAAATAAAAGTTATATATAAAAAAATTACAGAACAAACCTGGAGTCTTTAAACAACGTAGTATTGATAAAAATAATTTTTTTTATTAAAGCAGTATTTTTTTAAAACAAAAGTTTTAGAAATAATAAAAATATTTTATCAATTAATCAAAGTAATTATTAATACGCAATTTCAGTTATATCTTAAATCAATATAAAATTTTACGGTTCTAACTCTTCATCAATAACTATAGAGTATTTTTTATTCAACCTCAGTAATACACGGGGTTGTACTCTAGTATTAATATATATAAATAAACGAACGTAAATGAATGAACATAAACGACCGAACATAAACGAACATATATGAACAAATACAAACGAACGTTAATGAATGTAAACGAACAAACAAAACATGCGTTCATGTTTGTTTCTTTAGTTAAACGAACACAAGTTACTTGTTCGCGTTCGTTCATTTTGTAAGCTGTGTTCCCGAGTTTACTTAACGAAAGAAAAGAAAAAAACACTTTCTTTTCATTTCTCTTATTTTCTCTTATCTTCTTTTATTTTCTTTCTTTTCCATTCTCTCTATTTCCTTCCAATTGATTTTAGCTTTCAATTTTCTTCTATTTTCCTCCTTAAATAAACTCGGGAACACGAATTTTTAACAATCCTTCCATTAAAAAAAACTCTACAACATAACTATTTTTTCTTTCCTTTCACTTTCTTTCTTTTGACACTCGGAAACACAGCGTAATTGAATGAAATAAACGATTTTACTGTTCGAACATTTCATTAACGTTCGGTTATTTTGATGCTAAGGGGGTGTTTGGGATTCCTTTTATAAGTCCTTTTTAACTTATTGATTTGTTAAATAAGTTAACAAGTTAGTATGGAGTGACTTATTAACTTATTTCCCTCACAATCATCAGATTACCAAACACTATAAAATGACTTTTTAACTTTTTAAAAATTAATAAGTTAAAAAACAAGTAAAAAAATTACTCCCAAACACCCACTAAAAGAAACCGACAAAGGGGCAAAGGGATTCACTAATTTGGCATTACTATCTTCTTCGTTAGCAGCGGTGACGTTACTTCAATAATCGGAATCTTTTCACACACTCCACCGTTCTGATATTGGATTACACGTACCCCTAATTCCTAATCCCCAGGTAATTTTAATCAAATTCTATCGAATTTCATAATCGTAATCGGTGGTGATCACACACGTTATAAATTCCCACATCTCCGGTGGTGTTGTGTGCATTTTCAGAGAGAATCATCATCAAAAGATCAAAGAAAACTTATAAATTCCCACATCTCCGGTGGTGTTGTGTGCATTTTTAGAGAGAATCATCATCAAAAGATCAAAGAAAACTGCAAAATGGTGACTGCAAATAAGGAAATGGTGGTGTATTGCTTTGATACTCTGGTGGCTCACTTCAACGGCGAACAAGTCCCTCCGCCTGCTTTCGATGAGGGTGAACAGTAATATTCTCAATCGATTGATCATGATTTAATGATTCATGGGGTTTGATTCTTATTTGCTTATGTTTGTTATTGATTTACTGTTTTGGGTGCCTTAAATTTGTGGTCTTTAAGGGTTTATGCGATCAATTGGGTGCTGTTGATGAACAAGCGTTGATGCTTCATGGGTTTTGACTTTTGATACCTGTTTGCTTTTGTTTGTTCTTAATTTACTGTTTTGGGTGTCTTCAGATTGTGGTTTTTTAGGGCTTCTGTGATTAATTGGGTGCTTCTGATAATCAAGCTTTGATCTTTCATGGGTTTTGATGCTTGGTTGCTTTTATTTCTTCTTAATTTATTGTTTTGAAACATTACATATGATAAATATCTTCAGTTTGTGTGTTTTTATGGCAATAGAATAATCTAAACTATGACTGCTTAGCCTACTTCATTCATAACTTTCATTTGGATTGCCAATTTATACGGAATCATCCTAGAGTTACACTTGATTTCCACTGATCTCGCTCACAGTGATGATTGTGAACGAAATGGGGACATATACACGCGAAATCGGGTGGAAACGAGCATAAATTTATGATTATTATACTACAGGGATAGCCTTTGGTAACGAGAGTGAAATTTGGTAGCACCATTGGTCAGACAGTTGGTATGGATTATTATTGGCATATATGTCATAGTTAGAATTGTTATAATCCAATTTGCCTTTTTCGGTTTTCGTGATTAATTGGTGCTGCTGGTTTGCTTCTAACGATATCTGTGTATGATCATTTATCTGTATTTACATTTTTTCTTTTCAGTTTATATTTTGGACAAATTTGAATGCCTTCATGTGTTGGTGTTTTTGTATGTTCATGTGTTACCTTATCTTTGGTTCTTTTTGGCACTTGAATCATGCATTTTGTGCACATTTATGCATCTTTTTTTATCATCCATCAACACACACACATACTTGAGGAGATTTAAAGAACCTTCTATAGAGTCGAAAGGGCGAGTAGGTTGTTCTGTAATCTGCATGCTCTGTATGCTTTATAATCTCTTTGTCACAAGATGGAATTTATCTTGATTGAGTAATATTTTAGACATGTTGATAGAAGTCGACAACTTTCGTTTAATTGCTGTATAGACAGTCAAATATTGGAACTTTATTGAGATGGAAGCCATATTTGAATTTTGTGATTTCAGCCCATTGTTTGTCACTTGGAAGAAAGCTGTGAATGGCGAGGAACCTCGCTTACGTGGGTGCATTGGGACACTGGATGCTCGTTACATAATAAACGGCTTCAAGGATTATGCGATAATCAGGTATGCTCTCTACTAATCGGAATAGCAATGCCAAACAATCCCAAAGACTTTCTTGCAGCGTGTTTCATTACAGCCGATTATATGATTATCATTATTATTATCACCTTATCACTTTCAAAACACAATAGTGTGTAAACCGCCTCAATAACCTCTTAACCAAGATAAAATATGATTGAAGTTACTAAAGCCCACAACTTAGGCTTATAAGGGGCTCATGGGTTGTTACATATTAACTACTTGGAAGGTTAATATGTTATATGTGTTTTTTTTTTCTCACAGTGCTTTGAGGGATCGGCGATTCCCACCGATCCAAGCTAAAGAATTACCGTTCTTGCAATGTACAGTTTCCCTTCTTACTAATTATGAAATCGCTGCTAATTATCTCGATTGGGAGGTACTGTACATTGTATAAGTCTGTTTGAGTTCTTTTTTTTTGTTTATATACACATGTATGTATGTATACAGAAAGACTTCCATCCTTTACTTTTGTTTTTTAACTTTGTTTTCTAACCCTTCTCAAGTCCATCCTCTCGTGCAGGTTGGAAAGCATGGAATTATAATCGAGTTCACTGATCTGAATAATAATATGAAGCGAAATGCTACTTACCTACCCGAAATCGCTGCTCAAGAAGGTTAGCTTTTGGTGCTTATTGTTTTTGTTAATTTTTATAAATTTTCATCTAGAATAGTAGAACGAAATATCCCCATTATCTTATCATGATATCAATCCAAAGGTGGCAGTTTCGACCCATTCACCCGACATGCACACAAAATGACTCGTGTTAACACGAATTTGTTTGAGCGATGCCCCACCAATTGACCCGTCCATATGTTGTGATTTTTAGGTTGGACAAATATTGAAGCCATCGACTCGCTGATGAAGAAAGCTGGTTACAACGGTGCCATAACTGAATCAGTTAGGAAGCGTATCCAACTAACCCGTTACCAGAGCACATTATATACAATGCACTATGGCGATTATGTGAGTTATGTGAAGACAACTCGAGGTGGCGCGTCCGCTGTTGCTGGTGTCAAATCCCATTAACTGATTTGATAAGATTGACTGATCGGAACCATAAATGTATTTTGGTTCGGAGGTAATTTAATGAAAAAAAGTGACCAGTTAAGGCGGGTCAGATCCAACCCGCCTATGTACCTAAGAATCGGTTACCTTGTATCTAAGTAATTTTATAAAATTTGGTAGACTTGCATCTCAAGTCCACTGATGCTGTCATGTTGGCTTTTAATGTTTGCTGACACTAAAATATTGCAAGTGTGTTTTATGTATGTGTGTTATACTGCTATATGACTTCTTATGATGATTGGCATTGTAGTTGAGTTTTGACTTTTAAGGTCAAAGTTTTGATGCTTGACTTGGCATCATTAACGACCAAAATTAAAGCATTTAGTTTGTTCTTTTTCCGGCTTATTTACTATTTGATAGTTGTTTTTATTGGTAATAATATTATAAGTGATCTTGATTTATCACACATATTTAGAGAGTGACCTGATTAAAAGATAATCCTGGGTTGACATAATAGCATGAATGATCTCATATAATCCCATATCCCTTTTATTACCATAAGTAATTTCTGATAATTCTCTTGTATAGATATTCACATACTTGTTCTATGCTTGGCTTTAGCCTTAATCGGATGAGTTCGTTCCGTCCATGATTCAAATATAGACTGATTTAACTAAAGATCGTCGATGGTTGAATGTTGTTATCTCTAGCTCAATACTGGTCGAATGTTGTTATCTCTAGCTCAATACAACATTTGATCATTTTTTCTCTAAAATATTACTCCTCAAACAGACTCGTTTTGACCTTAGGATCTTACATAGAGCCCATGACAGGTTTGCGAAACGTCAGTAACCATGTTCCTATCTGACTCAATAGTTACAAATTCAATTATCACGAGTTAAAATCATATATCTGTATACAAGAAAAATCGTTTATAGTTATCTTGTCATTTTATTATACGATAATTTCTTTTTGCAAATTTATCTATTTACTCATATTTTTATTCTATTTTGAATAAATTTTGTGTCTAATTCTTAATTAATAGATCTTAGTATTGCGGGAGTGTAATAGATACTTAAACCTTTTGATGTTGAGAGTTTAAATCCGATACTAGGCATAGCATTTATGAATTCCCTATGAATGTTTGAGTGTGTTCTTTATATTATAAGAAATGGTTAGTGTTTTGAGTGAATTACAGAAAAAATATTATTGTTTATTTGTAAATTTAAAAGAATATGTTCAACGCTTATGAATTTTTTAATATTTTCGAAAGCGCTTGTTAGCGAAGGAGAGCGAAAAGACAACGATAAGGGTTTAAAAAATATTATTTAATTGAAAATGAGAGGAAAAAGTAGTTATTTTCCATGTAATTATAATGATGAATATAATTTTGAATGCTCTGTGTGTTAGCGTAGATTTTAAACCCATTAAAAAATAGAAAAAGTAATTTGAGGATGCAAAATGTAACCCCCATGATAATCAAATTTACAAGAATACCATGATGTGCAGTTGTGTTGACCCATTCATTTGGTAACACAAAGGCTTCATGATCATTAATTCCACAACACACACATATTGATATTCATTCTACCTTCAGTAAATTAAACAGATCCTTAATATTCAACATCAACAATGGCGATGCGATCCACAATTATCTCACGCTCACTTCCTCTCTTGTCGAATTCACGATCAACCCTTTGTTTTTTCAGCAATGAAGGCCGTGTGCTCGAAGATGAAGAACGTGCCCGCGAGAATCTATACGTAAAGGTACACGTATATATGTTTCTTTTTATTATTTATAAAAATATGGAGTTTGCTGATGGTTGATTGATTGCTTTGGTACAGAAAATGGAGAAAGAAAAGCTGGAGAAACAGAAACAAAAGGTGGAAGCGAAAGAAAAAGCCGAAAAGGAGAAAGATGAGAAGGTATTATGAATTTATAACGTGTCGAATCTGATCTAATCGTTTATTATTTCTGCAGTTATCAATATTGTTTTGATTCTGTAACTGTGTGTATTGGATCTTGCAATTCTGTATCAACTTTCTTACTACTAATTGTTTATTTTTTGGTTTGTTAGAAGCCGTAAGGACGAATGAGAGACTTGTAAGCCGAGGTGGATCGGCCCTCAGTTGCCTTCTGAAGCTCTTACAAAATGAATAAATGTGAGTTTTGAAAGTATAACGCTAATGGCATTTTCTGCAAATTTCATAGTTATTATGTTATGTTTTCATGCTACTGCATATTGTTATTGCTTTTGATAATATAGTTATTATTCGTAGTTAATAGATCTTTACAAGTTGTGTACATTCAGGTGTTGATTCTGATTCCGACCCTGACTCATTTATGTATTGTTTTATGTTAATGGGTCAAATAAAAAATTTTTAGCCAAAACGAGTCAAATGGGTCGAATAAACAGTCATTTAAATCAGGTAAATTTGTTCAAGAATCTGGGAACCCGATCGGATTAAGATAAGGTTTTAAAGAGATATAAAGTCAGACAAGAAATTGCAAGACAAGAAATGGCAGTTGTTTCTTTGTATGCTCAGATCATTACATAACATCCAAAAACACACAAGTATATGCCCATTTAACACCTTCAAAACTCTAAAACAACCAAACAACAAACCCGATCGACATTTCCTAAGTATATCAGCTTAAAAAGTCCTTAAACACCAGTTATTATTAATAGAAACCACCTTGATCATTCATCAACAAGATCAAAACTAATAAACCTGCAATGGCACCCATTACAACATTTTTATACATTGCATTAGTTTTATGTTCTGTGGTTCAAGTAGCGGTCTCTAGTGACCCTAACATCCTAACCGACTATGTGGTACCGCCAAACTTGACTGTTATAAATGCAGACTATTTCACATACACTGGGATACGATCAATCGTTAATGGCACCACTGCAAAGTTTACAGCCTTAAAAGCTAGCCTAAATGAATTCCCAGGTCTACTTGGTCAAAGTGTTTCCTATGCGATTCTTGAGTTCCCCGTGGGGTCTATTAACCCGCTGCACATCCACCCTCGGGCTTCTGAGCTTTTGTTTGTGACCGCAGGCACTCTACAAGTCGGGTTTGTTGACACCACCAACACACTTTTCACTCAGAAACTTGAAACTGGTGACATGTTTGTGTTCCCTAAGGGACTTGTTCACTTTCAGTGTAACTCTAATACTACTGAGCCCGCTTTAGCGGTCTCTGCCTTTGGGAGCGCGAGTGCAGGGACGCAGTCCATTGCTAATAGCGTCTTTAATAGTACTATTTATGAGGGGATTTTGGCTGAATCGTTTAAAACCAGTTCGGATATTATTGAAAAGATTGTGTCTGGCCTCAAGGGCTGACCCGTTTCGTATGCTTGTTTCTTTTTGATGAGATTGTTGCTTGAAATATGAAAATAATTGGTGACATTGAAATCTTTGTTGCAGATTCAAACAAAATATTATCAAATAAGTGTTGCATGAAATCTGTGATTGAGTATTTGTGTCTGTAATCTGGAATAAACATGGCTTTATTCATAGCATAAATGATGAAACTCACACACATACATACAGAAGGAAAATGCCACCATTTTAGCATCAATGTGTTATAAGATGGAACACAAACTGCTACCCACGACACCGATATGGAGTGCAGCGTTCAATGCTCCTAACGCTGTTTGCCATTGTTGCTGAAAAAATCATAGTAAAAGACACAAAATCAATAAAACAAGATTCAATCTAGTCTAAATTTCTGATATACTCTGTGTAATAATAGTTTTTAACTGATTTTGCCATTATCATTAGTAAAAGTTCATACTATGATGATAATGCTTATAGCATAACACCCCATATCACTTCTTGAATATTTGGCATTTGCTACATATAACGTTGAGCTCAAATTGAGGTCGCAAACACCCATTTTTCTAGTAGTGATATATTTCAACGTAGTATATAGCAAACATGTTTAACCAATAGTGAGTAACAAAAACAAACCAAATATCAACAAATGAAATGAAGGCATTAGATATCAATATGACTTAAAGTTTTAGAACTCACTCGTTGTGGGATGACTGAGGCCGGGTGCTGAACATGTTGAGGTGGTGCATGATTGAATGAATAGTCATTTTGGATCCATGTATGGTTGTGTACCATAGGTTTGGGTGGACCACTCGGGGCGGCACATTGACTCCACCAATGGTGATTAGGAACTTGACCCATGGCTATAGATGGATTCCATGTGTGGTTATTACCTGCAGGTGGTTTATTTAGAACCGAGGCGGAGTCTGCTTCAAATGGTCTAGACCTTGACTCAGAGGATCTCAGCTGTGAAAAACAAACATTTATCAGTAAATAAGTGTTGAATTGGTTCACCTTGAGCACTTTCTTATTGATTGAATCAAAAACTTAAACTTCTTAGAAATTTATTATCAAGGATTAACGATTTCTTATCGTTTGAATCTAACGATTATGTAAAAGTTACAATGGTTACCTAAGAATCTCTCCTCACTGCTTGTATGCACTTGTCTAATAAACTCTAGCGGTTTCTAACAGAAAAACTAACTGAAGAGAATATTGTATTCCCGTTACTAATATCTACCATCAGTAGTAACTTTACTTCATCATTATTAAATGATTCCTACATACGGTTCACATAAGTTTCTACTGATAGCTAAACATTACAAGTTGATTTTATGTTTGACTTTCGCGATATGTTCCAACAATAAGTTACTTTGTAACTATTACATTTAAGATTTTGCATTGCAACTATTGTTATTTCTCAAAAACTCTGAAATGACTTATCATCAAATACATACCTCGCCAAATTTTAACTTGGTCATAGCTTCAAGTAACGAATAATTGTCCACAAAGCGAGACACCTCATTGTGAGTGTGATCACATTTCTGCATAATATAGCAATCAAGGCAAAGATAAAACGACCGACTCTTTTGATCTTCTAAGCACCCAACACATGTTAAATAGGTAGACGCGATGAACTTTTTACAATGATCACAAAACGGTCTTCCACTTTTGATTATATAGTAAAGTGTCATCACTTCAACAAAATCAAGAGTACCATTCCCATCAAGATCCAATTGGTTGAAGATGAACGGGTCGGTCATTTGACCATACCCCTCCTCTCTCATGAACCACAAGAACTCTCTTAGATCTATCTTGCCATCGCCATCGTGGTCCATGGCGCTAAAGAAGTCTCGAGCCAACTCTTGAAGTTGGTCCGTGCCCGCTTGGTAATAAGCCATGGCTATCTTTGAAAGCTCTTCCATGTTACACCTGCTGTTGGAAGAGATGTTGACTTTTACTTTGGTCAAGGACAAGGTGCACATACATGTCACTAACAACTAATGGGGTACTGTTGATTAATCATTGGAAGAGATGTTGACTTTTACTTTGGTCAAGGACAAGGTGCACATACATGTCACTAACAACTAATGGGGTACTGTTGATTAATCATTGGAAGAGATGTTGACTTTTATTTTGGTCAAGAGGAAGGTCAATTACATCATATGTAATTGAATTATATATATACAACTCATACAATGAATGAGGTACTATTGATTAAAGTATTGGAAGAGACGTTGACTTTTAGAAGTCAGTTTTGTAGATAGTGAAAGGTATCATAATATAGTAATAGACCAACTTGTTACATATACCATAAATGTTAATTGTTTCTAATATAAATTAAAATCCACCACCTATATTTAAAGATTTGATTGATATTATATTACCATTAAATCATGCACATTGTGATGATACTAGGAGTTGTATCATTTTAAATAATGAATCATAATAAACGTAACCAATCAACATATAAAAAGATATGAAATATAACATTAGGAATGTTAAGTAAAGGTAGACTTCTTTGTAGTACATGTCACATAAATCATCTGCACACAAGTTATTTGATTGAGGAGATTTTGACCAAAAACTGCAGTCACTTGCAAGAATGAAATGAAAACTAGTTAAAAACAAAACAAAAATAAACAAATTCAAATCTTATTGATGCTTCTCATATTCACCATCATCACTAAAGTCATATGCAACTATGCAAGGAAACTAACAAGAACAGAAGTTTACAAGATGTAATGATGGTTAACTCGCTAGTAAACTGTTAGAATTCAAGTGGCATAGAGGAAACTCAATACACGGTAATACAAACAATAAGAACGCGCACATAGAAAAAAATAAATGACAATGACACGAATGATAAGACCTCAGAGAATTGCTTATGCAAATTTATATATTATTAATTACCAATTTTGCTATGCTTAATGGGTTGTACAATATGCTTAATAGGTTGTACCCACCTTTGTCTCTTTCTAAATCCTTAACTTTTTTCTTATCTTACTCCAATACTTTTATCCTTTTATAATTTGACCCCAATATTTTTTTTACTTACAACTTTGACCTACTATACTTTTTGGACTTTATAACATTTTTGTTTTACAGTTCGGTTGAAATTTTGCAGTTAACTCACCGCGGCGTGCGTGTGTGGTTCAACATATTTACCGTTATATTTCCCCCGTTTAATGACCCCGTCGCAACGCGCTGGTTCTAGATCGACTTACTTATTGTTTTATATGTGTTACGTTCCGCCTACGCGGTTTAACATTTTTACACATACTTTTCGTTTGCTTTTATTATTTTTTTACTACGAATTTTTTAGATGTTCGTAGTTACTGACGGTGGTTTGTTATTAGTGATACTTGACACGGTTATACGCCTCCGCTGCAACGCAAGGGGGCTTAAGACTAGTTAATATATATTAGTAAGTTTTGCATATTCTTGCATCAAATTTGCACCATGTAGCATACTAGTGGACAGTGGTAATTAGTAACTTTTGGTACTGGACTACATGTCAAAGGCCAATCTAACCCGAATTGAAATGATTATATTAGTCGATAACACATCTTCATTAGTTGTGAAAGTGCTAGATCAATTTTTTCAGATCCATTTTAAAAATGGATAGGACACTGGTCAATATGTTCACAATGGTATGCATACTGCTTGATTTACATATCTAATTTGAAACAGTTAAAAATTTCTCGATTTTGTTTTCTTACTCTATTTTATGGATTTTGTTTTCTTACTTTATTTTGATTTACATATCTAATGGGATTCTATTTAGTTTTGAATGAATTCCATGTTCATAGTTAACTTTATCATGCTGTCATGTTTCCACACGAGCATTTTTTATATATAATACAGTGCACAATTACACTTAAATACACACCTATGTAGGCACCTGAACACATATTATGATTCTTTTAATAGTAACTTAACTTAATGCTATGATATGAGAAAAGATGATGAAACACTGTGTTATTTTTTTATGAAACTTAACACTGTTTAGGAGGAGATGATTATCTGAAACAAAAGGCACTGCTACCGGTCTTGTAGAAATCTCTATCAATAATGTGATAGGTTGCAGCTTGATAGCTTCATCTTTCTAGCCGAACTCGTTGAATCTAGACAAAGAAAATGTGTCATTTTCTCGATTCCTCGGCGAATTACATACTTATATATCCATTTAATTTTTAATTGTAGTTGATTGTAAGTGGATGAATTGTTGTAAAAATCTCATTAGTGTTTTTATGTAACATATCGAATCTACTTTCTTTCCAGTGTCCCCGCAGTAATGCGTGGGTCACTGCTAGGTATCCAGGGTAGCAAAAGCTTAAAATTTTAGTACAAAGTCAGGAAGAAAGGCTCCTCATCCCCTCCAGGCTCCTCATCCCCAGATTGGCACTTCTATTTATTGAAGTGAAAAGTTAATGTGTAGTAATTTAGGAAAAAAATGTAATAAAAGGATCATTTATTAAATACCAGTAACATATCATATAATTTTAGTTAAGAAAACATAAAAGATGTCCTTATAGCAACGTGTCTCCTCTCTATTTAGGGTTGTTCACGAGCCGAGCCGAACCGAACGGATCTTTGCGCGTGCTTGGCTTTTTTCCAAACTGAACGAGCCGATCGGCTCGTTTTACAACTGAGCGGAAAATCGAACAAACCTTTTCGAGCGTTAATTTCCAATCGAGCATAGAGTGAGCGCAAATGATCGGTAAACAATTTGTACAACTCAACTATCTATTGTGTCATCCTATTAAATTATTAATATTGCAATGAGTGACGGTGAAAAAATGTTGCGTATTAGGTTTTAATTACTTAAAAAGCAGACACATTTCATAACATAATATTTTTATGAATGACAATACGTTGTGGCTAGATGAGGCTATAGCCGATGAGGTGTTGAGCATATTGCAAATGATACATGAGGGCCGCGAGATGATTGACTAAAGTAAGAGCGAGATCAAATTTCTCATTGTAACTTACGATTTCACTTTAATATTCAGTGTTAATTTTTTATTAGGATGATTGATATAATATGTATAAATTATAATTGTATATTTGTATATAGTATGCCAAATTTACTAGAGTATTATGTATAAATTATATATAAAAAATTAAAAAATAATTCGAGCTGAACCATGCCAAACGGAATTTTGCCCGTGCTCGGTAAATCAACACACATTTATATTAAATTTCATTATTTTTGTATTTTATATCCTTTCATTCAGCAACAAACTTCGGTAACACTCCATATATATTTCGATTTCGTTGTTCATAAAAATAGAGCATTATGGAGGCCAGGACTTTTACGCGGACTATGGATCCATCATTTAAAATAAAATTTTAGTAAATATTTTACTATAATACATCAAGTATTGCAACATCACATTTACTGCAAACTTAATTTGTAAAAAAAGGTTAACATTTAATGGAAAGATTTAAAAGTTGAAACTCAAAGAAAACAACAATAGATGATGACAATGTAAGTTATATTGGACTACTGGAGTACGTTAACAACTGCGGTTGAATTAATTAATCGAAACTACTTAGTGCAAATGTTATTTAATCAAAATTACGTAGTTTTAAATAACACTTATCATTCAAAACAATGTCGTACTTTAGCCGTTAAAAAAACGTAGTTTTAGATTGTTTAATGTATCATTTAGCTTGTCATGCTTTAAATGATTATACTTGTATATGTGAAATCAAGTTGTTTGATTTATAGTATTCAAAAGTTTATCATAGAGTTCAACGGGAGAATATTACAATTTAAAAAGTAATATTTTAAGGGGAGAGTATGACAAGTAGAAGAGAGAGTTGTCTATAACCCCTCTCACCATTAGCATTCTATACAGGGGATGATGATTAGAGTTTGTAATCTTTTAGGTCACATATTTAAAATCTAACTCAAGAGAGTTTTCCTGTAATGTTAAGTTTACTCCTTAGCGATGTTCTACGATGAATCAAGACTGGAACTTCAAAATCAACATAAACGGTTAAATCTGGTCTCAAAAAACTCAATCATGTGTTGAGTGTAGTTCCAAACGCCGTTCAAACAAATGTATAACCTCTCCCAACAATAATATCCCTACCCGTTCATTACATTCGCCCAAGTCAATCGCAGTAAACACCAGGTCAAATAAAAAGCTGTAAACTGTAAAAGTAAAAAATCAATTCTCCATTTAAAATCCCTCTTCCGTCGAGCGTCAACAGTGAAAATCTCCACCACCACTCAACCACCAATCGCCACCGCTCCACCACCGCTGCTGGCCGTCGTGTTCCACCGATTGTATCCTCCGGCACAAGCAACATCAAAATCTGCCGTTCATTATACCGATATCTCCGTTCGTTTTTCTTCACGTTCTCTTTCATTGTTTTTATGTCTTTATGAACTTATCATCCTCCAATGCTTCGGTATATCATTGCTTATGAGTTATAACTTATAACTTGATTATTGTTTAACATTCGTTGAACATTTAGAATATAGTTGATTAGCTAGGGTTTTTTGCCTATAGAAATCATTTGCATTTGATTTTTTACTGTTTATCTGTTAAGCATTGTTTTGTAGAAGCAGTTACGTAACGGATCGAGTGTTTGCATGTATATTAGTGTTGATGATTGGTGACATAAGATCATATCAGTAAGGACTTTGAGATTGGTTATTAGAAACGATTTTGGATGGATAAGTTGTTCGTAATGAGATTATCTACTTAATAAGCTGTTTAAATAAGCAATCTAGAACACCGAATTGATGATTTGTTAGTATCTGAATACAATCAGACGTGATGTTATTAGTATGATTCGATTTAGTTGATTAATAGTGATCTTTCTGTTTCTAGATGGGAGATTTAAAATTTCAGTTGATATCAGTAATGATCATGCATAATCTCTTCATTGCAATCTTAATTAGAACTTATTCATCTGTTTCTAGAAGCAGTTACACAACTGATCGAGTGGTTGTATGTATATTAGTGTGTATGATTGGTGAAATAGGATCATTTCAGTATTGGATTTGGGGCTGGTTATTTTGAAATGATTTTGGTTGAATAAGTTGTTCTCAATAAGATTATATACTTAATAAGCTGTTAAATAAGCAATATAGAACGCCTACCTGAATACAATCATACATGATCATATTAGTATAATTTGATTTAGATGATTAATAATTTTATATTTTTGTTTTTCTAGATGGTACATTTAAATATAAATTCTGATGAGATGACCATGCATTATCTTTTCATTGCAATCTTGATTAGAATTTATTCATCTTGATAGGAAATGTCAGCAAATGGTAAAGTTCCAGCCATCGGTATCGATTTTGGAACTACTTACTCTTGTGTGGCTGTTTGGCAACACAAGCAAGTTGAGATCATAGCAAACGATCAAGGTAATCGAACCACTCCCTCTTATGTTGCTTTCAACGAAACCGAGCGTTTGGTTGGGGATGCTGCTAAGATCCAGGCTGCTTGTAATCCCACTAACACCATCTTCGGTTAGTCACTTTTCATTCTTTTCACTGGTTAATTAGCTTCTGTGTTCTTTAGTTATTTAGTGTTTGAACCACATTACATGAAATAGACGTTAAACGATTGATTGGAAGAAGAGCAAGTGACAAAATAGTTCAGGAAGACATGAAATTGTGGCCTTTCAAAGTAGTGGCTGGGAGCCGTGACAAGCCAAAGATTGTAGTCACATACAAGAATGAAAAGAAAGAATTTGCTGCTGAAGAAATATGTTCCATGATTTTAGCCAAGATGAAAGGCATTGCTGAGAAGTTTTTAGGATCGAGTGTTTCAAAGGCTGTCATCACTGTTCCTGCATATTTCAGTGATTCTCAACGGCAATCAACGAAAGATGCTGCAATGGTTGCTGAACTAGAGGTTCTGCGCATGATACATGAACCCACTGCAGCTGCAATTGCTTATGCACTAGTCAAAAGAGCTAGTGTAGATGGCAAGATGAATGTGTTAGTTTTTGACTTGGGTGGTGGTACTTTTGATGTCTCCATTCTCACCATTGATGGCGGGGGTCTCATTGAGGTTAAGGCTACGGGTGGTGATACGCATTTGGGAGGTGAGGACTTTGATAACAGAATGGTAAATTATTTTGTCAATGAGTTTAAGAGAAAACACAAAGTGGATATCAGCAAGAACCTAAAAGCTTTGGGCAGGTTGAGGGTCAATTGTGAGAGGGCAAAGAGAACTATTTCAACAGCTATTCAGACTACAATCGACGTTGATTGTTTGTTCAACGGAATCGATTTTTCTACAAAGTTTAGTAGGGTTAAATTCGAAGAGGTGAACATGGAGTTGTTCAAGAAGTGCATTGATACTGTGAAAACTTGTTTGCAAGATGTGAATATGAGTAAGGATAGCATTGATGAAGTGGTTCTTGTTGGCGGATCGACCCGGATACCTAAGATACAAGAAATGTTGCAGGAGTTGTTCAATGGGAAGTCACTTTGCCAAGGTATCAATCCTGATGAAGCGGTCGCGTGTGGCGCTGGGATTCTAGCTGCAAACTTAAGTGGCATTGGTGATGAAGCTGTGCAGGCTATGGAGCTTTTTGATATTGCTCCTTTGTCTCTTGGTGTAGGTAGTGATAAAGATGTTATGGCTGTTTTAATTCCAAGAAATTCACCTATACCAACCAAACGGGAAGATACGTTCTATACAATTTTCGACAATCAAACTGTTATGGATCTTCCGGTGTATCAAGGTGAGAGAGCCAAGTGCACTGAAAATTATCTTTTATCACAGTTTTGTTTGTCAGGCCTCCCCCCTGCTCCTCGGGGCGTGGTTAAGGTAACTGTATGCTATGAGATAGATGCCAATGGTATACTTCATGTCTCCGCGAGAGAAATAACCAGTGGAAGAAACAACGCGATAAAGATAACTAACAATCGCAGTCTGACAAAAGCGGAGATTAAGAAGATGATTGAAGACGCTGAACGATATAAGTTGGAGGATGAAGCACACATGAAGAAGGTGATGGCCCATGAAGCTTTAACCAACTACGTTCTTAAATTAAGAGCCAACATTAGCGACTACAAAGTTCGAATGAGGCTTAGAGAGACGGTGCTTAGTGCAAAAGACTTGGAAGACATAGACCAGCAGATTGAGGAGGCGATCGAGTGGCTTGATGAACACCCTGATGCTGATATTGTTGACTTGGAGGACAAGGAAGTGGAGCTTAAGGACTTATGCAGACTTACAAAGTTAAGCTTGCATTGATAATCTAAGGTCAGCAAAGCAAACTAACCCTCTAAAACTATTAATCTATCGATTGTAATATATGCAAACTTACAACTATATGCTTTTGAAAACTTTGATCCATGTACTCGTATGAGAGATCCTGCGTATGCACTGTTCTTTTGTTATTAGGGTACCATGCTGTGGTATTTTGTTAGAGGTATTTAGGTATGAGCCTGAGTAATACTACTTTGATCCTGCGGCATTAGGATCAGATAACCAGTAGTAATTTGTGTATTTTTTTTAAAAGAATGTTAGTTTGGGTCATAAAACAAGCTTTATTACGTGTTATTGTTTGAATAGGTCGAGTCCAAGTTAGTCACATGACAAAACGTGCACGCGCATTTGTGTATATACAATGGCGGATCTAGAAGAAAAGTTCAGGGGTAACGTAAAAATTTTTTTTTAGCGAACGTTTACATTAATAGCGGGGTCCGAGGGAATATCCATTCAAATCAAATCCATTTGGGATCGAAGGATTGAACCCGAAGGATTCGAACTCGAAGAAGTTATTAACCTAATATCATCATTATTATTAGAACCAATATCCTACTCTTGAATTTTTTTTAAAAAAATTATCAATAAAAACTTGTTTTTTCATCTTTTAAATCCCTAAATGTATAACAAATAATACAATAAGATTACAAATTGCAATTAGAAATAACACAATTTAAATACCTAATTTTAATATCAAATCTCAAATTCATCTTTCATATCCCTAGTTCATATACCTAATTGCATAAACCCTAAATATTAGAAATTGAACTAATAAACATTATTTTTATAAAAAATAACACTTAAATATTAGAAATTGAACAACACAAACCCTAAATCTCTGATTTCATAGTATAACAAATAAAAGAAAACTAAAAATGTTACCTTGAGGTGAGCGGTGAATTGGTGAAAATTCACGTGTGGGCGGTGGCAAGGGCTACCGTAGCAGGCTGCTGTTTGGCGGTGGTCGGCCTGGCCGGCGTTGGTTGGGACGTGGGGTGATCGGCGGTGTGGGTGGATAGTGGCTGACTAGTTGTGGCTTGTGGGAAGGGTCGATGAGGGCATGGGGCGATGGATGATGTGTTTTTTATTTTAAGATTTATGTTTGATTGGGTTATGAGTGTTTTGATTAATTAGTTAGTCTTTTTAAGCTGTTTAATCTTTTTTGAGTTTATTTGTATTTTGGGCTTGTTAATTAATATAGTATTGGACTATTGGATATTTTAAGCTTATTAATTATTTATGTTTTCATAAAATGTAATGTTTTTTTTTTAAAACGTAAGATTAAATGTAGAACTTTAAATTCTTATTTTTTTACATAAAACCGTAAAAAAAATTTACACTACCCACAAAAAGTTGAGGGGTAGCTGAGGCTACCCCTCAACTCCATGTATGTCCGCCCATGTGTATATACATAAGTGCATGACAAAATTGTAACATACAAAACCGCCTAATTGTGTCTATTCACATGAATTGTGGTTAATTTGTACTAACCAATCCAAACCGGTAAAAGAAACATAGGTCCTCATTTTCATCAGGTAACACATGTAATGAGTCTAATGACCAGTTGACCACAAGCTTTCAAAGGATGTAGTCTATGATCATGTGGTGTGAGTGGTTTGGATGGTGGTGACCTGCGGTCATTGCGATAGGCGTTGTGGTGTTGTGAAGTGGTTCTAAGGAGGCTGGAGGATGGTGGTGGTGGTGACAAGGGGGCTGCACAATCTAATTTGAGGCTTCAATATGTCAGGTTTTTATTAAGACCATCTCCAATAAGAAAGTTTTTGATGTTTTTAAGAAAAAAATAGATGACGTGGATGAGAGAGGAGGTGATGTGGATGAAAGATGTTGGGTTGAAATTCTAGGGTACCCGAAGTGCCTACGTGTAAAGAACTCGTCTTGTAAACTGTCTTGGAAGCCGTCGCAGTTAATGTTGCGAACGGCTATATAATCGTTAAAGTTGTTTTGAAGGCTCAAGTGGGTTGAGAAAGGAGTGGCCCTTCTCTAGAGGGTAGTAGAGGATTCAAATGAGATGACTTATTTTAATTGGGCAGAGGTAGGGGTACTTGTGGATTTAGAAAGAAGTGTTTCTATTTCTCTTATAAACCTACACATTTGTTGATGATATGCCTTTAATCCTCATTCCTCTACCTTTTAAAAATTACTACCTCCAGGCTAGAAGCCTTTTTGTAACTTTTTTTTCAAACATCATAATCTTTTGGTTACCACCACCATGTATTTAGACTTAGATCAGACCAGCTGGTCGAACCGGTTGGACTGATCCGATCCATTCTAAATCGTTGTGTTTTCAAGACACCGGGCGGTTCGGACCGGTTCGGTGGTCGGACCGGGAACCGGTTCGGACTGTATTTATAAATTTTTTTAACCTTTTTAAAGTTTTTTGGATTTTAATGAGTTTAAAGGATGGTTCAAACTATGAATTAAAATGTTTGACATAACATTATTGTTGAGCTTTTATATATAACTATAAACTACAAATATAAAATATTTATATTGAATTATATATATAATTATATAGCTAATATACAGATATTAAATTATGGCATCATTTGGTTTTAAATCCATTCCGACCGGCTCGACCAGTTGACCACTCGACCAGTAAGATGACAAGTTCGTCCTCCGATCCGGTCAAACATTGGCCACTACCCCCACCCAAAGCTAAATAGGACGCTTTTAGTAAGATATATTGAATACCAAAATATATATGGTTTGAAATTTTACTTAAACTAAGATTTTGTTATATTAAATGAAAGAATTAAATGCATGCAGCGCAATAAGTAGAGAAGTTTGGCGATACAAGTGACCATAAATGTGAAATTGCTTCCTCAAGCTAAAAGCAAAGCTGATATATGCAGCCTTTGTAAGACCCCAGATCGAGGAGTCACAAACTAACATACATCTTTTCAAATAAGTAGTTAAATCTTACAAATAAAAACCAAAACTTTATTATAATAGGAAAAACTCTTGTGTTCAAAACTTATGTGTGAAAAAAATGGTTTCGGTTTGGTTTGTGAGTTTTCTCTTATCTATGATGAGTTTTTTTTTTTCTGATGGTGGTCTAAGAGTGCATACTCGAGTAATGGAGATTGACGGATGGGTCAATGGTCCGTTAGTGATCCAATTAGCTGTTCAAAATAAAATTAATAATTTCAAATTTATAAAATGAAATTGATGTGAGAACATGGTTTTCTAATGCAAGTATAGGTATGTAACAATTTGGTGCTTGAGTGAGGTTGCTTAAGAGTACAAGGAAGGAACTATGGATGATTAGCGACTGTTAACTCAATTGTTAAAGGTTGAGATGATAATGTCGTAATTAGCTAGACGTCAAACATGACCAGAAGGCAAAAGACGAAAATTTATTTTATTTAAATCTTGTTTCACATATCTTTTTCACCGTAATTACCTTTATATGAACTTTACTAGCTATAGTAACCCGTGTGTTACACGGGTTGAATAAATAAAAAATTAATATAACAAATTTATTAATTATAAAATAATATTTTAAGATATAATATCACTGAAATTATGTATTAGAAATGACTGTAAGTTATAAAATAGTGATATCAACTTTTTAAAACTTTATTCTTTTCAAAAAAATAAATAAACGTTTTGTTCTAAAGCAAACCGTATAAAAATGTCATTTTTAAAAATTTTCTTATTATAACTCTTAAATTTAATTATTTTTGGTTTTAAAAAATAACTTTTTAAAAATACCAATTTTAAATATTTCGTGTTTTTTAAAAAAGTCTTATGCTTTAAATAAATTTATTATTTTATAAAAAATTGTTTATTTAGAAATAACATTAATAAATAGATCTCTTTATTAATTTATTAAATCTAAAAAAGTGTTAAATAGTATTATTAGTAATTAAGGTAATTATTTAATATGAGAGAGAGGCGGGGAAATTTTGATGAGAATGATTGTGGTGTTGACACGTGTCATCCCAGATACCTTTTTATTAGAATAGAAAGATTGTTTTTGTTGTAAACTATAGAAAAAAATCTAAGAATTTTATTCTTTTTGATTGGGATATAGTATTGATGTACCGTTTTGCTTACAATGGTGAGTCTCAAGGTATCACAATGTTACGTCTAAACCAACTACAACGGTGTGCCTAAATTTTCATGATGATGTGTAAATAAACTACATGATTAGAACAATTGATCTAACTTATTACACTAGTGTGTCTAAAACATCTACTCGTCTTGCCTTGGCTTTACCCATCTCACTGTCTCACAGTCAAAACCAGCTCTAAAAACGTCCCTAAAACGTCTCCTTCTCCCAATCTTCTCTCCTCTCACATGATCTGTTTTTTTTTTCACAAGAACGCACATCCCCTCTCTCCTTCACGGCAACCCTATACTCTCAAAAACGCCTAATACCAACCTATCGTTGATATGCTCTAAGTTGTGATGATGATTTCGGGTGGTCATCCATGTCATGAGAATCGGATAGTTGTATGTTGTTGTGGTAGTTGATGTCACGGTGGTTGAGGAAGATGATGATGGATTTAACAATCATTTATGTATATTTGAAATTAAAAATAAAAATAAATATATGTATAATTAATTGGTTGAAATCTAGCTAATTGATTACATAAACTTCAACGCGGGGCTAGCGTATTTGATAGAGGTTTGGTCTCTTAGAGATGAGTACTTGAGTAAAAGGTCAAACTCAAGCATGATATAATTTGAAGTATCATACGAGTAAGAGTATGATAGATTTTCTATTAAAAGAAACTAATTACATAAGGGGGGGAAACTATCCTTTGGGAATCGAGGTCAAGTGACCCCATTAAATGATTTTTGAGTTTGTAGTGGATCGTATACTACCCAAAATTTAGGGTGAACTCATAGTTTTTCTGGAAGTGAAACATTAGTATTACTAAAGTTCAAAATACAATGAAAATGTGTTCTTGGTTCATCGATTTTCCCTTGCTACCCCAACCCTCTTGTATCACAAGTTCAAAAAGGTTTTTTTTATTACACTCGTTTACATATATGTAAAATTACTTTTATACCTCAAAATATAATACATTTTAACCCTAACTCAAAATCCTGCTAGCAAAGGGTCGCGTTATTTGCTAGTTGATAGGTGACACAAAAACACTAGTAGGAGATTGCTATTAATCTTGTAGGGCTGCTTGTTTTAAAGTGCAACTGTTCGGTATGAATTGCAGCAAAAAGAGAAGGACCGTAATGTTAAATGACAATCATTATGCTCACATATATATTATACTAGTTTTAGCAAACCCGTGTAACACACGGGTTGAAAATATAAAAACAACATAATTAATAAATGTATAAATATTTCGTATAATTAAGTTACGTATTACTATAACAGTAAAAAATAAAAATATAAAATTTATAAATATTCAAATACTCTTTTGAATAATATCATATATAATTGACTCATGTAAAATTAAAATCAATTGTCTTAAAATCATACTAACCTAAAATAAATCAATATATCAATAAATATTTTTTTTGTTAATTTTTTTTAAATTGAATCTTATTTAGCTATAAAAATATGTATAGTTCAAAACAAAATGAATTTTAGTATTAATGAGTTTCTTAAAATAAAAACTTAATTAGAATAATATATTAATTTAGGCGGGAAATTTTTTTGAGAAGTAACATGAGAGTGTCATGTGTCATCTTAGTTATTCTTTTATGATATAGTATAGATTGAATTCAACAAGGTGGTTTACATGTTACTTTGATGTTTATTTTGGTCATTTCGTTTGTATTCTCTTTTGATGTTTAGTGCTGTCAATGGCTGTTAGATATGTTGGTATCTGAATTAGTTATGTGCATTTGATTTTTAAAATAAAACAACCGAGTTAAATGATTTGTGGCTGTGATGGTCACATTACATGGGTATGAAATTTTTCTTTTTGTGAATCAAACTACTTGAGAGAAGTATGATTAAAAGTTACTTAAGCTATACATGGCCAATTCAAGACCAAAAAAAAAAAAAAAACTAAAATATCATTTGCCCAACCAGACCTGAAAGTTCTAAAGACGGGTTATTAGAAATCCAAGCACCGAAAAATAATGATCCCATTAAAAGAAAATTCTAGTTCCGTCATTGATTACATAAACAACAAAATAATAAAAAGAAATCCATGTTTGATGTGATGGAGAAAGACAAATATAGTTACATATGAAATATTACCCGCTCATGGAGGTATAATGATGTTGTATTCATATAAAATCTAAAAGCTTGTTAATAAAGGTTGATTTCACACCTAATTGCTAAAGTTAGGAATTACAGTATAATATCATCGATATTTTCTAAAAGTTTTTTTTTAATGTTCCAACTTAGTAGGAAAAGGTTCTTTTAACTGGTCAAGTGTTGTGTTCATAAGAAAAAATAACCTACTTTTGTGTGGTTTGTGGGTTAGATCAAAAACATAACGTTTTATGTTTTCTTTTGTACCATTAATTAAATCTTTTTGGAACTCTTTACAAAATTTCTAAAATTCTCCTAGTTTGAAATTTTAATCTTATGAATTCATATGAATCTAGCTATATCCATTTATTTATTGTTATAATAGCACAAATACATATATTGTATCGAGTGCACATGAAACAATGTTAAGATACTTAAATGTGATACCGTAAAAGATACAAGTGTTTATATGTTTTTTATAGATCGGTATGCAAACGAGTCGAGCTGAATCTAAGTTCGATCTCAGCTCATCTAACTTGAGAGAGCTCAAATTTAGTTATTTCAAGCTTGTTTAAAAACTTTAGTTCAAATTAGTATTTTTTATTAATTATTCAATTATTTTATTTACAACCATTTATAGTTTTATATATGTACATATATATAACATAATATATATTATTTTGTGAATTTATTATAGCGATATTATATTTTATGTCTTATGTAATTACATATGTATTATACTAAACAAAACTATTATACTTATATAAATAACATGCTCATTTAGACTTATAACACTAGTTAAATTCAGTTTAAAAAATTAGGTTCGGCCTCGTTTATCAAATAAGCTCCTATTTAAGTTCAAGTTTGTTTAAATCGACTCAAACTTGTTACAAATCAAACCCGACTAGCTTACAACGACTCAACTCGTTTACATCCTGTTACACTTAGAATTCATTTTGAATTAAACATCCTGTTACACTTAAAATTCATTTTGAATTAAACATCCAGTTACACTTAAAATTTATTTGAATTAAACATACTCAATGGTGAGAGTTATTTCAAAACCAAACTATTGTACTTTTGTAAACATCTATAAAAGGAACAAAACAATATAGTAAAAAGTTTGGTAGGAGGTGTATGATGCATTAAACCAACATACCAACAATATTAATTACACCAAAGAGAGTCTCCACCATCCTCCTTTCCATTTCACATCTCCTTCTCAATCAATGGTCACCATTAATACCACACCAAAGTATGAATTTCAACACACACTGCACACACACACACAAAACACACACAAAACACACACACAAAACACACATTGACTAAAAGTGGAAGAACATGAATCTAATCCCTTCAATATTTTTACTCAACAAGCACAAACACTCATGGCTATGGCCTGCTTACTGCAACAACCACCCCAAAACCCTATCTTTCCGAGCCACCGTTGACGATGGTTCGATGTATATGAACCCTAATAATAATGAGTCAGTGGTTGAACCAGAAGTGGAGATCACTACACTTGGTTCATTCTTCACCAACTCATCAGAAACTGCCAGTATTTCCACGACGGAGTACTCTGAGTACTCCGTCGTGGAAACCATCGTCCGTGGGGTCAGGTCTGAACGGTTGTTTTTTGAATCTGACCCCACGAGCTCAATGGTGGATTCTCAAGGGGATGGTGGACAATGTACGTTGGATATTGGTGGTGGTGGTGGTGGTGGTGGTGGGGTGCAGTATGAAGGAAGCATGGCGGTGGTGGTGGAGTCGGAGGATCCATACGTCGATTTCAAGAAATCGATGGAGGAGATGGTGGAGATTCATGGGTTGAAAGATTGGGAGTGTTTGGAGGAGTTGTTGGGATGGTATTTAAAGATGAATGAGAAGAGTAATTATGAGTTTATTGTTGGAGCTTTTGTTGATTTGCTTGTTGGGATCTCCGGTGGCGGTGGTGGCGGTAGCGGTGGTGGCGGCGGTGGTGGTGGTGTGTTTCTTGATGATGCTATGGCTTCTTTTAGTTCAGTTGGTTCAAGGTTATCTTCTCCGGTTTCATCTACTAATGGTAGTTAAGTACGTATAAAGATCTTTGTATATTTTTTATTAAGTATCTTACTTATTTGCTAATGTATATTTATTTTTGTTAAAGATATCAATCAATACAGACATATTAAAATCATGTAACTTAAAGACGACCACGTGTCGTGATCATTCATTTAAAAAGTTTGTGGGACGTAATCTAGTTATAAACGAGGCGTAAATGGGTCTACGATAGAGCTTATTAACCGTATGTGTTTTTATTCAAGTGTAAACAAATTGATAGCTCAATTCGCTTAATTGAACGGCTTAAACAAGTTAACACAAACAGATTCTATCAGTATTTGATAGTTTCATATCATATTTAGTCGAAACAAATATATGAACAAGTGTAATGTAGAAAATCACAATGAATTATTACTTATGAGGCCTTTAATTTTATAGGAAAATCACTTCTTAAAAGATAAAATAATCCGAAAGGTAAGATGAATGCGAATTTGTTTTCGATTGATATGTAGTAGAAAGCTAAAAAAAGTAATTGTGACATTTCTATTGTGAGATATTTCGAATGTCTTGCTATTAGTTCATCTTTTGAATGGTTTGTTACATTTCCTTTTTGTTACATCCTCTAAGATAATAATTTCGCATATTTTTATATTTATAATCATTTAGAATTTGTGCATAACTACAAGAAACACAAACTTTCATACCTCAGATTTAAAATGTGTAAAACATAGTTGTGTTGTTCGATTTTATCACACATATATAGTTTTGATGTTCATATTTGTTATATCTCCTTTTTAAGACCCATCAATTTTATAGAAAAAGAAAATCTAATGAGAAGCTAATACAGTGAACAAAAAGAATATTAAAATTCATATCTTGAGATGAGTTCACTGAAAGCTCAAATCGAATCCAAACTAAAGGAGCTTGAGGCTAAAATGTAACTTATCTAATAAACGAGTCAAATACGCACGAGCTTATGACGCTAAAGTATTGCGACTTGTAAAACTAAACAACCTATTTTTTAAACGGCAAATCTACTCTGATTCTACTCCTAAACTACTCAAACTAATTTTACTTCGTGCCTGGTTTTAAACCAGCGATCTCCCATCTAAAAGGCAAATCTAAAAGGCAAGAACCTATACAAAGTGGCTAGTCACATATTAACTAAACAAACTATTATTTATATAAAAATATATTATAACATTATATGATATATGGTTACATGATAAATAATATATGAAATCGTGACATCGTACAATCTAATAATAATGATAATCCAAATTTGTGTTAGCGTTTGGCAAAGTTGATGCCGAAATGACTAAAAGTTTAGTAAGCAAATTTAATTAAGAAAAGCAAAAATAATCAAAGCATGATACATGGGCCAACTTCAATTGATATGAAGTCGTGAAAGAAGACCTCTAAATTAATTGCATCAAACTAAAATGAATTTAGCGACAAACATGTCTTGTGTTTAGGGAAAAATGGTAAATATTAAAAACCATCTATTCATACTATTAAAAAGAGATAAAATTTTAGTTTGTTATAATTATCTCTTGTATAATTAGATAAACTGTATTTGATATGATATTTTTATATTTAAGCTTGGTTAAATCTTCTATAAATTGGTCGATAATACAATATATGATTAATTTGATGGTTAATTTTCACAAACCTTACATATACTAATGTCGACGACTTGTCGGAGGCCACACCGGAATTCGATGGTCAAACCCCCGGAGCAGTTAATATGGAAGCTATTAATGGGGAACAGGATATTTTGGTAACACCCAATAATTCAGGAAAAATTGGTCGTATCTTTAATGATAGTAATGTGATGGAGAAATCTTTGGAGATGGGGAGTTTTAAGCAAGAACAGGAAGTTGGAAAGGGAGGGTCTGTAGGGGCTGCATGTGACAATACAAAAAAGAAAAGGGGTTTTTTCTGTGTTTTATCCAAAAAAAGAAAGACATATCGTTTTAAAAAATCTGGAACTGGGTCATCTCAAAACTCTGGCCCAATAAAGAAGAAAAATAGAAGTAAATCATCTAGTAGTGATCCGTTTCTTTTGAACGCTATTATTGGGCCTTTGGATCCGGCGGAGATTATAGCCCAAAACCGTATTACAATCTCTCCAGAGGACCAGTGTAAGCTTGCTCATGTACAGGAGGTAGATGTCAGTGGCGTGAATGTGGATAGACACACGACTGAACCTATCCTTTCTTTTGAGCAATTGTTGGAAAATATGGAGGGTGACAGTGATTCTTTGGCTGGTGGAGTACTTTCTTCGGCAAGATTACAACAACAACAACAGAGTCTTGTCACGAATGAAGTGGTGTTGCCACCTGCGATAGTTGCAGAGGTGAGAGAAACGATTAAACTCGGGGTCTCATTGGGAGCTAATTTACAAGATGAATCTCCTCTGGTTAGTGAGTTTGTTATTCAAGAAGGGTTATAAAAAGTTCCGGTATGAATTTTCTATCTCTTAATATTAGGAGTTTGGGTGTGTCTGGTAAAGATTCGTGGGTTAAACGTCTTAAACATCAAAACGGAGCCTCTTTTGTCGCTTTACAGGAAACCCAATATAAGGATATGTCGGGTTTCAATTGTGCTAAATTTTGGGGAAATTCGGCTGTCGAGGTTGTATATGTAGAAGCTAGAGGGCGTTCGGGTGGCTTGGTGTCGTTTTGGGATCCCAACATGTTCGCCAAACTATCCTCGGAGAATAATCAACATTTCATTTTGGTCAAGGGGTTTTGGAAAGAAGATGGGACCTTGATTAATATCCTCAATATTTATGCACCGCATAAGTTGGTTGATAAAAGGCCTCTTTGGGATTATTTGTTGAATATTGTCAGAAGCAGCTCCGGGTGTTGGTGTCTTCTTGGGGATTTTAATTCCGTTAGGTTTGCCGAGGAGCGTAAATGCTGTTTCTTTGACCAAGTCGATGCTGATAATTTTAATTCTTTTATTGATGTAACAGGTCTTGTTGAGTATGGGATGAAAGGTGGTTTGTTCACATGTTTATCCAAGAGAGGCTCTTCGTTGAATTTTAGCAAAATAGATAGATTCTTGGTTAACGCTGAATTCTTTAATCGGTGGCCTGAGGCATGTTTGAGGGCTTTACCGAGATACTTATCTGATTACAATCCGTTGCTCTTGACTGTGGTGGATGAGAATTTTGGCCCTCGCCCCTTCAGATGGTTCAACTCGTGGTTGGATAGGGACAACTGTGATGTAGTGGTGTCCAAGGCTTTATCGAATTTTAATATGTCAGGGGCTGTGGATGTGGTGTTATCTTCTAAGCTCAGGTACTTAAAATTGTGTTTGATTGATTGGAAGAAACAGGTAGAGGCTAAAGAAGGTGAAGAGCTCAAAATCTTAAAAAATGATCTTGAGCGGATCGAACGTGAAATGGAACATAGAGATTTATGTGAAGAGGAAGAGTGGGTCTGGCAGGAGTGCAAGAAAGGTATAGAGGAACGTGAGTTATTTCATGCTAAGGACTTGTTACAAAAATCTCGGGTGAATTGGGCTAGATATGGGGATGATAACACGGCATACTTCCATAGAATCATAAATGGTAGAAAGGCTTCGAACGCGATTCAAGGTCTTATGGTGAATGGGGAGTGGGTGTCGAAGCCTAGTTTGGTTAAAAAGGAGGTTTTAAGGTTCTTCAGCAGCCATTTTAAGGAAACATACCCTTCCAGGCCCTTTCTTAAATGTGACGGGTTGAAGAAAATTCCGGAGAATATGATGGAAGGTCTTATTGCACCCTTTAACAGAGAAGAAATCAAGGTTGCGGTTTTCGAATGTGGTAAAGACAAAGCTCCGGGCCCAGACGGGTTTAACTTTAGCTTTTTTCGTCATTTTTGGCCTATTCTAGAAGACGACTTCTTGAAGATTTTTTCGGAATTTTTTGAGTCGGGTATTATCAGTCGTGGGTGTGCTTCTTCGTTTATCACGCTAATTCCTAAGGTCAAGAATCCTCTTGGTCTTAAAGACTTTAGACCAATTACATTGGTGGGTATTATTAGTAAAGTTTTATCTAAAGTCTTGTCCTTGAGGTTGAAGAAGGTGATTGGCTTTATTATTTCGGATAATCAAACGGGCTTTCTCGGTGATAGGAATATTCTTGATGGCCCCCTAGTTGCTAACGAAATTCTTTCATGGTGTAAAAGGCGGACTAAAATTGTTTTCTTTATGAAGATAGACTTCGAGAAGGCGTATGATAACGTCAATTGGTCTTTTCTTCTATCTATTCTTGAGCAAATGGGCTTTCCGGAGAAGTGGCGTTTGTGGATTAGGGGTATTTTAGTTTCGGCGAGATCGGCGGTGCTTGTTAATGGGTCGCCTACTTTTGAGTTTCAATGCCATAAAGGGTTACGTCAAGGTGATCCTATTTCGCCATTTTTGTTTTTAATAGTTATGGAAGCTCTTACTTGTTTGTTCAACAAAGCGAGTAAGTTGGGAGTTTTTGAGGGAGTGTCTTTAGCTAGGAACGGTCCGGAGATTTCTCATTTATTCTTTGCGGATGATGCTCTTTTAATGGGAGGTTGGTCGGCTAATAATATATTGGTGGCGGCGAGAATCGTAAGAATTTTTCACCTTTGTTCCGGTCTCAAATTCAACATTAATAAATCATTTTTATATGGCTCGGGAGTGGTAAATGAAGATGTTGAAGCTCTGGCCACGACAGTAGGGTGCCGTGTTGGTTCTTTTCCATTTGATTACTTGGGTGTGTCGGTAGGGGCGAACATGAATAGAATTAATTGTTGGCGTAAAATTGTTGAAGTTTTTGAAGCTAGACTCTCTTCTTGGAAAGCGAATCTTCTTTCTTTTGGGGGGAGAATAACTTTGCTTAAATCGGTCCTACAAAGCCTTCCTATTTATTTTTTCTCTTTATACAAGGCCCCGGTAGGGGTGATCGAAAAGTTAGAGACTGTTGTGAAAGGTTTTCTTTGGTCGTTTTCTAGTGATATTCACAGGATTCATTGGGTTGCGTGGGAGAAGGTGACTCGGGATAAAAACAAAGGGGGTTTGGGTATTAGCCGCCTTAAAGACGTTAATGACGCTTTACTCTCGAAGTGGGCTTGGCGCTTTCGTGTAGAGGAAGGGACTATGTGGAAACAGATCATCTTGGCGTGCCATAATGGTAGGAGTAGGTGGTCCGGGCTTCCTCGTATCTCAGGCAAAGGGGGAGTGTGGTCTGCTATTGTTTTGAATTGTGAAAGGTTTAAATGCGGGGATAAGCTTTTTCTTGAGCTTTTGAAAGGAAAACTCGGAGATGGTAGCAGTATCCGATTCTGGGAGGATAGATGGTTAATAGATGATTCTTTGAAGCGCAAGTTTCCTCTTCTTTATCGGGCTTCGACCTCCAAAAGACGGTTAATTAAGGATTGCAGGTCCAATGATAATTGGTGTCCGGTTGATTATTCTAGGCCAATGGGTTTGGGTGAGGTTCACGAATGGGCCGATCTGAGTAATAAGCTGTCTCAGGCCCGTTTATGTACTGTTAAAGATTCATGGGAATGGGCCGGATCTCCATGGTTCTCGGTCGCAGAAGTCAAAGCCTACGTCAAGAAGCACAGGGACCCGGGTAATTTCTTTAAGTTTAAATGGGTTAATTGGGTTCCATTAAAGTGCCAGTTTTTTGCCTGGCGGGCTGAATTGGATAGGATCCCATCCGTAGAAGCTTTACAAAAAAGAAATGTTTACGTCCCCAAGGATCGATGCAAGTTATGCGATGCTGCCTTTGAGTCAACGGAACACATTTTCTCGGGTTGCGGGTTTTCCTATGCGGTTTGGGTTAACACCTGGAAATGGTGCGGCTTAAACACGGTTTTTGTTTTTCACACGAATGATCTTCTCTCTTTATACAAGCTAGTGTCAGGAGGAAAGTGGGGAAAGAAGATAGTGCATAGGATTATCTTGGTGACTTTTTGGTTGATTTGGAGAGCCAGGAATGAGAAGACTTTTAGGGGGGTAGAGCCTAAGGTCTCGGTTGTGGTTGGTAGTGTCAAATCTATGTCGTTTTTGTGGCTTAAGTATAGGACTAAATTCAACGACCTCCTTTGGGAGGATTGGTGTATTAGCCCTTTGTATATGTTGTAATTTTCGGGTGTCGTCCTTGTTTTGAGGACGTTTCCGTTTGTTTTTTATGAAAGTGAACGTTCAAAAAAAAATATCATCAAATTTTTTAGTGGATTAGATCGGGTCATTGAAATGCTTCGGGTTTTCCTATGCAAATCTAAGATTTTTTTGGTTCATTATTACATATTTGTTGTCGAATCGTATTTTAGTTTAGATCCCACAAACTACCTTGTTACATAAGGTGTATTGCCCTCCAATTTCTCTATCTTTGATTATGTTAAAATTTGCCTCATTTTATAAAAAAATTTAGTCTAGACTTCTTTTCACGGGAATTTAGTTCATTTATGTTGAGGAAATAGGGAGGTCAAGAGCATCCAGGACCCTGATCATAAAATTAATCGGTCTTTTATATACATAAACATTAAATAATTTTTAAAAAGTCACTTGAAACCTTTAGTTATAGTCGGTAGAAAAAAGAATCTTAAGATGACCTCCGACTAACTAAAAAGTTCTGGTTTTGTTATTGGACGCAACAACTCCTCACGTGGAACCCACATTTGCGGTGACATATTGGATACCCCGTCCTTCACTTGACAATAAACACCAAAACAACATACAACACCCCGTCTTCATGTCTCCCAAACAACTAGAGGAGCACTTTGGCGAGTAGCCACTGGACAACAGACCATGTATTTTTGTATACTGTTGTTTTTCTGGCCTGCTTTTTGCCACAGACTCGAGGTAACCATTGACCCCATGTGCTTCATTTTAGGTTAATACATATTTATTCTTACATTGGCCTTTTAATTCGGGGTCTCTTTGTGAGTTGTCCATCTATCTCATAAAATAGAAGTAACCCCCCCCCCCCCCCCTCTCTCTTAATTGACCGTTCTATTAAGTGAAATTTTTCTGGGTATATAAACTTGTAATTATCTATAAACTAAAATCATCAGCTCGCCAACAACTATAGGTTAGATAAGAAAGATGACTTGTCTAATTACCTGCTATAGCAAATTGTCAATCAAAAGTTTAAACTAACTTTACAATTTAAAAAAATAGGAACCAAACATGTAATATGGACCAACCATGTCATCAGCTTGATTCCGATAGTCGGCTTTTTTCGATTTATTTGATTTTAACTTGATGTTTTGTAATTCTCTTAAACCGATCATGGAAACTTAACCTTATACATCTTTCCGCACATATTCATAAACTTAACCTTATAAATTCTACATGATTAAAGACAAGGTCTAACACAAAGTGGACCAGAACGCCTCTTCAACTAGTGTGGATCTAGAGAAGGATATCGCCACTAGGTAGGCGGTGCAAGCCTAGCACAGAGACGGTGGATAACGGATGATGACACTTTTCAGATGTTAGGAAAGAGCGACTTTTAAAATTTGGTTATTAGAACAACACACTAGCCAATGGAGAGTTTTTGCCTTCAACACAAAGCCGCCTTGACAAGAATGAGGCACATAAGACACAGGAAGCTCTACCACCCAGCTAGGCACGCCATGTCGCTCATCCTTCCAAGAAATCTGTAACGAACATCTTAAAGTTTTCCTCACGTGGCCAACATGTGAGTACATGGAAACTCCTAACTTTTTCGGGATGAATACCAGCCTCAACCTCAAAGGTGAGGCATGCTCTTGTGCTCATGTTACAATTGTTGCATGATACATTTGAACCTTTGTCTAAGAATATCCCATCTCTATACACCTGCATATATATTGCGGACCACACTTGCATGATACATTCCATGATAATGATATTTTTAAACACTTAACTAATTACCCTCTCATTTAATCATCTTCATGCAAAAGAACATGATATTTTTTCCTAAAACAGCCAACATATCGTTCTAAAAGGACATCTTGATGGTTAAGCAGTATGCCTCACGATCAAAAGAGGGTTAAAATCATGTATGGTGCAAGTTATGTCTATCTATCCTAGAAAATCTAAAAATTTGTTGGTACAAAATAAAAAGGAAAGAAAAACATATATATAAATTATAATCCTCTTAAAAAAATAAAAACAGTCCACAAACATCCACACCAAAAGGCCAGGGTATCTCACTTCTTACCTTACAAGGACCACCCGTTAATTTTATACTTCCTAGACAATTGATTGTGAGTTCAAATCTTATAAGATGTAAATGTAGTAATCTTACGAGTAGAATAGATATAGAGTAGAGAGTGTTTATATTCGATAATAAATAGGGGAAAAAAAAACACTCAAATTCAAGACCATAAATCCAAAAGCAGACAAATTTCCAAGTCAACATCACCATATCCACAACAGATAGAAATAGTGGCCAAGAAAAAAGGACATACTCATTATATAGACAAAGAGAAAAAAATAAAGCAGGATAAGGTGAAAAATGGCAATAAGAGCTTACATAACTACATTGGTTTCATCCATTCAGGCAGCTGAAAACATTGAAGAAGAAAACAGAAGTTTAAGATTCACAAAAACAAGAGTTACAGAGAGTAATGGTGGACTAGAAGCAGGAAGAAGAGCACTCCTCCTTTCAACTGTTGTTGCTGCTGCAACTGACTCCAAGACTCAGCTTCTAGAAAGTATGTTCTACTATTGCTCAATTGAGTTAATAACCAATGTTGATATGTATGAAAGAATATGATAACTTACCATGAGCTAACATGAAAATGCTTTTCACATAGAGTACCTGAAGAAATCACAGGAGAACAAAACCAAGAATGATAAAGAGGTAAATAAAAGAATGGTGTCGGTTTTGCTCCATTGTACAAGTGTTCATTAGATGTTTCTATAGTTGTCGAAAGGCTCAAGGAGCTTCAGGCCGCAAAGGGTGAGCCTTGGGCATAGGCGCTTAAAAGATGAGGGTAATTTTAAGCGAGACACGATGTATAAAAATACCATTTTAGGAGTTTTAGACATGTTTAGGTTTGTTTTGGGCTAGTGTAATTGTATCGGACCTGTTCAAACGATTCTTGGCTGGAACCTAGCCTGAAAATGCCCCTGGGCTCATGAAATGAGTCTTTTGAAGCAAGGCAACAAGGCATCGTTGGGCTGTGCCCGAGGGTCTAGGTTGGACTTTTGACAATAAAGGATATTTCATTTTTGGATTTAATCTAGTGAGAATTGAGATATATGTTTTCATTTTATTGGACAAGAAGCAAACATAATAACAAGTGTAAGCACATGTTTACGCTTATAAACCTCATTGAAAGTATAAAAAAAAGGTATTTGTGGGCATTTTAAATCCAATAGTTACCCACAGTGTATCATCCAACTAATTCATGTTAACTACTATGTTTAAACTGCTTCTGTTTCAGAGACTAGATAGCTACTACAAGCGCAATTACAAGGACTACTTTGCATATGAAGAAGGGACAATCAGACAGAAGAAAGAACTCACAGAAGCAGAGAAGGGTATTCTTGATTGGCTTCAAGCTAACAAATAATATGCACCCTCTTTCCAAACGATGTAATTTCAATTCGATTTCAGAACAAAGATTGTGTTCTACTAATGAGCCAGTTATCTGTTGCTGTGTACTTTACAATCTCACATTAGAGCCCTGATAAGAAAAAAAATACCAATATTATAAAATCACAACAAAATTCAAAGCAGATTATGAATCTTCATTTTCATCAATAGAAAACATAACTTACAATAACAAGCTCACAAAACAGATTCCAAGATGGCAAGATTTTAACCCATTTTGTCAACAATCTGCTGAATCTGATCAGAAACTATATTTGCAACGATCTCAGGCGAGAATTTATCAAGCATATCTTTTCTGGCTTTTTTACCCTTACTCTTAGCTTCTTCTGTATTGTCCATCACATGCCTCATAAGAAACCTTAGTCTATCAACAGAAGGCTCAGCCCATAAATGCCCTTTAAATGGACCATCAATAACTTCACTCATTCTATCAACAGTCAGCGGGTAGCTGTTTTCATCGGTCAAATACTCTGTTGGTCCTGACCAGTTTGTTGCAATCACGGGCAAAGACATAGCCATCGCTTCCACGATAGGCCGGCCCCATCCTTCCCCTCGAGATGGCAAAACAAAAGCATCAGCTGCTTTATAAAGTTTTGGGAAGTCAACTTGAGGTATATGAGAGTCAATCACATAAACCGGAGCCCAACCGTTTACAGGCTTATCCAGCCTGATATCCTCCACGAACTCCACAATCTTGTTACCGAAATTGCTATCAGAATGGTACGGATTTGTTAACAAGTATAAACAAACATCGTCTAAAGAACTGAATTCTTTCAGGTATGACTGCAACAACACATCCCAACCTTTCCTATACTCCCACTTGAACACACTCAAGAAAACAAATGGCTTTTTACCATTTAACGACTTCAATCCCTGTGAACGCAAACCAAGTACCAACTTCCTTAACGACAAAAGATCTAACGCAGTGTATTTAATCGGATCAAAGAACTCTATATCCACAGCCTGCACAACCTTCACAATTTTAGCTGGATCAACCCCACTTTTAACAAAAGCAGACACATGAAACTCACTAGGAACCCACACCATATCCATCGCGTTACACCGCCTAACATGCTCAAGATTCACCCTATCCGTCTCAAACATCGTTCGCCCAATAGCAAACCTACTGTTCAAAGGAGGGCACCGCGTTGTCTGAAACAACGGTGGATCCCAAGCCCCAGGCTCACTATGACATACGACAATCGACTCATCTAACCTACATTGCGTTTGCACAAGATCATAAGCCAATTCCCTAATCTCAACAGGCAAACCCTCCCAAAAGTAAACATTCTCACTATCCCCATGTTGTGCAATACTTAACCTAAAGTTCGCACCTTTATTGTACTGATTGAGGGCTAATACATAAGACCATGCTTCAGAGCAATACCCACCACCGGAGATGAAGGGGGCCATCCATATGAGGCAGTGATTCGGGGTCGATTTAGGAGGTGATGGTGTAGGGGGGTTGTTAGGGTTTAAGATCGAGCGATTGAACCCTAGGGTTGTTAGAATTTGGGAAATTGGGTGTGGGATTTTGATGTGAGTTTTGTGTGGGATGATGAGTGAGATTGAAATTGCGATGAAGATGAGTGAAATTGAGAGGATATAAGAGGGTTTTTGTGGTGGAATTCGTGAAGTGTTTTGTTGGTTGTTGGAGTTCATATTGTGTTTGTGAAGAACTTAGTGGGTGTTTGGGAGTGCTTATTTTTATCAACTTTTAACTTTTTAACTTTTGAAAAGTTAAAAAGTCATTTTATGGTGTTTGGCAATGTGAGTGTTGTGAGGGAATAAGTTAATAAGTCACTCCATACTAACTTATTAACTTATTAGAAAAGTCAATAAGTCAATAAGTCACTTTTAAGAAGCAATCCCAAACACCCCCTTAGATTGTGTCTATATCTGCATAATAAGAGTACCAATATGAGAATTCACTGTGAACGAACTCACTGGAGAGAATTTGATTGGTCGGCCCCGGTAGATTGGGTGGTGTTTGGGATTCTCTTTTAACACAATTTCTCACTTTTTAGAGATGGTAAAAAGATAAAAATGTCTCTTAAAAATTCATTAAAAGTTAAAAATTTTAACTTTTAAACTTCTAGTGACTTTTAAAGAGACATTTTTATCTTTTTACCCCTCTAAAAGTCAAAAAATGTTTTAAAAAACAATCTCAAAAACCCTCTTGGTGTTTACTATAATATTCTTATTCCGATGATTGATGCTCTTTATGAATGTAAAATAATGACTTAATTACACGAATGGTTAATGCGGTATGCTCTGATTTCACTTTTCGTCTATAACTTTTAAAAATTACAAGGTTGGTCCAACATTTAGCACAAACATAACACGAAGTCACGAATGGTCCCTAAGTTGGATGGATGTTAACTTTTCTGTTAAGTTTTTTAAAATTGACCATATTACCCTTGAAATTGACCATTTTACTCTTGATCTTTTTAGTTTTTTACTCAGAAAGTCAAGTAGTCAAGTGTCAAGCAATTTTCGCTCGAATTAGTAAATTCAAACCGAACCAAACCACTCAGTTTGTAAACATTTACAACCCAAGTTTGAGGGGAATGACATTGGGTTTGATTCGTTTCGTGAACGTTCCTACTCATTCGCTTACGATTATTGTGAGATTAAATGATATAATACAAAAATGAAAACACACTATAACAAAAAAAATGAAAATCATAAAAATAAACATTTTGTGGCTTATATCTCTTTACGGATCAGGAGTCACATAGTAACATAATAGATTTTTTCAAATTTATTTGTTCTGTTTTTTTTTTTTTTTGCATAATGTTATTTCAATTTTAGGGTGATGTTCTCGTTCGGGGCGGGAACTTTCCACCCTCGTCTAGTTGCCACTCTGTGTGATCTACACATAAGTATTTTTTGAATTACTTCACACATACGCGTGAAAACGTTGGTTGGTATATTTTTTCATGTATTATAATTCTTTTCATAAATAGTTAAATACCGACATAAATACATGTGATACGTGGGTACGTGCACATTTGCGTACCATCATCAAAACATCTTGTGATGATTAAGCCATGTAATAGCACCCATGACTCGCATATATACTTCAAATGTATTAGGATTGAAGACTTATTGCTAGTATGAAATTGTTGTGAACATTGTTTGATAACCATCAACGTAAGAACAGCATGTAGACATTGACTTGGCAAGAATAAAAACCTGTGAACACCAATAACATGTTTGACGTAATATTGACTATTTTATAGACCAAGTGCTGCTTTCATGAAAAAAAAATACAATATAAGAAAGACATTTAGCCACCATTCTCGCTACCTCTACTTTCTTTACATGATGCAATTGTTAAGTCATTATAGTCAAATTCATATTTCATACAATCACATACAAGCACTAGACTAGACGTATACCCCACCCTTTTCTATCAGGTGTCCTAAATACTTGAATCGATAGTGCAACATCAGTCGTGCTCTGATCTTTTGATATGTTAAAACGTTGGGTAACACTAGTGGAATGAATACTTAATCCATACATTAAAAACCAACCATGGGCGGCAGTTTATCTTGGGATTCTAAAGACGTACCATATGTTTGAACTATCATCATCGCTAACCCTCTTTTGCCCAATGTTGTTGCGACCGGATCGGACCGGCCGGTCCAACCGGCCCGAGCTATCATCATCGCTAGGTGGCCGGTCCGGTTCGCTATGAATCGTTTTGGGCTGGTCGAACCAACCGGTTCGTCCCGAACCGATGGTCGGACCGGGAAACCGGACTAGTTCGAAACGCATTTTTTATTATTATTTTTATTTTAATGGGTAAAAATAGGGTGTTAAACCATAAATTAGTATGTTGGATATACAAATATAGTTAAGTTTCATATATAACTATAAAATACATATATAAATCATATATAAATTACTTATATTTAATTATATATATAATATATAAATATATATATATAATATAGTATATATATAATTATGACGTCACCCGGTTCTTAAATTCGGTCCAACCGGTACAACCACCAAACCAGTAATACGTCCGGTTCGATGTCCGATCCGGTTCTGAAAACATTGCTTTTGCCACAATCGTTGTCTACATGTAACAAACCTTTAATGCATTATTAATTATATCTACTATGTGTTTTTATGAGTATGTTTAATGATACTCATTGTTAGGAGAACAAAATACTCAAATTGGAAATTTATATTCGGAAAGGAAGTTGACTAAGGGTGACACCTAACACCAGCGTAGTTTAGTAAGTTATAAGACTTGGGTATGTGTCTTCATTTACAGTCATAACAGTTATTGATTGAATAACGAAAGTTTCAATGAACAAAACGGAAGACCATGTGATGAAATTTCTTTAATCTTAAGTCGAATCTAAAAAAAACTAGATACCAGGAGACAACTGTGTATAAAATTTCATATAGAGGTTGTAAACTACAGTTTACAGTGTGTCAGTAATGTTCAATGCGTAATCAGTGACTTATGAATCCAAAACCTCTGTATAGACTAATGTCTTGTAAAAGGGAATCAATGATTGGTACAACACAACTGTCAAATAATTTCACATAACCATGTGAACGTCATTTATTGAGAAATTGGTTAATCTAAGATTTTATTTCACAAAAAAGTTATGTAGTTATTTATAATACAAACATGTTCAGAACTTTAAATGTTTTCTGGTCTATTATATCATCATTACAACGAGTACAAGTCAGTTATTATAATCTTTGTAACCAAACCAGAGTTTTACTAGAGGCATTCACAATTTGAAAGGCTATATAATTTACACAACATATTTTTAAACAACATCCTGTCTCAAGATACGAGATTAGAGAAAGAAACATGCACCGTCAGCATTCTACATTCTGGAGTGGGTGCGGCTCAAACTAGCTTCGATTGATCCGTGTGGTTCATCTGTTGGCAGGTACACATCATCTTCAAACTATCAAATACATCAGCAGAAAAGACTACACATAAGCACTATAAACAACATTTCACTTTAGTAAAATCATCAGCAAATTGAAAAACACAAGTCTACCTTCACAATGACCGGGTTGACTTTGCTTGATAAATTTACCGGCAGAAAATGGATGTTGGGCATTTTCAAACGGATTGATGATATATCTGGAAACCTGAAATAATATGGCAGTCAAAATATCAGCATAAAAAGTTATTTTTTAAAAAGCCTAGGCAAGAATCTGTGTACATGCCTAGATTTTAGGAGGAAGGCCTCTGTGTCAATTTGATTACAAGCAGTTTTAGCAGAAATATATGTAACAACGAATTTGACATGGAAGCCCTACTGTAAGGGGGATAGCCGGATAAGTACTTGCATAACTAATACACATTACAACAATGAATTTGACGTGGAAGTTTGATGCATGAGTTGGACGCATAATTGTCATCAACAGTTCATCAAAAACCCATTTTAAAAACAAATCAAAATTGTATAGTTGGGCGCACTATTGTAATGGATTAAACGCACTTTTCAGGTTAGAAGCACCATTGTAATCAACTTCATCAAAAACCCGAATCAAAACTGTAAAATGGGGCGCACTATTGTAATGGGTTAAAGGGACCTTTCAGGCTTTCAAGTTAGGTGCAGCATTGTGATTAAAAGTGCATAAGAACTTCTTTGTACTAGATGGCGAGACTAACGTCAAATTAAAGAGAGTAGAAGATTGGGTTCTGTTTCTGTTGTATAATTTTTAGAAAAATAACGTATAATAATATATTAGTGGAGAAACTATTTTCAATTTAATTTTATAAGAAAAGTCAAATGTTATTTAACTTCCAATTAAATTTCAATATTATAACCGCATCATCTTCACCATTTACCATTAAACTAATGCAATCAATGGTCAAAACCAATTCTACGATTTTTATGACAATATTTTATTTATTTGATCCAACACATACCACAAATTGAAGACAGGATGTAAATATAATAAAGTTGGGGAAAGGAAATACCTTCCAAGAACAGCTTTTGCCATATAATAAAGAGTAGCCTGAACAGATGGGCTGTACACGCCCGCTTTAGGAGACCCAAAGAATCTGTCCATCAAAACCTTCTTCACATTAAGGTATTTTTCAGTGAATTGATGTGGCTGATTGCTAATACTTGATAATGATTCAAATGGTATCTGCATTTCAATATTTCATAATCATCACGTTCACAATGATAAGTGGGAAAAATCTTCTAAAATATTACGAAAAAAATAACCTCCATGATGCAGAAACTTCTGTAGCAAGCATCCTCTCCCGTGTGTCAGGCAGTATTGTGTTTTGGTCACGTATGAACCCCTCGAAACCTGACTGTTATTTAGACCATTTGAAATAAGTTATTTTGACATTTTTTTGCACCCAAAGAAAGTCTGTTTGACATGATGAAGTATTTCAGGGAGAAAGTAGCTTACTTGGGTTGTCTTCAGCAATGCCAAACCCTCAACCCCAGAAGTCACCCGCAAAGCACCATTTTTCTGTACAATAACTTCGGTTGTATGCCTCTCAGATCCAAGTTTAAAGCCTATTAAATATGGATTTTTGTTAGATCTTTGAATAATAAAATTTGTTATGATTTTTTTTACAATTAATCATACATATTAAAGAGGACTCAAAACAGCATTTCAGATTTGATAACTCGAAATAGGCCATGGACTTGGATCTACCAAATGACAGGAGTGCCTATGAGTCAAAGTCTAAAAGAACGGATTCGAGCCTCGAGGCGAAACAAGGCGTAAGCACGAGCGGAAATAATAAATAAATATAAAAATTATATATCTCATAAGAAATAAGTATGATTTATCTAATCACATGCTACTTTATAAAACATTGAAATTATTAGCTAACTTGCAAACAATTCAGGATTTCAGTGGGTGATAAAATTTAATCAATTCTATATTGTGATATCAAATTAAGGGCGGGATGACTAAAAAAATAAGATCTACTTAGCTGCCACAGTAATAATAATAATAATAATAATAATACTCTGCCAAATTTCCGCCTCACCGCCTCACCGCCTCAAATCGAATCTGCCTCGGCGTTTTTGTTACCGCCTCACCCTTTTGAGGCGTACGTACCAGATGAACCACATGAGGCACCGCCTCATGTACGGTTTCTTACTGCCTCGGCCGTTTGTTAAACCATGCTCTGAGTATAAAATCAATCTCAAAAGAAATGAGATTATAAAAATCCAAATAATCGACTGTACTTCTGTTTCAATAATACAATTTTCTTCCAAGAAACATGCTGTACTTCTGTTTCAATATATTCAACTGTACTTCTGTACTTCTTTTAACAATTAATCATGCAAGCATGCTGCTGTATAAATTTAGCTTCTTTTCCAGAGTAAATTTGTGACTTAATTTGGGCATGAAAATTATGAAGTTGAATCATGTGGAATTCGGGGAATGACTAAGTGAAGCATACCATGATTATGGGGTTGACCGTCCATGGTGACACGCTCCCATGGCTTTTCAACAATCTTGATGATTGCAGTGGTAACCTACAAGATGCAACAGTTGAATTTTCACAAGAACCGTAATAATTACAAGCGGCTAATCAGTAACTAATCAATCAAGTAATACTATATAAACTTGACAAGTATGATAAATTTGATTTGTGCAAAAAAAATATTAATAATGTTCCCTTGCATCTTGTTTTGTTTCTTTTATCTACAGATGCCATTTCCAGATATCTAACTCAAATAACTTCTATATAAACTACATCCAGTTACACTATCCATCCAAAATAAAACAATGAAAAAATGTTTTGCCCATACCCCAAATCTAAAATACCCCTCAATATATATTGTAAACCAAAAACAGTGCTATCAGTTGTATCAACTACAAACAACTAAGCATCAAGAGGTTGAGATACCTCAGTACCAAAAAGATTTACCTGTGGATAGAATGACGTAAAGTGCTTAGCAAGTAGAATTGCAAATTCCTCCACAGAAACTTGTTTTGTACACTCCTTTGCCTTCACATACACCTGCAACACCATCAACTCCTAAGTGTAATCATACTGAAATATGATTTGTATATCAATCAAATACACCAGATATGATCAAATCATCAAATCAGTATCCTCATCCAAACTTTCGAGATTTTCAATCCAACACATATCACGAACCCTAAACACCAGATCACGAACTACACCATCGAATCACACAGCAACAACCACACACAGATCAAATCCTCCACACATCACTAACCTCCACAACAAAATCAAATCAATCACCGAAACAATACAATACAATACAATACACAGATCACGCTATTCACATACAGTGTTTTTCATAGTATCCGTAGCAACGATGTCGGAATTATCAGCACGAACGTAGGCGTTAACACAATCCGATAACAGACTGATACTGACGTTCCACTCAACGAAGTAATGACGATCATCGTCTCCAGATCTCCACACTCTACCAACTCTAACACGCTCTTTCCCATGCCTCTGCTCGAAGCTGAATCCATCGATTTGATCCTTCATCGCCATGATTGTTTGTTCAAGTGTGTGTGATGGAATTAAGGTGGAATATTACTATATTATTATTGTTAGGATAATGAATGAGAAAAGAGTGCATGTTATGTGGTGGCAATAGGCAATAGCAATACGCCATTAGTGTGTGTTTAAAAGCTTGATTAAGGGGAAAACGAAAACCATTTGCTGTTGTCTGTGGTGGCCCTCGGAAAAGTGAAATCGAGTGATGACTCGCTGAGTTAGTGACGTCATGAATCATAAATGGGCCGTTTTTAGGTTTGTTGGATCCGTTTTTTTTAACGGAAAACATATCGTACTCCTAAATTACTTCATATTACATTATTCTTCGAGTTTGAATTGAATATTCACATTCTCACGGTACGTTTCAATGAGAGAGATCGGTCAATGGATCAAAGGTTCGATGGGCCTTCGTGTTTTGATGTTTTTTTTATAGGAAATTATATTAGAAGCTTGTATGTTACACAAGTCGTGTGTATTGGAATTGGTTTATTTGATACAAGTATATATAATCGTGTGTTACATGTTTTGAAATAAAAATTATATAATAGATTATATATAAAGTTAAGTTTAATTTTACTTCTCAAGACTTATTAAAAATAACTATTTTCCTATAAAATATTAAAAACATTAATATACCTTCAAAAGTTTCATAAGTTGTTTCGATTTCAGTCTAAAAGTTTCATTAGTTATTTTAATTTTATCAATGATATTGAAACTTTTGAAATGAAATTGAAACAATGCATAAATTTTTTGAAGATAAATTTATGTTTTTAATACTTTGGAGAAAATGGTTAATTTAGTCAAACCTTAGAGAACAAAATTGAAATTAACTCTTATATATTATGTATATATGTATAATCTAATGCATGTTATTAGTGGTTTTCAAATTTGAATATCCGAAAATTTTCGGATAGTGGGTTTCACTACCCGAATTTGTATCCGAAATTTCAGATATCCCAAATTCGGATATTTGAATTCTGAAATAAATATTATTTAATAGTTTTTATAAAAAAAGTTAGCATTTTTAACTAAAAATATTTTGGATATCCAAAGTTATTCTAAAAATGCGAAAAAATTCAAAATTTCTAATTAGTATTTATTATTTAATAATTTTAGAAAACTATTGCGGATATTAGCATTCGGATAATTTGGCTAGCCCAAAAATTCTCAAAATCACTATCCGAATCCGAATCTGAAATTTCTAATATCCAAAATTTTAAATATTTTGGATTCGAATATTTTTGAACACCCCTACATGTTATAGATAATGTATTAATTAAATTATTTAATTATATATATACTAATTATCAACTTTTGTAGGGCCGGAAAAACAGATTTTATTGTATTTAACAGGTTAAAGATGACGCGAGTTACACAAGTATCAAACATGAAAATGACTTGTTTAATTATCTATTTTTATGCCTATAATTTTTAAAAAAATGTTTTTATGCACCACGAATAAGAAATAATGAAGTCTAGCATCCTAGTTTCAATTATTTTAAAAAATGTGAAATATTACAAAATATTTTTTTACTTAACAGGTTTAATGGTGTCATAAATAAATCAGGCATTGTCAGCCCTACTTTTGTGTGCATCATAGGTGGTACAATAGGCTTAAGTGGGTTGTACCCATCTTTTTGCTTTTTTTTTTATAACCCAATATTTTTACATCTTTGACAATTTAGTCGCAACAATTTTTACTTTCAAATTTGGTCGCTTTTACTTTTCATATTTACAAAATTTGTGTTTTACGTTGCGTTCTAAATGCTGCGAGTTAACACGTCGCAGCGCATGTGCGCGATTTGACATTAGTATGATTATTTTTTTCCCGTTTAACGGTCCTGTCACAGTACGCAGTCCTAAGTCGACTTGCTTATTGTTTTATATGTTTTACGCTACGCCTATGTGGTTCAATGTTTTTACGTATACTTTTCGTTTAGTTTAATTATTTCCTCTTTTATTTTTTCTTTAATACGAGTTTTTACGGTATTGATAGTCACTGACGATAGTATGCCATTGGTGCTACTGGACACGGTTTTACGCCCTCGTCGCAACGCGGGAGTTTGATACTAGTATATACTAATTACCAACTCATATGTGCTTTAAAGTTTGTACATTACGCTTTATTGAGTTGTACTTGCTATTGGTTTCTTTCTTCTTCTTAATTTTTTAAATTTTTTTTACTTTTAACCATAATATTTTTATAATTTAACCCAAATATTTTTTCACTTTCAACTTTGAACTCTCTCTATTTTTCAACTATTACATGTCCCCTGTGATTTTATCTATAAGTATATATATGCCTGGCAAAATAGACGGGTCGCCCCAGGTGGGGTGCTAGGTTAGAATGGGGTCAAGTCAAGATAAGTTTGATTAGGATTGATAAATTTAGAAACTGGGTCAGGATAGTTATGAGTCGGAAGTGTTCAGACGGAATGAGTTTGGATCAGAACGGGCTGATTTTAAAAAATTGTGAATATTCTCCTTGCAAATTATAGTTTCCAACAAAATCACAAAAGGTTATATACATATAATTTGCTACCACAATTAATGTTTCATTTTGCTTTAATATATTATACACAATGGTTTAATTCACCTTTAAATTGCAAAAACGAATATGCAAAATAGTATACCCATGATTAATTAAAGAGAGAATCCATTGTTCTTATCTATACTACTATTATAATACAGATTGCATAGGCAAAAAGGTAATTTCACCCAAAACTTAAGACGTGCCTTTTCTTCTCCTCCTCACCATCGGTTTCCCATCCTCCCACCCTCACCGGTTTCACCTCTGCGTCTTCCGTTTGGCCATATTTCATAAGACGCGTCCTTTGCCCTGCTCCTCACCCTCCGGCTCCTTCACGTCTGCTCCACTTCCGGTCGTTACGCATAGGCACCGCCATCAAAGCTAGCGCCCGTTACCATTGAAATCAATAAGCAACTGATTGAATGCAATGAAGCCGCCATTCAATGGTTGCGTCTTTTACAGCCCCCCACCCCTCAAACATCTTTATTTAAGCTTAGAACACCTAGATACGAGTGGGTCGCAACTTTACCAGGTATGAATATGAATACAATTCTGCTCGTCTTCTCTGTAATTCCTCTCTGTTATTTAGGTTTAAGCCTTTTGAACACCGTCATTGTGAATCAGGTCCGTGCAATTGGGCTTTATTCAACACAACATCAAGCCACAAGCATCACCGGCTTTCTCCCTTCTCAGGTAACAAACCCTATTAAAGTTGCGATGCCAGTTTTATTGATTTCAACGTTATGGTACGAACCTGCACTTTATATTGGAAAAAAAATGTTGTCAATTAATCTCAACATTTGGACCAGCTTCATGTCTTTAGCTGAAAACATATTAAGATTGTGTTCTACTTCAATTAGTTATTTATAGTCTTATTATTAACAATTGATTTTGACCTCTTGGGGTGGTGGATCAAAATTTAAATCTATTGAGGATAACTTTGATTACTCAGCAAATAAAAGCATATAGAAGTTTGTATTTTGCAGAGGGGTGATAGATTTTTTTCATTAAGTACATGCTTAGCAATAAATATGTTGTTTGGTGTAGTTTTCTTGATGATTTTGATGTCTTTGACTGTAGGTTTAAACACTAATGCTTTCTCATAGGCTATAAGAATAATGGTTGAATAGGTGTTGCCTTAGTATACTAAGCCCTATACATTATTCGTGGCTTCTCTGCTTCTTTGCATTCACTCCCGCGCTCCCGCCACAAAGGTGTTCTTCGTATCTTACTTGTCCTTTTATGTCTTTGGTTTGTTCTTCCTTTGGTATGCTTTTGTTTATTTTAAGACCGATGTTCGGAGCTCAAAAATCAAATATTATCAATGTATTCCAATTACATTAAAAATGGGTATTTGTAAACAAATTAAATGATTAACATGTGTTTTATTTTACCCTTTTCATTGGTCAATAGTGGCAACAAGCGAGGAAGCCTATTAGAAATGATTTAGGTGTTGATGAAGCAAGGAGGATATAAAAGCTACACACTCCTCATCTTGTAATAAGAGCAATCGGAGGCTCCCACATCTAGATGAAAGCACATTGAAAAACAGGGTGAATGAATACTGATTTATCATTCTATAGTCATTTTATGTATTGGTGACACCTCTTTTAATGTTCCATCTTTTGTGGTAATTAAAAGAATGCTTTTTGTATTTGTGTTTAGAGAGTTGATTCTTTGACTATTGTGACTTGGAGTCACAATAATCACTTTTTATTGTTTGGATGAACAGATAAGGCATCTGATTACGGTCATATAAGCAATTTCACCAGCTGCAAAAAACTCATTATCTGATAGTAAACTAAGATCAATGATATAACAGTTATTATATGTTTTAACACAACTTAAGAGACTTTTAACCCTCATTTCATTTTTCAAAAATGTTCTGTTGGTCATTTTGATGTTTTATTTCTTAAATAACCAGAATTTGCCAACACTTGAACTAATTTGATTTTTACAACTTCAAGAACAAGAAATACATCCAAACACTATCTTCTATAGTCTGTTTTCTTATACCTTATTATTTGATTTTGACTATTCATTATCACATAATCACTTTAAAACCTACATCCAAACACCCTCCTTAGTTAAAGCAAGTTAATTTCAGTTATGATTCTAGAGTTGTACTTATGCTCAGTTATAACAATCTTCTTTCAGCAAAGATGTGAACTGGGAGGATTGACGAACAAAACACCTAAAATATTTCTGTAGTTAGTTTTTTTTAGAATGGGATAGGTTGTAGAGAAAACCATCTGCCATTTAGGTGCATGGACATTGATTTGTTTATTATTTGTTGTAGGATAGCAAAATCAAAAGTACTCAAACTTCAGTTTTATCATTTTTTTGGTAAGAAGACTAGCGGCATATCTTCACATAATGGAAGTGGAACTCTTAGCTATGAAGAGTTGAAGTCACTAGATGACCTTGAACTGGTAAATATTGTGATATTCGATAACAAGACATTCCGTCCCTTACAACATCAGGCCTGTAAAGCATTTGTGCAGAAACGTGATTGCTTCGTTCTTATGCCCACAGGTGGTGGTAAAAGTCTATGCTACCAGGTTATTATTTATTTGCTTGTCTATTTTGTATGTGATAGTTTCATTTTGTTATTTCATCTTAATGGTCAGCAAATTCGAAGCTGACATTTATATACTTATACCACGCAGCTACCAGCAACGATGCAGCCAGGTGTTACCATTGTTATCTCCCCTCTATTGTCTCTCATTCAGGACCAGATAATTACTTTGAACCTCAAGTTTGGAGTACCATCAACTTTTTTAAATTCACAACAGACTACTTCCCAAGCATCTGTTGTACTCCAAGAGTTAAGGCAAGGCTATTTTTTTCATTGAAACCCTGTACATTTAATTCAGAGACAAAACTTGGGTTTCAAGTGTCTTAACTTCACTGTTTGTTACCATTTATTCTTATTTCTTTTGTTAGACACATATTATATTTATAGTATATGTGTAGTAAACACCAACGGTCCTCTCATGTTGTAGGAGAGAAAGCCCATCATGCAAACTTTTGTATGTTACTCCTGAAAGGATTGCTAGAAACCTGTCATTTCAGGACACCCTAAAATCTCTACATCACAAGGTTTGTTTCTCGATTCATATAAGATTTGGAAAAAGGAGTGAATTTCAAATGATGTTGATGAACACTGTCACAGGGACAACTAGCTGGCTTTGTTGTTGATGAAGCACATTGTGTGAGGTATGACCCTGTTTTTATTCTACTTCTGCTTATAAGCTTTTGAAATGTTGTATTCATTTTTTCTTTCTTTCCGAAAAGCATATATCCTATAATCATATAATATCCTTTTGGTATTGTTTGTTCATCAGCCAATGGGGACATGATTTCCTCCCTGATTACAGAGTATTGGGGTGTCTTAAGCAGAATTTTCCAGATGTTCCCGTAATGGCATTGACTGCTACTGCAACAAAGTCAGTTCGTAAGGTTTTATTGGTTTGGCTTTATGTTTTAGAGGCAGCAGTTTTGTCCCATTTACTTATGAATGGATATGTTTATGTTGTTTTCCATCTCAAACTGGTCAAACTAGAAAGTTAGCTACAAGGGGAACGAGTCAAATGGGTTAAAAGTCAGCTGAAATTTATTTAAATGCACACAATCTTTTCAACCTGTACTTAAGATGATCTTTTCATTTTGACCTGTCACTCAACTTGTCCATCTTGCCAGTTGCCACTTTATATGTGCTGTCATGTGCTGTTATACGCAGATGTTGATGTTTAATATAACTGAGTATTTTATGCAGGACATTTTGAAAGCTTTAAGAATCCCACATGCTCTTGTTCTAGAAACAAGCTTTGATAGACCAAATCTGAAGTACGAAGTGATTGAGAAGAACAAAGAGCCATTAAAGCAGCTTGGAAAGCTACTGTCTGATAGGTTCCAAAGTTCATCTGGGATTGTATACTGCCTTTCAAAAAACGAATGTGTGGAAGTTTCCAAGTTTTAAATGAAAAATGCAAGATTGAAACAGTATATTATCATGCTGGTTTGTCTGCTCGTCAGAGGATGGCCGTCCAGCAGAAATGGCACTCAGGGGAGGTACATGTGGTATGTGCTACTATTGCCTTTGGCATGGGAATAGACAAGCCAGATGTTGTAAGTCTACAACTTTTTTTAAGTTTACCAAATATACGTGAAAACATCATTTGCATATAGAAATTTAAGGGGTGCATTAATTTTTGTCATGAAATCAATTATCTGATTATTGTAACATGATATAGTGATTTTTAATTCTGCTTATCTGATTGTTTAAGAATTAGACACTCAGGAAAACCGGTTTCATACATGTCCTAGAAGAAAATATTTAGGATATGTTATGATAACTTATTTTCCTTCTTTTTTCACTATGTTTATTGTCACTCTCGAAAATTGTTTTTTTCATATTTTTCTTAGCAAATAGTTTGTAATATTTTTCCGTAGTTAATAAAATATAGCCTTTTCAAATTTTAAAGTTGAATACTTAAATTATATAAAATGTTTATTTTGGTATCACCTCATTAATGTGAATTTGGCTAAGGGGCTGTTTGATTTGCTTCTGACCTGGTCAAAATGTCTGACCCACTGACCCGGTCAAACATTTTGGCTGGTCAACGTGTTTGATTCTCACTCTTTCGCGTCTGCCTTGGTCCGACACCAGTGACCTATGCATATTTTTCCCCTTACCCGGTCAGTTTTGGAACAACTCTTTACTCGGTCACCACCTTTTGACCTAGACTTGAATTTTTCAAACAGCCTCTAACACTCAAACAATTGATTATTAGAATTTCAAGCAAGTTCAAACACCATCTAACGGAGCAGGTTAATATTGTTACAGCTGATTACAGTGATTATTTGGTATCACCTTATCAGTTTTGTTATAGCCTAGCTGATTGTAGAATTGTGACTATTCAACGTATCAATGGTGTTTACAGTGTGTAGGTGAAATTAGCTTATGGGAAGTTGGGTACTTATTGTTTGTCATACCATAAGTGTATTTTATTTATTTTACTTTTGAAGCAATCTAGATATATGTGTGAGCATGTGAACATGCGTGCTTATAACTAAGTATATATGTTTCTTTTCTGGTTTCTTAATTATTTGACACATTCATTTTCAGCGGTTTGTGACTCACAAATACATTGTCCAAGTCAATTGAAAGCTATTATCAGGAATCTGGAAGGGCTGGTAGAGATAATCTCCCTTCAGAATGTGTTGCTTTATATCAGAAAAAAGATTTTAGCAGGATCGTCTGCATGTTACGAAGCGGAGGTGGTAAACATGAAAGTTTTAAGATAGCAATGGAACAAGCTCGTAAAATGCAACAGTATTGTGAAAACAAGGTAACTAAGCATACTAAATTTGCAATTTATTTATGAGCATACTAATATAATGCATTGGTTTTGCAATTTATTTATGAGCATACTAATATAATGCATTGGTTAATCTTACTTGTCCTTTTATGTCTTTGGTTTGTTCTTCCTTTGGTATGCTTTTGTTTATTTTAAGACCGATGTTCGGAGCTCAAAAATCAAATATTATTAATGTATTCCAATTTCATTAAAAATGGTATTTGTAAACAAATTAAATGATTAACATAGGTTTTATTTTACCCTTTTCATTGGTCAATAGTGGCAACAAGCGAGGAAGCCTATTAGAACTGATTTAGGTGTTGACGAATCTATTGGTCAAAAGAGCATACATGTCTTCTGATGGAGTATGGTTCATAATTGGTATATATCTGATAACTAAATCTATGTAATTCGTATTCATTTACAGTATTCATCTCTAAGATATTTATTGTTATAATCAATCTCAATTATTAATAATATATAGTTTTCATTTGGATCAATGGCGTAGGCACTAACGATCGTATTAGTATTCAATTATAGTATTGTTGCTAAAGAAGCTTTTGTCTCTCAAATCGTATATGATTATTGCGTCAATCAAACCTACCACAGGTTTCTTTTGTTCATGAGTGAAATTATGTGGTATATTATTAACTTTTATATTGAAAATCATGGTTTCTGATTGCAGCTTATATGGGTGAATATAGTAAATTTCAAACCATGTTTTCATATGGATTAAAGATGTCAGGAAAGACTTTAAAGGAAAAGATACCGATCAATGCTTTATGTCGAATTTTTGGGCGAGACCTGTGATAGTTGACACTAATCCTAACCTCAGAACTTGCTCATGATTTTGCATGCCATGATAAGTTACGTTGACATAATTCTTTATTGTACCCGGCTATTTTTCTAGATGCAAGCAAGCAAGATTTTAATATACGTATTATTAAGTATTTTTCTTGCTCATGGTTGTGCTTTTGTTCGTAGGAATCAATGGTAAAATATATCCTTTTGCTCAAATTCTATGCGTAGAACATCAAAAACACGCTTTCTTTTGCAGCTGCTGCTTTCTAACCCCATGCATTGAAAATAATTAGTTGTTTTATAACTCCATGTAATATAAATAGTTGCTTATCTTATTTACTTTTAAATAGTACTAAAGCCCAGGAATAATGCTAATTTGACAGTTGGTCAACGATGATTTTCTCTTTGCTTTGTAAGTGTTATAAGTTAACAAATAAAAATAGAGAGTGATACACCATTACTTACACATGGTAACAAGAAAAGCTTTTTGTTAAGCACTATGTATAACCACTGTTAAATACTAATGTGATTTAACTGTGCGGACTGAAGACGCAATGCTAACCCAAAACTTAACAAGAAGATGAAAGCTTGCCCTTGAGCTCTATGTTTAACCATTGTTAAAAACTAATGCGATATAAATGTGGGGGCTAATGATGCAATCCTAACCCAAAACTTTTAACCAACTTTGTAATTTTGAAAGTTTAGAGAACCAGACATGCAATTTTGGTTAAATCACAAAGACCATTTGTGGAATATTATATATGATGGTTTCATTTATTATCAGATAACTTAGCTCCCGCCGCAACGCGCGGGTACTCATACTAGTTGCTATTAAAACATCCCACATAGGAACAACAAGATACTACCTTAGATATCAGTGATCTTTTAAATGCGTTCATAAACTTTAATCAATTCAAACTTCATGTGTCGTTCTGTTATCATATATATTGTTGCATATTCATGGGAGTAGATTATATCATGTCTTTAAAATTAGAATATAAAACAAAATGAGTACATAAATTCAGTCATTAATTTAGGAGGTATCCATTGGAATAATAGTTTATTCTTCACAAATCACACAATTTTACTCTAAACTAACATACTCAATAAAACAAACAAAAATGATATAGCAAACAGAATTATGCATTTGTACATGAAAAGAGATCGTTGCTTTCACGAAAGTATTCCCATGGGGTTAGCTTTCAAATGCATATCAAGCAAAAGGGGATCTGATGATGATGATTGTTAGGGCGTTAGAAAGACAAAATAAATTGTGTTAATTTTAGTAAAACGATGATGATTATTTGAATAAGGGTGAAAACATGGATTTTGGTGATGGCGATAAATATGATTGTGATAAGGGAAGCGGATATTTGAATCATTTTGCTTGTATAGTCCAAAACAACCCATGGCCTCATATTAAAAACTTATTTGAACATATTTTTAACTAGATGGGCTAAAACTACCAGGTCTAGGTATATGAATATGTAAAAGCAAATGGACGAAAAAAATGAATGGAGTGGCTGAGAGAGTGACAAGTGTCACCCTATTTAATCATTTATTAGTAGTATGCTATAGATTTTAATATTTTAAACTATGATACAGTTGATCAAATAATAATCCATACTAACACTTTAACTAATGACATTTTCAATATGTGCTTTGGTTGCCAAGAGCAATCTCTGAATCATAATCATCAATTT